>JAWMRA010000048.1:841756-879021 GCA_035584735.1 Pseudotriccus pelzelni
GGGGCCGCGGGTAGGGCCGGGCCCGCCGGGCCGGGGGGGGGCGGCGGGGGAACGGCCCCGCTCCCGGGGCCGGGGCGGCGGGGGCAGCGCCGCCGCTGCTGCCGCCTCCCCGCCGTGCCGGGCCGGGGTCCCGCGGCCCAGCGCCCTTTGTGCCGGCCCGGCCGGGCGGGGCCGGCGCTGCTTCTCAGCAGCTCCCGCCGCACGGGGGGCCCGGCCCGGCTCCGGGCGGCGCGGCCGTCCCTGTGCCCGGAGCCCCCGCAGGGACGGCCCGGCTCCCCCCTCCCCGGGGTCTCTGCTCTCCAGACAGTCCTGTGACACTGGCGCCCGTGCGGTCCCTCAGGGAGGGGGCAGCCCCGAGAAGCGGGTTCGGGGGGCTCAGGCACTGCCGCGGCGGCTCTGCCCGTTCCCCTCAGCACCGGGAATGGCGGTGTGGAACCCCAGCCCTGTGCCAGGCTCAGCCGGGTGAGCAGGGCGGTCCAGCCAGGGCTACCGCAGTGATGGGCAGTTAATTCTCTTTGCGAAAGTCGATTCTGGTAGTCTGAGGAAAGATCTTCTGAATGGAAGGAAGAGGGATTTGTTGGCCTTAGAGTTCATATTTTCCTGATTCACCAGCAGGAACTGCTTACTGGGATTAGGGGGTGACTCCCGGTGGGGCTGAGCTCGGTGCCTGCACTCGGCATTCCCATTCCCAGGGTGCTTTCTCGGCCTGTGGGAGCCCCGTTAAGGCTGAACCATCAGTTCCTGTGTTGTCTGTCTCGTTTTGCCACGCTGCGAGTGCAGCCTTTGTGTCTCAGCAGGCCCGGCTCTGTGAGACCCTGCTCAGTGTAAATCGGTCAAACCCAGGGGGCTGCTTCTCCACACTGAGCCCTGTTCCCCTGCTGCTCCTGGTGCCCAGCCTGCACGAAACGTGGGGCCTGGTGCAAGAGCAAGCCGGTCCCTTGTGCATTTATATTAAAGCTGCTGTAGATGAAGTTCATTTTGAAAAGGAAAACATCAGACTTTGCCCTTTGGCATTAAAACGAGGCGGATTTTTTGAATACTCTGTGGGAATATTTCCACACTTACCTTATTCCCCCTCTTATCTTGAATCATAGACCACTTTTTCCATAAGCTTAAAAAGCATGAGACTGATTATGCTTCTAATAATGCAAGAAAATCTTTCGTTATGTACTGGTGTTAAAAGGCCTTGGGCTTTCTACTCTGCTTTGTTATGTACAGTGTGGAGTTGGGCTTGCCAAAATCCGTTAGGAGTTACAGACTTCTTAAACGAGAATTATTTTTCTGTACCTTTTCTGGGATGATTACAGAGAGGTGTAGGGAGAATCCTCTTCAGATAGAAAGAAAGCTGTTCTGATCTTTCAGGTGCTGAAATGCTGGGGTTGCAGTGATAATGCACATCAAATACATTATAGACAGCCACAGTCGTGGAGCCAGATCAAAATATACTGATTATCTGCACGTTATTTCCGTGGTGATAATGCAGGTTTGAGGTTTTGCATCCTGTGTCTGCCCTAACTGCAGGACCCCTGGATTCAGCACCAAGGGAGCTGCTGCCTGTCCTGTCCTCAGAGTTTGAGTGAGGAAGGGGACAAGAGCAGCTGCTGTCAGTTGTGGGTTGTTTAGGTTTGTTTTTTCTGTGCAGGAGAAGACAAACTTTTCCAGGGTTTCTTCCTCCCTTTGCACAGTAGGAAAATGAAGCCATCCTTCCCCCCAAATTTATAGATGTAGGCAGGCTTTTCATTCGTTCGCTGAGAGCTTGAATTAATTTTAGGGAAGATGAAACACCAAGCTGAGAGGATGCTAATCTGTACTGAAAACAAGGGAAATCAGTGCTAGCCAGTCCGCTCTGGCCTGCTCTTGTTTATTGTTAGGAATGCTGCTTTAACCAAAATCTGCTTTTGTGCGTCCAGTCCTGTGGGCCCAGAATGCCTGGCAAGCAGAGTTTGTGAATTAACCAGTGCCTGCTCAGGGAGCAGATCCTGGGGCTGTGCCAGTGCTGCCCTCGCTCAGCTCTGAGCCCACGCCTGCTGAGGGCTCCCCTGGGGCTGGTACCTGTGAGGCCAGGCCACAGTGATAACAGAGCACACAGAGGAAGGCAGAGTCTCTGCGCTGGACTAGTTATTGTATTTTTCAAAACTTGGGGTCATCAGGGGAGACTTAGGGTGCAGTAGCACAAAGAGCCTGAAAATTAGTACATTTCCCTGTGATTTCAGACATAGTCAGGTCTTTGTAAAATAAAATGATCTCTTTTTTTTTTCTCCGGTGGAAATGTCCATTTCCAGTTTTATGTGCTGTATTTTTATAGTAGTTTGTGTTATGGGGTGAAATCACAGGAAGGCTGATACAGCAGTTGTGAGTTCAGCTGGGGGAGCCTGACTGCCCAAACCATTTACATATAGACTGGTTTAAAACTGTCAGATCTTACAAGAGGTATTAATCCTGTATAAACTTGTGGCAACTTAAGTGCTTAAGGTGGTGGAGTCCCCATCTCTGGAGGTGTCCAGGGAACGACTGGCCGTGGCACTCAGTGCTCTGGGCTGGGTGACAAGGTGGGGATGGGTCAAAGGTTGGACTCGATCTCGGAGGTCTTTTCCAACCTCAGTGATTCCGTGATTCTGATACGGTTTCAAGAAAGAAGCCCTTCATTCTGTGGGCTATGGTTTGGGCTCCTCATTTGTAGTTCATGAGGTAAG
Source organism: Pseudotriccus pelzelni (assembly GCA_035584735.1). NCBI lineage: Eukaryota > Metazoa > Chordata > Aves > Passeriformes > Tyrannidae > Pseudotriccus > Pseudotriccus pelzelni. The sequence continues at coordinate 844,450 of JAWMRA010000048.1, forward strand.
GTAGCTTTCAGTTCGGAAAGTTTTTGTAAAAACTGAAAGTCAGTAGGAATGTTCCATTCTTCCTTTAATTAAGAGGCATTAAATTAAATATTCCCCCCTCCTGTTGATTTTTTTCTCTGCAGCGTTTGAAATCTGTGCAGAATCAGAGCCCTGCCAAAGCAGTGGCTGCAGGTACCAGTGCTGCGGGTAGGAAATCCGCAGGATAACGGGGTGTGTCGTGAGGTGTGTCCCATGCTGTGCTCCCAGGGACAAGGGGCAGCTCTTCCCACAGCTGCTGTGATGAGGCACATTCCCCCCGGACCGCTGGGCCAGGCTGGAGCTCTGCAGCACAAGGTGTGCCGTTTCACCCTGCGCTCCACGTAAAGCTGGAGCAGCTCTGATGGGAGCGCTCTCAGCTGGTGTGCAGCGTGTGCTGCTGTGCCCGAAGGGCAGAGAAGGGCAAGGCCCAGTGCCCCCCGTGCTACCTGAGTGCAGGAAGGAGCTCCCAAATCAGCCCGGTGATTTCCATGGCCCTTCCTCATTTAACTCGGAGTTTGTGTTCACAGGACACGGTCACAGCCCCAGCTTCCAGCGAACCTTCTGAATTTTAGAGCAACACATATAAAAACTCTCCAGAATTCCCTGTTCTCGGGAAGGCTGGGCTGGGAGGGTCTTGTCCTGGGTAATGCCTCTTCAGCAGGTGTGTTTCTGGAGGGGAGGAAGATGCCTGAGGGATTTGTGTCTGGTTCTGACGGTGCCAGTGCCGTGGGGATTTTCTGTCACCAGTACATGTGTGTGTTCTGGTGTGCTGAAGTTCCAAGAAATTGTTTGGAAGGATGAGCCTAAGTGGATTTCAGGGCTGTTAAGGGCAGCACTAGGGATTTTTTCCTGGGTGTTATGTTTGTTGCATTCTCCAGAGCCGGAATCAAAGGCACAAGGCTCAGCTGCATTCGGGCACCTCAAGCTGCTTAGTGAAAATGAGGAGAGAATTTCTTTCCTGACATGAGTCCCCTGGGATGTGTCTGCCACCTTCCCCTCTCCAGGGGATTTTCGTGAGGTTGGGTAGTGGGGGCAGTGAGAGGGCTCTGTGTGCTGCCAGCACGGGGAGCCTGGATCGTGGATGTGCTGCATGGCAGGACATGTGTGCTGGTGGTGCTGCCTGTGCCTGGATTTGGCAGGACAGTGATTTCAGCAGTGTCATTCCAGATCCTGCAGCACACAAGGGTTATCTGTCAGGCTCTGAATTCTTAATGTTCTTCCACAGTTGTGTCTTACACAAAAAAGTTTGTTTGAATTGAGAAACCACTTAAACTTGCTCCATACTTTGAAAATAAAAGCATTAAATACAGATTTTTTATTAAATGGAGATGATATAACTTTGTGCTCATTTTTTACAAGTTTTAAAGCAAACTCCATGGCTCAGTGTAGTCCTTCCCAAGAGTCTGAGTGCATGTCTCAAGGACACTCAGGCCAGGTAGTGGTGGTGGTTTCAAACCAGCATCCACGGGCATTTAGAAAGAGATTGGACCTTCCTGCAGACTTGAGGATACCTGAAACTGGTGCTCATCACTTCACAGACAGGAAAACCACCCATTTTTCATAATAATTAGCATCTGGAACCGAGGGAGGATTCCTTAATGGAACACTTTTGGGTGACAGTGCACCAGTTTCTAAACTGAGGCCACTTGCAGTGGTATGACAGGCGAGCCATCAGGTACCACAGTGTTTGCACTTCTCAACAGCTTTGCATTTTCTAGTGGCACTTACTGAAGTCTTTCAAAGCCAGGTTTATAATTTGCCTCTAAAGAGTGCCCAGTAAATCTCTTTTTTCCCTCTCAAAGATTTAAACTTTGGTAGCTGGGAAGGCTGCAGATTTCTTCTGGTTTGTGTTTGTCCACTGCATGACGTAAGACCAGGTTTAGACCGAAGTGCTGTTGTTCCCTGTGCTCCTGTTTGACACTGTGAGGAGTGGCCAGGCTGGATTAGGGAGGGGTAGGGGCTGTAGAGCACCCCCAGGGGGGTTGTACTGCCCGTGCTCCCTATTTCAGAGTGAAAAGAGCTGGAGGAGTGACTGTCCCTTTGCTAACCTGAGCTGAGATCAGAACGGGCTGTGCTCGGGGTTTGAAGCCCTAGTTATATTTAAGCTCTGTGCTTTAATTTCTGTTTCTAATTCAAATAGCTCTACAGGAAACTATTTGTCAGTATTTGTTCTAAAATAAAATCAAAGGCAATGAAAGTAAAATTTCAACTTCCCCCCCCCCAGTGTTTAGATTACTAGGTATTTGTAGAGGACTGAAGTAGTTTCTGTTTGGTCACTCAGCACTGGCACTGTCTTCTGTGAGGGGAAATAAAATGCTTCAGCATCAGAGTGCACAAAGGAAATAGCTGAGAAATAAAAACCCCAAAATAACAGTGCTAATATTTCCTTTTTATGTAGTTTCCTATTTTAAAAGATAGTATAAAAAGCAGTGTTACTTCCAGATGACCTTGTTGTAGTGGCTGTTGTGGCAGGAAGCTCCAGAAGTGTGTAATGTGATGTTTCTCTGGCATGGGAGCATACAGAACTAGATCTATGACACAATTTCTTTGAGAGGCTCTTCTGAAGTGTTTTAGCACTCAGTGGTATTGAGCTTTGCTGCTGCTGTCAGCACAGAGACTTGAAAATTCAAATAAAAAGTACTAGTAATGGTGAATTTTCAAATTAAATATATCTATCATCCACCAATGACTTCCAAAAACATATTGTAAAATAACATCCGACAGTGAAAACAAAGCTTGAGTCATAAATGGTGTTAATTCTGCTTTTCCGGGGTTAAGATGAGCACATGGAAGCGCTTTGTGCTGCTGTAAATCATCGGTGTGAACGCTCAGGGAGTCCGAGATCTCAGTGGAAGTTACCTGGATTGGCCTGTGGAACTCGGTGCTGTAAGGAGGGTGTGCAGGTGAGGGTGTCGGACCTTCTTCTAGAGGAACGTCCCTCAGGGTGTTCCTGGGGGAGCCCTGTGGGTGTCCAGAGCCCGCCTCCCTCAGGGACCTGCCGCTTGGCTCTGTGTCTGAGTGAACAGCCAGCCAGTCTCCACAGTGACCCTCCTCCCTGGTACCAAAAGAGCTGAACTTAAACCTGGACCAAAGCTCAGCTTGTACAGAGAGGAATGTCCCCTGGCCATCAGCGTGGTGGAGACCCATTTCCCAGCCGACTGTTGAGCAAAAGTGTTCCAAGCTGGGGTTCTTTGATTCATCGTGCGTTTTAAACGTGGGCATTTCAGCTTTTCCCGTCGAAGCCAGGGATGTCAGGTGATTGCAGAGGTGTTGGACGCTGCAGGTGGCAGTGGGGAGGGTGCCCTCCCCAGAGACCCCAGCCTGGGAGGTGGCTCTTTAAGCACTTTGCAGCTGTAAAGCTGATTGTAATTCCTTGGAATCCTTCTTTTACCCTCTCTTAAGTTCTCTCTCTCTGATAATCTTCCCAATGCACAAATGCTGCACCGTGGCATTTCCGCTGAGCTGTTGGTGTCTTTCAGAATACAGGTTTAGCCACAGCTCTAGTCAAAATTCGTTAAAACTTGTAGTAGCAATTGAAGTTTCGGTGAATAGGGAATTGCAGGGTCACACTTTAAAACACAAATGGCCCAGAGGCTGCTGGTTTGCTGTGAAACACTGTAAATCCTCAGTGGGATGTTCTTCGGAAGAGTCGCCTCTCCGATGTTCTCGTGGCATTTGAGCAGGCAGGGCAGTGGGTGGGTGCCTGGAAAGTGGCTTGTTTGTGACCCCTGAAGAATTTGGGTGCAGCAGGAAAAAAAGTGCCCAGTGTTCACACAGGGAGAGGAACGTCTCGGGCTTGTGCAGTCGCCCTGAATCTTCTCCTTCTTGGAAAAGGTGCATTTCAGGTCTGGTTTGCACCCCTGGCTGTTGGGCAGGGACAGGTAACGTGGGCTCACAGGTGCCTGAAGTGTGTTGGAAGCCGAGAAGCGTCTCCTGGGAGTGTTTGTGGGGGACCTCTAAGTTACCCACGGCCTTGGGGGCTGCAGGGCCAGAGCTTGGTGGCCAGTTGTGTCCTGTGTCAGAGCAGGGGGCAGACGTGGAGCCACTGCTGCTGCCCTCCAGCTCTGGGAGCTCCTGGGATTTTCCCTCCTCTCGGGGCTCAGCATGCCTTCTTTTTTTTTTTTTTTTCTTGCATGTATTAGCCTTGGAGATTTTTGGTCTTTAAGGAGCTAATTTTTGAAATAAAGAATCTTTTCTTAAAATTCTGTCTTACATTTTTCTGTTCTTTTTGATTGCTTTGACATTCAGTTTGTAGAAAATTTATCTCAAAATAGAGGTTTAGTTTCATTTCAGAGAAAGGAACAGGTGAACTTCAGCATTTTGTTGTATAGATAACTAATGGAAAGATGAATGTAGTGAAAATGAAATAACGTGTTTGCAGTTGTCTCTTGTAGGATGTTTTTCAAGGTTCTTTCTGGTGTGTCACAGATTTTTAACCCATTTGTAAAGCTCTGAAAAAGCTTATCACGGTTTTCTCTTGTAGCTTCCAATCAAGGTTTGCCAGCAGAATACCCACACCAAAGTCAGTACGGAGCACAACAAGGAATGTCTCATCAACATTTCCAAGTACAAGTTTTCCCTGGTCATCAGTGGTCTCACTACTATCTTAAAAAATGTTAATAACATGGTAAGTTTTCTAATTTTGCGTTGTTTGGTGATTTTTTTTTCAAGTGGTTGCTCTTTGTTAGTGTTGTACAGTCTGCAGACAATTACTTGAAATGTAGTCAGATTGTTGCTTGCCTTGTACACTCAGTTTTTTCTGTTCTGAAGTTCACCAGCAGCATCTGTTGGAGCCACAGAAAGGCAGTGGGAGCGTGGGCAGAGAAATCCAAAGGCGGGTGGTGGTGAAGGGGAACTCTGTTAGCTGTGGGCTCTGCAGCCGGGCAGGTGTGAGGTTTGAGCCCTGAGGTCCCTGGCACTGCCCTGGGGCTCTGGGCACTGCCCTGGGGCTCTGGGCACTGCTGGACACCAGGAGGCCCTGCCTGGGCAGGGCGTTTGCTATGGAAGGTGCTTCAGGTGTCCAGGGAAGGAGTGTCTGAGGGGCAGGAGGGCAGCAAGGTAAAGGAGCTGCTGACAGAGATCCAGCTGGATGTTTTGGTTTTCCAATGGAAAGCCTGGGTTTGGGTTTGTCACAAGAGAAGGCCGTTGAGTTTTGGAGCCACATGGTATGTGATCATGTGGAGCGTCCCCGAACAGGTAACGCAACTGGCTGAGCTCTGGCAGTACTACTTTTTATGCTTTTAGAGAGATGGTTTGGAGGGAGCCCTTGGCTGTCAGTTGTACAGAGATGTGCATTTGCTGGAACTGCAGGACTGAGAAAATGAGAAATGGGTTGCCCTGCTGGTAGGGATTTTAGGCTGCTTAAAGATACCTGTAATCACTTTGGAGGGAGTTTTTTTTTTAATTAAACTCTACAGGCATGAAGGAACATGTTGATGTGCAAGATGAGTGTCTGATAAATGAGAGAACTGTACAGCTAAAGCAAGTTTCTGTGTATGAGATACAGATTCTGAGAGGAAAGACCCACCTGAAAGTGTCAATTAAAAAGTCACCATTTGCACCGAGGAGCAAGTCTGAACATCAGCTATGTGTGATGGTCTGAGGTTCCGTGTCAATCAGCAATATTTTGGAAGGATTTCTGCAGCTGAAGCAAACCAGTCCAAGAGACTGTCATAATGGTCTTGGTTTCAAAAAGAGTCTTGAGGGTTTGCCCTCAGCTGAAACTGGACTTGGGTGACCAACCTCCCCATGGTGGAACTGCTCTGGTGACTCCAACAAGCGTCCTGTCTGTAGGCAGTTGTACCCACGCATTTTTGGCTGAATCTTTTCTGCTTTATCTGCTGTTTTAGTGTTACTGGACCTAGGCCTGTTCTTGGCAGCAGGACTGGGTGCTAACTTCAACACCCAGCAGAGTTCTGCCTTCCCTCTGTGTCTGAGCAGGGCATCTTCTGGGAGGGTCTCGTGGGTGTCTCCCCGTGGTCTGTGCTAAATTTTTCGACAGTAATAAACTTGTTGATAGGCATTTGTTGCCACATCCCTGCTATTAAGCTCTTGGTGGTGAAAGATATAATTGGAAAAGAATCCCAGGAATCGATACCACAACAGGTTCTGAGAAGGTGTAACCTCCGTTTCTGAGCAGCTGCTGGGCCTGGTGGAGGTGAGGGGCTGCCTCCAGTCTTACCTTGCAAGGACTGTTTGTTCCTTATTACCTTTGGCATTGCGGGCTGGACAGATATTTCTTTAGTGACAAGGTTTTAATTAATTCCTGTTTTAATCTGATTATTGCTGCCTTTATTTCTAAACTGACAACCAGAGCCGTAGCTTACTTGGCCACTTTGCTACTTCACTTTAGTGCGTTGCAAGTCAAATTTCTGTGTCTCATGAATCCATATCCTTTCTACTTCTAGAGAATATTTGGAGAAACTGCTGAAAAGAATTTATATCTATCTCAGCTGATTATCTTGGATACACTGGAAAAATGTCTGGCAGGGGTGAGTAAGCTTGCATAAGCAATTGCTGGGTTGCAGAGTACAAGTCAAATGCTTTTGTATGTGTTGTTACTGGTACTAAAGTTAAAACTGATCAGATCTATAGCCAAGGAGGATTAATGCCATTTAAAAAATAATAGAGCTTCCTATAAACATGTGTAGTTGATATAATTGATACATTAAAGATTTGGAGGGTGCTCTTTATTGCCTAAAATTAGTGACACTTTCTCAGTTAGATACATTCAGGTAAACTGCTCAGTATTTTCTGAACAGATACATCAAAACATTTTTGTCCCACTATTGAAACAGAAAAAGTAACAGGGTAGTAAATCGTGTTCAAAGTAACAGATAATTCAGGACAAGTATTTCAGCTTTGTGCTGCTGAGTTCTCCGCAGACAGTGCTGAGTTTTCTTTACATTTCTTGAAACTTTCATTTGTTGAAGTGATTTTCCAGGTACTTTTCTGTGCAGCAGCAGCTTTGCTGGCACTGCTGTGCAGATGAGTTGTGCAGGTGTGTCCTAGATGACAGGAGCTGGCCCTGCCCAAGGCCGAGGTCTGCAGTCAGAGCTCTTTGCTGTTCCCTCTGGGCTGAGAGCGCTGCTGGCTGGACGCTGTGCCGAGCTGAGACTGCAGAGCCAGGCTTCTCTGGGAGCAGGACTTGCAGGGCCTTATTCCTCTGACAAGAGAGGGATTTGCTTTTTAAAGCCGTATTCCTGGATGAATGTCCTGGAATCATCTGAGCTCTTTGCTGGTTCCCTGCAACAGTTTTTGAAGGTTCTTTCTGTGTAAGGTAATGACCTTACTATGGTTAGATCTGTCAAGCGACACATCTTACGGTACTAAACCAGTCTGAATAGTTGTGGATGCTTCTAAAATCACGAAAGGTTCAGGTAAATACATTTTCCAGAATAATTTCCAGTTGTGGTAAACACTTCTTTTGCCACTTTTTATCTTTGATGCAGTGAGTCAGAGAAACCTGTTTTAACTGAAGAAATTAATTTTTAAAAAATATTTCTTCTGTTCGTATTGTTTGAAACGGTAGTGGTTTTCCTGATAGTTGATGATACTTAAGCAGCCTGAATTTGTGCTGAATATTTCTTGCTCTATCAGTTCAAATGAGAGCAGTTTGAGGCAGAGTATGTTAAATAAGAGTGAGCCAAAGCTCTGTACAAAGTGTGTTGTGTTCTGTGGTATCTTCAGATGTATTTCTTGCTCAATGTTTCATCAAGTTCTCATGGCAACAGGACTCAGGTCAACTAAGTGGGAGTCTCTGAAACTTCCCAATTCCCTATGGAAAATTCATTGGTAGAATTTTAGAAAGCTTTAATGCTGACCCTTCTGTTAAAGCTTGCTCTTAGTAGAGCAAAGTTTCACTTTGAATTCTTTTGTGAATAGTTTCCTTGTGTCTCACACTGTGCACACTGGCAAAAACAAGATTTTTCTTTTGCAGGGAAGTTAAGCCATTTTTGACACATATAGAAAACACCCCGGCAAGAACCGGGGAGAAGCACCTCTTTTTTGTTTCATTTTTTAGTATAAAATACTTGCTGTCAAAATGTAGTGACCAAGGTCTTACCCAAAAGAGGTGTGAGGGTGGGTCTCTGCCCTTTAGCCTGCGTGCTCTGCTGATCCTTGACACAGAGCAGCTTTCAGGGTGCCTTCAGCAGAACAAAGCGCGTGTTTCTCCCAACACCAGTGCGATGTTTTGCTTGATGCTTGGTGACGTCGGTCAGCCTGGAGTCCGGCCTGTTTCGCAGGCTCAGCGGAGAGCGTGGGGTGGTTTGGGCGCGATGGGAGCCGCTGAGAAGGAGGGCGGCCGTTCGCTGCAGCCCCCGGTGCCGTGGGCAGGGGCGGGTCGGAAGGGCAGGTCCAGGCCCTGGGCCTGCTCGTGGCAGATGCTCCAGTTTTTTGCCTCCCAACCAGATTTTAGTCAAACAGTTGTTTATTTTTAGCAACCCAAGGACACCATGCGGCTGGACGAGACCATGCTGGTGAAGCAGCTGCTGCCGGAGATCTGCCACTTCATCCACACGTACCGCGAGGGGAACCAGCACGCGGCCGAGCTGCGCAGCTCCGCCTCGGGGGTGCTCTTCTCCCTCAGCTGCAACAACTTCAACGCCGTCTTCAGCCGCATCTCCACCAGGTACGGGGCTGAGAGCACCTCCTGCGCTCTGCCTGCGCCTTCCTGGCCACACGCTGCCTAAAGGCTGTTTAACGAGATCCTCCTCGAGGGGGGCTCCCTCAGCCTTTGAGCATTCCCTTGAGTTCCAGGTTACAGACTGAACCCGTTCCGTGCCCTCCTGGCTTACTGCTGGCATGTTTCCTGTGCGCTGCGTTTATTGCCTTTTTAATCTGCTTTCAAAAGCACAAGTGAAAATAATGAATGAAAAGAATTCAGCTGAGTAAGTTCTGGGTGCAAGGTGCCTTGGAAATCAAAGGATGCTGAAGCCAGTGGGTTGTATCCCTTTACTTACAGATTTAGAATGAAAACTGGAGATAGTCCACAGCTCTGCTGGAGCCCCCAGGCTGTTTCCCTGTCTAATTTTTCCAGCTAGGAGGGTTTTATGTTGAATCTGTCTTATGCCTGAAGGGGACAAACAGCTGGGCTGCTTGTTAGTTGTGGGAAAAGACCCATTTGTCTTCTGACTGACTTGAGTTTCACAGCACATTTACTGTAAAAATAACTGGGTTTTCTGCTTTTCTAAGTGAGAAGGGAGACAAGCACAACGTTTCCATCTATTCTTTGCTGGTTTTGCCCTGTTCCAGACCCTTCTGATGCTTCAGCATTTGTCAGTCCACTAGAGTGGTGTTAAGCTTTTTATTCCTGAAATACTTTGATGTTTCTTGCAAGGTGCTTGAAGCAGCTTAGCTCTTGTCATACAGTGTAACAGCTGAGATCATCCTGTACTAGAAGTGGAGCTTGGGCAGCCTTATGTGGTCGCATAGCAGTGAGTGAGCCAATTTAATTGAACCAGAGATTTATATTTGCCTTATATATTTATCTATTCCTTTGGAAAATATTTGTGTTTTAGAAATCAGTCTAAAATGATTGAGTAATTTTAATTCTGAAGTATTTTCAAAGTTTTTACAGAGCCTTTAATAACTTTTACTTCAAGATAGACTTGGCAGCTAGCATGAAGGATGTGGTTTTACTCAATAGGCTGATTGTGTTTTGTTGCTTATGGAAATGGGAACAATTTCTTTTGCTCCCTTTTATAGGAAGTATTTTTCAGTTAAAGCGTTTTGAGTCTTTGAATCTAGTCCATGGCTCTGTATGTATTTGTAGCACGGTTTGTTCCCAAGCTCCAAAGCCCTCCTTACGTCCCTTTGAGCCAGACCAGAGTGATTTCCCCTAAGCTGTTTTCCCCTTCAGATGGCTTGCACAGCAATGGTTAAATGTCTGACCAGCTCTCTGGCCTCCACAGGGGTCACTCCGCCAGTCAGCACTGCTGATCTCTGACCTGGGTTTCCTGTTTAGGAATATTTCTGGGCCTTGCACAGCAGCTGGGGGAGTTTTGGCATGGAAAGCACAGCCGTGGGGACCTTCTCAGTCCCAGCGAGGGCTGTTAAGTTCCCTGGCGTTGAAGAAATGAAGAACAGCTTTTGTGTCTAGTCCTAGAAATCACATTCCAGGTCTGGAGCACATCTGTAGCATTGGAACGAGCCCTGGTGTCTGAGTTTGGGAACCTGCTGTAGCTGTTAGTGGCCTGATGTCTGTGAGGTGTTGAGCAAATTATCTGATACGCAAGTGTGAAAAGGTGCCATTGTGTTTGAACTGGTGTGATTAAACTTCATCCTGTTTGCTCAGGCCAGAGAATTGTGGGCCAAGAATGGTTGCAGCTCAGTCCAGTGATTCCAAGGACCGTCAGTCTTTACTCTGATAACTTGGCTGGGGCAGGACTTGCTGCTAAGGAGCAGGAGCCTAAAGGGGTCATGATGGCATTAATCCAGTGTTTAGTTGAAAAGATGACAGGTTACTGCCACGCTAGGTGGGTAACAGAAGGATTTAGGCAAATCTTGGGCACAAATACCAGAAGGTATCAGCGTTTTTTAAGACTCACCACCGGCATTTCTGGCTCCATTTTCGGTATGAGGCCGTAATAAGGCTGTAATATTAACTCTTAATCGTGCAAGATCCATCATTTATTTCTAAACCTGGAAGAGTTTATCTGAGGAGGTAGTAGTTTATGAGGAGGTCATAGAATATTCCCTGCTATTGAAATGTATAGAATCCTAGGTGTGTTCATACCTGTCTGACGTGATATGATGGATTCACTTTGCTCTGCTTATTTTTAGGTTGCAGGAACTGACTGTTTGCTCAGAAGATAACGCTGATGTTCACGATATTGAACTTTTACAGTACATCAGTGTGGATTGTTCCAAACTCAAGCGACTCTTGCAGGGTATGACTGGAGCTTGTGTTTTGAAATACTTCTATTTCAGTCTGGTTAGTCAGAGATGACAGTGCAAATGATGTATCTCTTACTGCCCTGTTTTACTCCAAGCAGTCGTAGACTTACCAAAATATTTTAAAATGGTTAAGTAGCATAAAACGTTGGTTTGAAAACTGCTTTGCACTTCAAATGTCTTTTATAACCTGTGTTGCTTTTTAGATCCAAGTTTCTGTTCTAAATGCAGAAATGTTTTATCTTTACAGAGACTGTATTCAAGTTTAAAGCCCTTAAGAAAGTAGCTCAGTTAGCTGTTATCAACAGTCTGGAAAAGGTAAGGGTTTCAATGCTTCTGTTTCATCGCTTATTTGCAGACTTCCTCTAGTTTAGGAACAGTTGCAATTCATTGATTTACTGTAAAATATAAGTGGTTGCCTCCCTTTGGTGCAAATATGTTTTGTAAGAACTTTTGTGTGATTAGAATTAAGAATAAAATCTCACTTCATTTAAATACACAGTTCAGAAAAACCGTTTGGAAGCTCTGGCATGTAAAGGTGTTTTGCATTATCTGCAGGCATTTTGGAACTGGGTGGAAAACTATCCTGATGAATTCACGAAGCTGTACCAAACACCCCAGACTGACATGGCTGGTAAGGCATAACACATGACAGTGTTCAGAGACTGGTCTCTCAGACATCCCAGAATGCATTCACTTGCATTTTGTGCCCTCTTTGCTCCTTGTGCAGCCAACAAACAAACAAATTTCTGCCACCTTTGTCAGGGCAGGTAAGGTTACGTTGCTTCTTTCCTGCTTCTCCCGTTAGAGATTAATATTGTGCTTCACAACACAAAGAGATAAACCCCAAAAGATGGAGACTCTTTGACTCTATATTTTTCATCTTGATACAGGATACAAACTTAGAGAACATCACCTTTATTTTGTCTCTAGTGACAAAGAGAGGAAAAGTTATGTTTTAAAATAAATTATGTCTTTAACTGGGTTGAGACTGTGTTATCCCCAGTAGTGTGCAAGTAATGTACAAAACAGAACCTTTCTTCTGTGTAGGTGGAACTGTCCCTCTGCACTTTTATACCTATTCTTTATCTCTGGAATTAAAACTGGTATTGAACTTGGGCTTATGTTTTCTGCAGATTGTGCCGAGAAGTTGTTTGACTTGGTGGATGGCTTTGCTGAAAGCACAAAGCGTAAAGCAGCGGTGTGGCCACTGCAGATCATCCTGCTGGTCCTGTGTCCAGAGATAATCCAAGATATAGCAAAGGACGTGGTGGAGGAGACTAAAATGAACAAGGTAAGACAGCTGTCTGAATTCTGGCTCTGGTTTCTGGAGGATGCTTGCTTTTGCTGATTCTCTATTTCAGGTATATTTCATTTTGTCTTTCCTGCCTAAAGAGCACATTGCAGTTCCACATGTAAATTTATTCACCCCTTTTGACTTTTCACCTTGCGTATCTTCTTTCAGTGTCGGTAATTCGTACAGATAGCGTGTCCCAAACAGTGTTATTTCAGAACTTTCCCACCTCCTTGGAGATTTGACTCTCTGTGCCTGCAGCAGCAGCAAACTGAGCCTTGCTGGTGTTTGGCTGTCCAGAGGAGTTCTGGGGCCTGCAGGGAGTGCTCTGTGCTCCACGACTGCTGCACCTGCAGCAGGTGTCGAGCTTGATGTGGCTGCAGACGTGGCTGAGAGTGAACAAGCATCTCTGTTTGTGCCAGTCTGCCTGCCCCAGACCCGCCAAAGAGAATGGCTTTAATAAGTTCAGAATTTCCCCAGAGGGCTGCGTCGGGTTGTTTTTTGCCATCCCGGTATCTGGTTGTAACTGTTCCTGGTTTGAATTCGCAGAAGCTGTTCCTGGACAATCTCAGGAAGGCCCTTGCAGGCCACAGTGGGAGCAGGCAGCTGACTGAAAGTGCTGCTATTGCTTGTGTTAAACTGTGCAAAGCATCTACCTACATCAACTGGGAAGATAATTCTGTCATTTTCCTGCTGGTGCAGTCCATGGTACTAGATCTTAAGGTAAAAATGTCTGTTTCCTAATTGCAATGAGAGATTTGAGTTTTAAAATACTGAAATGAACTTTGAATTTTTCCTTAATTGATTACCAGTGTTTTTCACTGAAAAGTTTTTTTTATTGGAAGTAGACAGGAATAATCTTGGTATCTCATTTACATGTTTGCATTTTTCTGAAATAAATAGAACCTGCTGTTTAACCCAAGCAAACCCTTCTCAAGAGGCAATCAGAATGCAGATGTAGACCTGATGATTGACTGCCTGGTTTCCTGCTTCCGCATAAATCCTCACAACAACCAGCACTTTAAGGTGAGAACAGCACTTACCGGTAAGTCATTCTCTGCGTGCCATTGACGACCTGTCAGTTATAAAAGCTGTGCTAACAGCAGCTGGAAGCTCATAAATGAGTTCAGCTGTATAAATATCCCTTAGTAATAAATCCCTGCATGTTATTATAAAACTTTTCTCAGCTGATTAGGCTTCCCTTGTTCAGATTTGACAGCTTTGTCAATTTAATAAAAAGGCTTCAAGATGTTAGTCCGTGTGATAAGAAAGATGGCAAAGACATTCCTAAGTGGCTTTTATGTATTTTTATTGTAGATCTGCTTGGCACAGAATTCCCCATCAACATTTCATTATGTGCTGGTAAATTCGCTCCACCGAATTATCACAAATGTAAGTTCTGGCAGTATTTCATCAGCCCAGGGATCTGGGGCTTCTATTCAGATCAATTTCTGCTTAGTAAATGCAGTTTGGGTGGTAGACCAAATCGTGTTGCTCGTGTCCATGCAGCAGGAGTTGCTTGCTAATAAGGAAGAGCATGCAAATCTGTTTGTCCTTCCCGCCAGTGGATTCCCAGTGTGAGAGCCCAGACTCCAGTATAACATCTGTAACGTTTCAGTACAGGGATGTACTGTATGTCCCTCTGATGTAGGGTGACAAATGAGTCTCATGGTCTGCGGTTTTATGATAAACGTTGATACCTGAGAACCGCTCTCGGGACGCGCAGAGTTGTACCACCTGCTGCTGCCTGCGGTCTGCTGACCTGGGGTAGAGCTGGCCTCGTGGTTTTCTTCAGGGATTTAAGTAGCTAGTGTGAAATGGGGGTGAGTGCTGAGAGATGAAGATATTTTGAAAGTTCGTGCAGTTGTTCATCCGCCACACCCTTCTGCACTTCTGGTTTCAGTTTGTTCGAGTAGAAGAGCGACGTAGTGAGCAACCAAGTTGGAATTAGCACTCCTGTTGCAACTCGTTTGTCCGTCGTGTTTTACGATGAGAATGCAGACATGGGTAGTCCCGTGTCAAACAGGTGTGAGGGTTAGGCTGTGTGAGGTGCGGAGGTGCAGAGCAGGCGTGGGTGGGTGCTGCAGCAGCAGCGTAACCGAGCCTGGCTGTCCCCCTGCAGTCGGCGCTGGACTGGTGGCCCCGGATCGACGCGGTTTATTGCCACTCGGTGGAGCTGCGCAGCATGTTCAGCGAGACCCTGCACAAGGCCATCCAGGGCTGCGGGGCCCACCCCGCCATCCGCATGACCCCGGTAAGGCTGCCGGGGCTGCCGCAGCACACCCCTCCTTGTCCTGCCTCCAGCCCAGCCCGGCTGTCAGGCGTTGGCTTTGGGCTGCAGGCCAGAGCGGGGGAGAACGCTGTCGTGCGCAAAGCAGCAGAGAGCCACACGTGCTCTGTGACCCTGCGGGTGTTGGGGGGATTGACTGTTTCTCGTTCAATGTTTCTCCAGTTTCCTGCTGCTTGGCAATGTAGAAGTATTTCTTCTGTCTTCTGTGGCTAACTGTCCATTTTAAGCTTTCTGGCTGTGCGAATAGCACGGTAACACATCCATTCTTGCTTAATCTGAAAAACAAAAGCATTCTGTATGTAAAGAAAAGTGCTGAAAACTGCAATGCTTTCCCCACGATTGGCATGAGTGGGTCTTCATTTGTCTTGCTTTCTGTTGAGCAAGTTGACAGTTTGGTCTTGGTGACAGCAATGAAGTAAAAGATTTTTCAAGCGTTATAAAGTTAATATTCTTGGCTGTCTTGGAAAAAGTCTTGAGTAAATTGAGATTGGTAGTTCATCCAATTTCTTTTAGTAAGTCCACATGCAGCTGTGTTGCTTCATTCTTCTTCCAAACGTTCCGTGAGGACACTTCTGCTGTGGCGAGTGGTCTTGGTGGCTTGGTTTAGAAGGCCTGAAATGAGACACGGAAACATTCCTGTTGGGCTTCTCATATGAGAGCAAATGACCAAAGTGCTTT
Organism: Pseudotriccus pelzelni; assembly: GCA_035584735.1. NCBI lineage: Eukaryota > Metazoa > Chordata > Aves > Passeriformes > Tyrannidae > Pseudotriccus > Pseudotriccus pelzelni. Next base: position 859,626 of record JAWMRA010000048.1, read on the forward strand.
TGGTTGAAAGCTACACCGTGTTTAACTTGCTTTTCACTTGTATGTATTCATGTGTTGGAGAATAGTTGCCCTGACAATACCCCTGCTCTGACTGGTGGTGCTTTGTCTTCTGCTTCTCACTGTCCCTCTGGCTGGCTGCTGTCCCGCCGTGCTCAGACGCCCGCCAGCCCCTGCTTTGCATGGCCCTGGGCTTCTGCTGCCGTAAGTATGACCCGTAACTACCGCAGAGAAGCCCTGGCTGGCGCTGCCTTTTCCGTGCACAGTTACCCAGAGCGGCGCGGGCGGAGGCACCGGCGCCGCCAGCCGAGCTCCCTCCCTCCCGGAGGAAGGCCATGCTCTCCCTGCTGTCCCTGCCGGCACCTGCTCCTCTGCAACCTCCCTGCTCTTACAACAGCTTCCCAGCCTCCAGCCTGAACTTCTTCACGGTGAACTCCTCCGCACTCGTCCTGGTTCCGGTGCTGTGTCAGTGTGCAGACACTGTCTGCACCCCGGGGGTGTTTGCAGAGGTGCTGCTGGCCCTGCCTCTGGTTACTGATAGTCTTTAGTTTGGATTGTGTCAAGTCAATAAATTGTTTCGCAGAAACGAATTGGCTTTTGCCATGTGCCTTTTCTCCGAAATCCCTGACTGTAGCCAGTGGAGGTTTAGCACAGAACCAGTTACCTCTACCACTGTGCCATCAATTTTTTGATTGGCTGCTTTACGTAGTATATTTTATTCTATATATCTGCACAATAACTAAGCAGTGAAATAGGTTTCTTGTAGAACTGAATTATGCAATGTGTTACCTTGTCAGGTACCCTGAAGATGATTTCAGGCTAGGCTTTCCCTTTGTTCAAAACTTGTAAGATCAGCAAAAATTAAAACCAAGTTCGTGTTATTGTTTGAGATCTCTGCAAATAAACGAAACAAGACAGTTTAAAAAGCCGAGTTTCTGTCTTGTTTTGAATATCCACAACAGCAGGTTTTTTGTCCAAGTGACTGTCTTGTAACTCCTCTGGTATCTGGAAGCAAAAATACTGATTTAGTCCCTTCTGACAGAAGGTTAAAATTACTGAAAGTATAAATTACAAAAACTTACTGAGTGATGAAAATCCTCTGTCTTTGAACATACTGGGGAACTGTCCTCCAGTTCACAGCAGAGGGACTGGTACAGAGGTGGTTCACTGGTTTTTCAGGTGAAGGCAGATTATGTTTTTATTTAAGCAATGGCCTGTGTGCCTTTTAAAACAGAAAGGTTCATTTTCCAGAGGTCGTTGAGGTGAACGCACAATCGTCCAGGCTGGGACCTGAAACAGTTCTTAAGGGAACTTTAAAGGTTCAATGAAGTGATTGCCTGTGGGAGAGGGGCATTTTGAGGTAGAAGGCTGTGCAACTATATTTGAATTTTGTATGCTTTTAAACTTTGTCTTGAGTCCTAGATTATAAAAGCAATACATTTCTTAAGGTGTTTAATTGTAACTGTTATGTTTGACTACCTTTCTGACAAGGACTGTGATTTTTTTCCCTTCCATCAGAGTCTTACATTTAAGGAGAAAATGACGAGCCTTAAATTTAAAGAAAAACCTACTGATTTGGAAACCAGAAGCTACAAGTTCCTGCTGTTGTCCCTGGTAAAACTGATCCATGCAGATCCAAAGCTTTTGCTGTGTGTAAGTGTATCCCACTATCACACTGTTCATTTGTAGTGGAATTTTGTTTTGAAGCTGCTAAATGAATAAAGGTTAAAAACATAGCTGGGCCACATCTAGGACACATCCTACTCATCCCTGTCTCTGGTTATGATGCTCCTGTGCTTTTAAAGGAAAAACGCAGAACAAAAAGAAACTCTAATAGATTTTATAGAATCAGAGCAACACAATGAGAAGGAGCATAAAGTTCAGTGACTCTGAAAGGGAAGATGGGGAAGGAGAGGGGAATAGAAGAAAATTAAAATAAAGGGGTTGGAAATCAGTCATCATTTCAATGAGTAGAAAGACATGTCTTAGATCTTCCATTTCTCAGGTCTGTCATTGTTTAAAAATATTTCAGTTCTGTCAAAGACACGATATGCAAGGGGTATCCATGGAATAAAAGTAAAATGACAGACTCTTGTAAATTCGGATATCCACCTGGTTCACCCGGAGGAATGCTGCTGCAGCAGACAGCAATGTGGGCAGGCGTTGAAAAGTTTTCCATCTTAAATTTGCTTCCCTTGTTGCTGTTCAGAATCCCAGGAAGCAGGGCCCAGAGACGCAGGGGAGCACGGCAGAGCTGATCACAGGCCTCGTCCAGCTGGTGCCGCAGTCCAGCATGCCAGACATAGCCCAGGAGGCCATGGAGGTGAGCGCTGGGGCAGGCACAGCTGACACTGTTAATGTGAAAGCCCAAACCTGTCCTTTAAAAACGCGGTGTCTGTGTGCCTGGGATGGCTTTGTACGGAAATACAAGGGAAAACCTCTGGGTTTGGAGTACAAATGTGGGATAAAGACTCTGAAATGAAAGACTTCTGACGTGGCCTAACAATGCACTCTTGTTCTTCTATATAATCCTCCTGCAATGCTTTTTACATCTGATGTTTGAAACAGTGTGGTGGATACGTGCCTGCACCTGTTTCTCTGCCTGTGCTCGTGCCCTCTGTAAATTACTGTCTTTAAGCAAGACTCTGGTTTGACTTTAGGCCTTGCTGGTTCTGCACCAGTTGGACAGCATTGACTTGTGGAATCCTGATGCTCCTATAGAAACGTTCTGGGAAATCAGGTTTGTAAATTAACTTTTATAAATGAGAGAAATAGCTGTTATGATTTGTCTTCTTTTAAACAGCTGTGAGTATTTTGGGAAAGCTTTGCCGCAACAGCAGGAATCTGCCGTCAGAATTGTCATATGTGTTCACGGGGAAGTTGTATCTTCCTTACAAATTTAATGAAAATATAACAAATGTTTTGCTGGCTCCCTTAATGACATTCTTCAGCAGTTGTTAAGGTGTAGAAATGATTATTAGTTTGAAAAGTTAGAGATTTTCCCCCCTCATTCAAATGATTTGGTACTTTTTAAGTTCTGTTTCATCCTTCTGGGACTAAGGGGAGGTTAATGCTGAGCAATTCCAGAAGTGTGGATTTGCTACTCTTGACTCTGAAGTTCTCACCTAAAGAAGGTGATAGCTTGGCCTGACCTGCAATCTCCGTTGGTCTTTCCTTTATATTTATGAAGAAATTTAATTCATTAAAATTGTCTTGCCTTTATAAGTTCACAGCAGCTGTTGTGGTTGATTTCTTGGAGAGTATTAAGGGAAGTGAAGTTCCAAAAAGGTCAAAATTACACAAAATGCTAAACCAAAACATAGGAATCTGTCAGCTCGGAATTCTGAGAATTGTGTGAGCTAAATAATAACAACAGTAGTATTTGGTGCTTTACTGTGAATTGGTGCTGATGTTTGATGGAGAAGGAGGGAACAGCAGTGTAGGAGGAAGCCTGGGCTGAGCCCCCCTCGACAGGCAGGAACTGACAGCCAGGGCTGTAATTTGTAGGAGTAGCAATGAGTTTGTGCTCTGTTCGGGCTGGGGGAAAAACCCATTACAATTGACACTAATTTGGACCCTTTGGCAGTTTTAACAGAGAGTGTGAGGCCTGAATGGATATGAAGAAGGAACATCCCTAGATGTGTTCCTTCCAGAGCAGAGTTGAGACGTTGTCAGAGCAGTGTAGGTAACCTCGTACTGCCGCTGTCTGTGCTGTATCTGTTCGGGGAGAGCTGGAGACTGCGAGCCACAGCCGCGAGCGCGGGCTGGGACAGGACCCCGCTCTCTTCACTGCCTCAGGGAGCTGACCAGGCCAGCTGGGGGTGGGGAGGGCCCCAGGGGAGCTTGGCATTTCAGGGGCACACTGATCTCTCTTGGACATTCTCAGAGCCGGTGTTAGTCCTGCAGAGGGGGTTCGTGCTAACTGCCTATCTCCACGTGAAGCGTAGTGTAGTATCTGCACCGCCGGCCGGCCCGGACCGTGAGGCTAATGCTGAACTTCATTTTGCTGCAGTTCACAAATGCTTTTTTATATCTGCAAGAAGCTCACGAGCCATCAGATGCTGAGCAGCACGGAAATCCTCAAGTGGCTGCGAGAGATTCTCATCTGTAGGAATAAATTTCTTCTGAAAAACAAAGTAAGTGAACGTTACCATCTCTGTTAGGATCATCAACACACATTGTTCTCTGCTTTGTCACTTCCTTTATTTACCACGTTATTCTTATGATTGGAAGAAATTTAATAGCTACACCTACACTTTCTGTTCTCTGATTTCCTCACTGCTTTGTGAGGCACCTCAGTTAGAAGAGTTAACCGCAGTTGGGTTGGGATTTTTATTTTCTTTTTTATTTTATCTGTATAGGTTGTTTTACCTGTCTGGCAAATGTATGTTTCACAGAAACCTATGCCTTATGCCCGAATACAAAGGGAACTAGTCTCCAGGGTCAGAAAAAGTAGTTATGGTAAAATGGAGACCTATGTGGATGAAATCAAAGTTTCCTTTTGGCTCTCAAGATCCTCTGAGTCTCAGAATTCTGATTTGCTTCTTTCTGATAATCTTAAAATATCAAATAGTGTATTTCTTAAGGGAAATACCATTAATGTGGGTAACTTTATAAAGCCCTGAGAGCAGCAGTGGGAAAAGTACTCTGTAAATGTTGAGGGTCTTTTCACCTTCCTCAGATCTATCCTTTTTGCGTGTTTTAAATATATTTATTTTCTTCCCTCTCTTCATAGCAGTCAGATAGGAGTTCCTGCCACTTCCTCTTCCTTTATGATGTCTCTGGAAGTGGAACTAGCCAAATTTCTCTTGACCACGAAGAAATGATACGCTGTGCACCAGGAGCTACCCTCAGGAAAGGGAAAGGGAGTTCTTCCATGGTAAGTAATACACGATAATAATTAATTTTAACACTTGGGAAAAAAACCTACGTGCAAGTAGAAATTAAATTACTTTGAGAGTAATTTTAAAAAATAAAATTAATTATTTCTGAGGAGGAGAAGACATCTGTATCCTAAGTAAAGTATGCATTTAATATGCTGGCTAATAATGATGTTTCAGACTTTACGAAGTCACACCTTTTCAGTTCAGATGTTGGTGAATATGTTCTTAGGAGTGCGCACAGCATCCCTTGTGGCAGCATATAAGGGCTCTGCTGCTGTACAGGATTGCTTATTCTTACTGACATAGAGGCAGTTTTAAACACAGTTTGGCTAAGGCTGAATTTTAATAACAGTGCCCTATGGATCAGCAGCATTCCCAAACGGGGAATTCTCTGTTTCCCAAGGAAAGCACGGCGGGATGCAGCGGAACACCCATCTGTCGCCAAGCCCAAACCAAACTGGAAGTGGCCTTATACATGTTTCTGTGGAGCCCGGACATCGAGGCCGTGCTGGTGGCCATGTCCTGCTTCCGCCACCTCTGCGAGGAGGCTGACATCAGGTGTGGAGTAGATGAAGTCTCTGTGCATAATTTTCTGCCAAACTACAACACTTTCATGGAGTTTGCATCTGTTAGCAACATGATGTCGACAGGTAAGGAGCGTGAATCAGTTAAACCTTTCTACCTGGATGATAAGACTGTTCTTTGTGTTTGGGTTCTTCGGCCAGGTTGAGGTTCTTGGTTTGATTCTGCTCTGGTTTTTCCTGAAATACCTCAATTTCTAGAGCTGCTAGAAAGTGTAAAGAATTTGGGTGACTGAGGATTTTACAGTGTAACAAGAAGCTGCCTTTTCTAAACTCTTTAAGGGGATGTGTTCCTCTGGGTTCAACAAATGCTGTCAAAGATCACAAATTTGATGGAGGTGGGTTTTCAGAAAGCTGTTCTGTGCCCTTGGTAGGGAGAGCAGCTCTTCAGAAGAGAGTGATGGCGTTACTGAGGCGCATCGAGCACCCAACTGCCGGCAACACAGAGGTAAACTTGCTTCTCAGCTCATATGCTCCTTTCATGCATATTCCACAAGTAGTTTTGAAATTAAATCTTGATATATCTTCTTTCAGGCCTGGGAGGATACACATGCAAAATGGGAACAAGCTACAAAACTAATCCTTAACTATCCAAAGACCAAAATGGAAGATGGGCAGGTGACTATGAACTTTTCCATAGGTTCAATCTGTAGAAATTCAAAGTAACTCTTTAAGCTTATATATTATAAGGCATATGAATTTTAATCTAGAAAATTAGTTTTGTAGACTGACTGAAACTCCATGAAAGTATTCCAGAAAATTAATGGTAATCAGTTATCTGCTTTGCTAAGAGACCAAGAAGTAATTTGACTTAAATTGCTGTGGAGGAGAACGAAGCTGAGCTTAAAAATTAAAAATAAATTGAAACAAAGAGTAGGGAAAAGTGTGGAATACTGCTAGAGAAACTCTGAAATCCCTTTCACTGGCAGTTGTTAAACATGCCAGTGGCTGCCATGATTTAAATGTGCTTTATCCTGGTGGCAGAGCAAGGGATTGACTGGCAGGCCCCTTCACTGCCCTCCAGCCTTGCTTCTCAGCCTCCCTGGAAACAGTCTCTGTACAGGTTTCTGTTCCCACTGTCGCAAAAAAGGTGAATTTTTGGGCCCGGAGCTGTGAATGGCAGGATGTGTTACAGAGCGCTTGCGGTGTCTGCCCGTGTGTTGCGGGGTGAGGTTTGAGCGGCACCCCCCTGTTGCAGGTCACCGAGAGCCTGCACAAGACGATTGTGAAGCGGCGGATGTCTCACGTCAGCGGGGGCGGCTCCATCGACCTGTCGGACACGGACTCGCTGCAGGAGTGGATCAACATGACGGGTTTCCTGTGTGCCCTGGGGGGGGTGTGCCTGCAGCACCGCAGCAACGCCGGGCTGGCCACCTACAGCCCCCCCATGGGCCCCGTCAGCGAGCGCAAGGGCTCCATGATCTCCATGGTGTCCACCGAGGGCAGCGTGGAGACGCCCGTCAGCAAGTTCATCGATCGGCTCCTGACCCTCATGGTCTGCAACCACGAGAAAGTGGGGCTGCAGATCCGCACGAACATCAAAGACCTGGTGGGCTTGGAGCTGAGCCCAGCGCTCTACCCAATGCTCTTTAACAAACTGAAGAATACCATCAGCAAGTTCTTTGATTCCCAAGGACAGGTAGAGTGGTGATACATTACTCACCTTTCTGTCGGTTGTGTCTTTGACCTCGGGGAGTGAGATGGGTCCCTGTTTGTGTTCTGTGCAAACCCCTGTGAGCAGTGTGGTTGTCACAGAACATGTTGATGAACATTGTGCATGTGAGTCCAGGCTGTATTTAACATCAAACAATTGAAAACATCCTTGATTTCTTAGTGAACTCTTGGGTGCAGAATCTGTGAGAACGTTTGCAGAATCCTGATGGCTGCAGTATTGATATATTGAATCTGTGATGTATTGGAATTCCTTTGCCTTGGTGATAACTAGAGAAGTGCTTGTCCATGAGATTTTTGAAATGCTCCAGTATATTATACCCTCTTTTTGGTTTTGTGTGTGAAGAATTAAGACCAGGAATTTTCTTCCTTTAGGTTTTGTTAACTGAGACCAACACACAATTTGTAGAGCAGACCATTGCTATAATGAAGAATTTGCTCGACAATCACACAGAAGGGAGCTCAGAACATCTTGGACAAGCGAGTATTGAGACAATGATGCTAAATCTGGTTAGGTAAGGAATCCTCTTGACCTTACTATACACAGTAATTATGTTTAGGAAGTGAGTTAGAGCCTTCTAGTTTGTATCTTTTCTTCTTGCATCCATGGAGAAACAGCAGCTGAATGTTCTGATCCTCTTTGGGGTTCTGACAACTTCAGTAATCACGGAGATCATTTGTGTAGCATCAAGTGCGTTGCTGGAGAGTGACCTTTGTTCTTTAAAGAACTGACCGTTCCATAGCTCGGCCCTATTCCTGTAGGCTTTCCTGGTTTCTTTCTCGTACATTTAATGTTAATGGTTAAAAACCAGATGAAGGGCAGATTTCTGTTCAGTTTTATACTGACAGAAAACTCCTTTGGCCAGAAGAAATTTCCTACCGGTCTTCGGCTGATGCAGGAGCAGGGTTGAAATATGAAGTAGCATTAAGTATTTAATTAATCTTTTTGCTTTTTTGTTCAGGTATGTGCGTGTGCTTGGAAATCTGGTACATGCCATTCAGATAAAAACAAAGCTCTGTCAGTTGGTAGAAGTAATGATGGAAAGGAGAGATGACCTTTCATTTTGTCAAGAAATGAAATTTAGGTAAGGATTGACATTATGTAACACATGTGGTGATGTACTGTTGGCAAATGTAATTTTGTTTGGTTATGAGGTTAAAAAAAGAAGCAAAAAACTCTGTCACACCAGCATTCCTGGTGTAGGGATAGTTCCCTCATCTTTGTCTTCGGAATAATTCAGAGCCTGGTGCTGCATTAAAACTGTGTTTTGGTTGTGGTGATACCAGACACGTGTAACGGTTCAGTGGGTCACACAGGTCCGGGTATTGCTTGGTCTAACAGAATGATTTCAGTTCATCTTCAGTGTGTGGGGTGCTTCAAACAGTTCTTGCACTGAGTTTGTAATAATTAAGAATGGTGCCGGCATTAGTAAGGGTGTTCAAAAACAACCACCCCGAAACTAAACAAAACCACAATAAAAACCCCCAGTAAAGCTAAAGCAATGTATTTATATGTAACAGGAACAAAATGGTGGAATATTTGACAGACTGGGTTATGGGAACATCTAATCAAGCAACAGATGAGGATGTGAAATGCTTGACAAGGTAAGAAAGAACACTCTTCAGATGTTTGGGAAGCTGCTGACAGTATTCCAGGTGGCATTTGGTATCCATGCATGAGCTGGCTCCTTGGGATTCCTTCAGCAGAAGTAATGGTAAGGAAGAGAAAAAATGGTAACTGAAGTTTCGGTGAGCAGAATTATATTAAATGCTCATTCTTACCTGACATGGCTCCTTTTAATACTATTTCTGATTTTGTATTAGGATTGACCATTTTATTATCTAGAGCTTTACTTTTGTGGTGCATTCTGAGGAGTAAAATTGCCAAATATTACAGTGTTGAATTTGTACTTGAACTTCAGTAAAATATCTTTTTTTTTTAAATAAAAAAATCTCTTTTTCAACTACAGTTAGATCTATAAGGAAAAGGGATTTTTCATTTAATTTTATTTTATTTTTCAGAGATTTGGACCAGGCAAGTATGGAGGCAGTGGTTTCTCTTCTTGCTGGGCTTCCACTCCAGCCTGAGGAAGGAGATGGTGTTGAGTTGATGGAAGCAAAATCTCAATTGTTTCTTAAGTAAGTAGTGATTTTTAACTACTTTTCAATACAGTGACTCTAAATAGAAACACTGTATGACTTCTGTTACAAACCGTGGTTTTCTTCAGTGGAAATAATTGTATTATCCCATCAGGAATTACCTCTTCTATGTCCCATTTCACAACCCTCTAGGTTTATGGAAACATTTTCGTTTAGGAAACGGTTAGAGAAGTTGTCCTTGTTTGTGCTCAGTGCAGATGTGTGCTTCACTCATGGCCGGGGTTAGCTTGCCTCGACAGGTGTTTGTATGTGACACATACAGGTGTTTGTACGTGACACCTGATCGCTTTGGAGGCGCCTGTGGGGACGGGCACACCTGAAATGCCCTTGCTCACACCTGATCGCTTTGGAGGCGCCTGTTGGGACGGGCACACCTGAAATGCCCTTGCTCGGAGGAAGAGCAGCCGGGTGGAGGCGGGCGGGGGTTGTCGCAGCACGGTTGGAGTCCGGGCGCTGTTCCCGGCACATGGGGCTGGGCTGGGCTCCCCTGGGGCTGGCTGGGGCGCAGCTCCTCCCGGCCGGCCGGCCACGCCGTGTCTCTGCGCAGGTACTTCACGCTGTTCATGAACCTGCTCAACGACTGCAGCGAGGTGGAGGACGACGGGGCGCAGGCGGGCGGCAGGAAGCGCGGCATGTCGCGCAGGCTGGCCTCGCTGCGGCACTGCACCGTGCTGGCCATGTCCAACCTGCTCAACGCCAACGTCGACAGCGGCCTCATGCACTCCATAGGTAAAGCGGCGGGGGCGGCCGGGCGTACCCGAGTGCCCGATTAACGCGTTGGGATTTCCTTTCTTTTTACATCTTCCTTAGTAGTTCTGGGTTCTTTTAATCAGGCTTGGGCTATCATAAAGACCTCCAAACAAGAGCCACGTTTATGGAAGTCCTCACCAAAATTCTGCAGCAGGGGACAGAATTTGATACGTTAGCAGAAACAGTGCTAGCAGATCGGTTTGAGAGATTGGTGGAGTTGGTTACAATGATGGGTGATCAGGGGGAGCTTCCTATTGCTATGGCTTTAGCCAATGTGGTGCCTTGTTCTCAGTGGGTAAGTTGATTCACGCATTTTATTTCCTACATTTTTTAAAATATTAAGACTTGAAATAAAAACTAATCGAACATTTAAGGGTGTGACAACAGTCTGGTACAGAGAATAGAGCAGCCACTGATGCTAGCTAGCCCCTCTTAGGGTGTTTTTAAAAAGTGCGCTGAATCTAAATTCAGATCTTGATGCTAAACTGCATTTTTGTAGTAAATTTCTGGTTAAATGTCTAGGAATTAATTTTTTATGCAGTTATTATAATAAATGGTGTTTGCCGTAGTGCAGACACACAGAATTCTATTTGCTCCTCTAGATTTCAGTAAGGTGAATTAGGCTTTGTTATACAGCAGAGTTACTGCTTATCTGTCTGGATAACTGTTACGAATTGTATGACTGGATATCATGAGGCTGACTTTTAGACAAGCGGTAGAATAGGGAACATTTACAGAGACATTGTGCATGTGTAGTTTGATATTTACCTGCCAGACCTCCCAGCAAACAGAAAGCATTAGTGTAAACTGCTTGGTGCTTTTCTCACAGTACTTTTTTTAATATATTTGCCTTGGTTCGCTGTGAGTCAAATTAACATTTCCTTCTTCTTCTAAGGACGAGCTGGCTCGTGTCCTGGTCACACTCTTTGATTCCCGGCACTTGCTCTACCAGCTCCTCTGGAATATGTTCTCAAAGGAAGTTGAACTGGCAGATTCCATGCAGACGCTTTTCCGAGGAAACAGCTTAGCCAGTAAAATAATGACTTTCTGTTTTAAGGTACGTGATCTCATCTTTGTCTCCTGCAGGTCACTTTGATATCAGGAAACATTTAGCAATCTGAAAACACAAAGCTGCCAGGGGTATTTGGGTGACTGGATCAGATGAGACCAGTACAGAGGTGCCTTTGGCTCCCTGGTCATTTCAGTTCTCACACCCGTTAAGTTTAGGGAGTTTTGCTTTTTGTGTTTTAACATTTGATGAACTGAATCTTGTAGATAAGATTTGCTCAGGTGCAGCTTGAAAAGAGGCATCCTCCTGGAACTAACCTTTTTCCTTTCTGACTAGTTCAGTTACAGGAGTAATTCTGGGCCAGTACAGCTGGAAGACTCTTCCTGGCAGTTTAAAGATGGGAGACAAAGTCTGAGGTCTTGTTTGTGCTCCCCTTTCCATTTAAAAAGCTCTGTACAAACAGATAAAGTGTGGAGTCACTGCTCTAGGAAAGAATCCCTGCTGGATATCGTGGTTGTTAGTGACCTATAGTTTTTTCCACGCTGGAAATGAATTAAAATACTTGTAGATATCGATCTCAGTTGTGTTCCAAGGGTGAGACTGTAATTTGCAAACTCCAGTTTTACAGGAATCTGGCTTATACCCAAACAAATCCAGTGTTTCCAAGCTCTTGTAACACTTACAGAACTTTGCGGTGTTCCTGTGGGTTGCTGTGTTAATCTGGCCTCCTGCTCTTGTTTTTCTTGGACACAGGTATATGGTGCTACGTACTTGCAGAAGCTTTTGGAACCTTTACTGAGGACTGTGATCACATCTCCTGAGTGGCAGCATGTTAGCTTTGAGGTGGATCCAACAAGGTTTGAGATTCAAGGGGAGGAGCAAATGTATTTATCTGTAAACGTGATTCCCTGGCATTGTAAATATAACAGGATTCCTTTTTCTTTGTTGCAAATATGTTTCTCATACTTTCATACTGTTCCACTCCTCACTTTTCCAGACACCTTACTTGTCTCTGCTGCCCTCATACCCAGGGAGGGTTGTTCAGAGGGTCTGGCTGCATGTCCTCTGAGCCCTGAGAAAGCAAGGAAGAGAGAGAGCCCTTGCAGGACCTCTTCTACTTGCTATTTCATACTTTATGTAGGCCAGTAATAAGGGGTTTCCAGCAGAACCAGAAAGCACCTCTAGGTCAGTGACTGCAGAAGCAACACGACGTGTGCATGGTGTGTGTAGTCTTTTTGCTTTAATTTCTCTTATCACTTCAAGACCTGGATTTAGTAGCTGTCGCTCTACTGCTTTGAATTATCTCTCCTACAAAGATTATAAGTATTTATCTCTAAAGTAGCTTACCCAAAGGATAGGCCTTCCTATTTATAGTTTAACCCTAAAATACCTGTGTCTACCTCAAAAGTTCGTTTCAGATAAACCATCGTGAAACTGATAATGCATTTATCAGTTGGAATTGTGTATGCATGCCTTTGTATGGAATGGTCTGAGAGAATCCCACCCACAGCCCGTTCATTACTGAGTTTTACATGGCCTTTTCTTTGCATTTTATGTGATTTAAAATAGCGATGGAAACTTCTGTGTAGAAGTTCCTAAGTATTTCCGTAAGAAAAATGGGGCAGTGAGGTTGTGCCAGGCACGTGAGTGCCGCTTGTGTCCTGTGTTCCACTGCTGGTCACGCGTGTGCGGGTCTGTTTCAGGCTGGAGCCCACAGAGAGCCTGGAGGAGAACCAGCGGAGTCTCTTGCAAATGACAGACAAGTTTTTTCAGGCAATCATTAATTCTTCCTCGGAGTTCCCACCCCAGCTGCGCAGTGTGTGCCATTGTTTGTACCAGGTATGCCTGCAGTGGTTGCCTGCCCCTGAGCTGGGGGGTTGGTTTGTAAAATTCCAGCACTTTGGAGCTTGGGGCAGTACACAGTGGGCATCTCTTAAAGACTCTTCTCAGACACTTGATAAAAACCACAAATCTAAACGTAGGGGCTGAGCGGTGTTTTAAGATTTGGGTTGGCAATGAGGAGGTGACTCAGTGTTGGTTTTTCAAGTACCCCCATTCCCTGAGCTCCATCCCCAACTCCTGTGCCCTGTCCTGTGTCCCTGCAGCAGCTCAGCAGGGCCCTTCTGGGTCTCTCTTGCTCTTCCTGTGGTTCTGATTGATTTAGCTGCTGCTAAAAATCCCAGTAGGGAACTCCTCAGTGTTTCCAGTCCTGTTGGAGGCCTGTGGAATGCTGTGCCTGGTGGAATATTGGAGCTGTGGTCTCAGTGAAGTGCTCAGGAAGAGCTACTTTTAGCCTTTGGGCTATAGAGTGTATCTGAAGCAAAGAAAGGTCTAAAGCAAAGAAAACAGATTTTCTGACCTGTGTGAACTAATGATGAACTAATTCTGGGTTAATCAGGGCAACTGCTGCGATTCCCAGAGCTTGGGAGAGAGGAACAGTGAGTTTCTGTTGTGACTCTTGTGGTCTGGGGTGTGTTGTGAGCTTCCGCAATGAATCAGGCGTGCGAACGCTGTGCCTTGTGTTGCTCTAACAGCTGAGCGGCCTCTAAAGCCATTGCTTTCTCCTCCTGACAGTGGCTTGGTTTGGGTTGGTGGGGGCTGACTTTGGGGTTTTTTGCTGGGTTTGGTTGCTGAAATCAGGAAATGAAGTGGTCAGGTTGGTCTCCGTCATGGCCACGGTCTCACACATCAGTGGGAGAATATTTGAGTGTTGCTGAAAAAGTCCCACAACAGCCTTGATTGTTTCTCCTGTTATTGGATGTTACAGTTCCCCACATCTGATCCCAGAATTAGGTTTCTATGCTGTTTCCAGGAGGTATCAAGATTATTGCCATTTCAGTGGTACAGTGCTAGAAATTGTCTCTGTGCAGACCATTTGTGATCCCTGCTTGAAATGGAATTTCTAAAATGTGCTCACCAGTGGGCATTCCCAGAGATTCTTCTATGGAAGCCTTTGCAAGTCTGTTGGCTTTATTCTTGCCTTTACTGCATTTGGTAAAAAGGGTAATTTGTTCCCAAAAGAGGTGATTTATTGGCAAATATACAGCTGATATACACTGATATTCAGCTTCAATGTTTACTGCTTTCGCTGTTTCTAGTAACACCTATATCATTGTACAAGGGTTTGTTCATCACAAATAGTGTAGTAATTCATTCTGTACTTAAAATTCCCAGGAGTTTTGAAGACTCTTGGCCTTTATCTGAAAGAAAGTACAATCAAGATCTGATTTGGGAGTATTAATCCATTTTTATCATAAGAACCAAATAGGTGACTTTTGTAGATAACTTCAGTTTTAATAAGGTGAACGTGTTCTATGCCAAGCCCTAGTGTGAAAGTAAAAGAGACTGAATTTTGTGGGGTGTTTTAATTCTTAGAGTTTTAAAGTAACTGTGTGTGCAAAGAGTACTCACCAGGCGTGTCCTTTAAATGGTTAGGAGCTAATTTTAATCAATGTAGCGACATCACAGAAACTTGTCTTTAGTTGGATATTGGGGTCTATGCGGGTGTTTCTGTTTTGGTGAACAGAGCCCAGAGCCCAGTAGCTATTTTCCTTTGGAAGCATCAATAAGTGGCTGCTGTGACGGTCACCTGGCTCCTTCCAGGTGATGTGTGTTCAGCAGTGAGCTGTGGTGGGGAACAAGCCTGATCAAAGTAACTCCCACAGAGAATTTGTGCTGGCTCTTTCAGAAAATCCCCACAAACATACATGATTTTTCTTGCTAAAGAGGGTGGAAAATTTCCTGTACCCCAGTAGCTGGGTGAGTGGAGTGTGTGTACAGCTGCTGCAGCAGCCACTCTGTGGAAATTACACAGAGAAAGGTGGCAGACGTGCCACTGGTTAAATAGTAATAGGTCCTACACAGCTTCCAGTTCAGCTTGGTGAGCACAATAGCTTTCACTGCCTGGTTTGGTTTGGGGGTTTTGCTTTTTACTCTGTTCCATTCTCAAGTTGTAGAAAGGCTGTCCCAGTTCCAGAGTGACCCCGAAAGGCGGTTTGAAGGTCGGTGTGTGTTTGCTGTCAGATGCTGAGTGCTGCAGGCTGGCTGTGGATGCAGCCCCAGGGGTGGCTGTAGGGCCTCCCAGGGATGCTCTGCCTGCGTTCCAGCTCACAGCAGGGCTGCAGGACTGAGCTCCAGGATGTACCTGTGGCCAGGGAGCAGTGCACGGGGCTCAGGTGCTCTGGCTTGGCTCAAGTGCTGGCACAGGATTTGATGCTTCTTGGTGGGTCCCTTTGCTTTGCAGTGAAATACAGAAAGAAGCACAATCGAGTCAGATCTCTTGATCTGGAAATCTCTAATATTAACACAGACCTGCTGGCTTTTTAATTCCTTTGTCCACAGAGTGTTTCGTGGCAGTGTTAGTTCTCCCAGTGAGAATAACCTGGATGGTTTACAGGTCTAACTAAATTGAAGGACACACAGAGAAACATTGGGAAGATATAAAACTCTAAATTTAAATTTAAAAGTAATATGTATTTCAAAGGTATATCACTACTATTTTTACTATTGAAATTATTTGGGGATGGTGAAATACATTTGAAAGCTGAATATACCATTTAAGGCCCAATATTGTATATGATGAGCACATTGATGTGGTTTGACTTTTAATCTAGCCAGAAATAGTAGAAATGATTGAAATTCAACATTTGCTTGTTGTGTATTTAGTGCTTTGTAAATAAGATGTAATAAAACTGTGAAATGAAACCTCCATCATCAGTGTTTAGTTTATATATTTCATTTTCTGTTGGTTATGTTTGTTACATTTTACTGTGTAATTTATGTACAAGTCAACATTGGTTTTTTTGTTGCTGTATGTAGTTGGTGCTGTGACTTGTTTGTGCTCATCTCTGTTCTGTAGGCAACTTGCCACTCTCTACTGAATAAAGCTACCGTAAAAGAAAAAAAGGAAAACAAAAAATCAGTAAGTTTGGAGACCTTTTTATTAGCCATTTCTTTCAAAGCACAACAGAAATCTTTTGCTGTTTGTTCAAAATATCTTCACTTCAGTCTATTTGACCTCACTGTAAAATCATTCTACTAATTCTGGCACAAAATAGCTTTCATTTCAATTAACACTGGAATTAAGTTATATTTCAAATATTCTCTGTGTGCCTATTTGAGTAAACAAAAGACATTTTAACATTACTGCTTAGTGTTTAATACGCTGACTCTTCTAGCCTTGCCACCATCTTCAAATTAAAAAAAATGCGGAAGGGAAATGTTTTCTTTGGTCTTGAGAAAAATCTGGGTCTGTTGAGCTGCTTTAACACTCTGGCAGATAACCTGAGCTTGCATCCTGGGCAAAGAACAATTAATAATTGTGGGGCACTGAAAAAAGCATCATGGGACATGTTTCTGATAAGTTTTCTTTTTTTTGCTTTGTGACTAAGGCAAAAAAGAAAATTAGCGCTTGTATTTATTTCCTGAGAAAAGCAGATTTCCCATTTTAAGTAACTTGCTGCGTTAGAATTTGGATCTGTGGGTTGCTCTAGAGTGGTGTCATTAAAAGTTCAGATTTATCCTTTTCATTGGCGGTAACCTCAAAATATAAAGTATGAATAAACCAGGCAGAATGGAAATTTAGACTCTTATTTTTGCTGTAACTGAGCAGAATAGTTATTGTGTTTACAATGCAAAATCTGTGGGCAAACCAGTATTTTACGAGAAAATATCAGTATTTGCATCCCAAGGTGTTGGACTGGAGTTGCTATTGAACTAAAGTGATTCTTGGTGTATTTTGTACTAATGGCTTTGTCTGGTTTAAGCAGCATGATTTGAGATTGCACTAGTTATGCTTTGAAGTATTTTACTAAAATGGGATTTGTTTGTTTTTTTTATTTCTTTTAAGCTATACCTTATAATACCAAGCTTGCTAATTTTATTCTGTGAAAAGGTAGAATCTTACTCCTTTTGATTACCCACTGTTACTCATTAAAACACACACAAGGATTGATGGGGCAGATATTATAGGACCACGTGTTGCATATCTGAGAACTTTATTTTAGACAGGAAGCCTTGTCTCTAACTGTTCAAAGTCAAGTGAAAGATACCCAGAGAATAACTCTCCTCTCAGTAATGCGTAGTTGATTTCCTAAAAGCAAAGAGATTTCTTTTTTCTTAACACATAGTTTTCAGAATATTGCATGTGTGGGTAGGCAGAGAAATGCACTGGCTACTCAGCTCTGGCTCACTGTCTTTTTCTGATGGTTCTATGGAGTATTTCTGCAAATATCCTCCCCACAAATTTAAAATTACTCCTGAAACTCCACAGCACAAGTCCTATTGCTGGAGAGGCTCTTACGCTCTGTAAGATCCACTAATCCCAAGAGCATTGTGTGTATTTGATGGAAGGCTGTGCACACCTGAGTATGAACATACAGCCCTTCCCTGCTCCGCTGCCCATGGAGGGGCAGCAGCTCCCAGATCCTGTCAGAGCCCCCGGGATGGAGGGGCAGCAGCTCCCAGATCCTGTCAGAGCCCAGGATGGAGGGGCAGCAGCTCCCAGGTCCTGTCAGAGCCCGGGATGGAGGGGCAGCAGCTCCCAGGTCCTGTGCAGTAGCTGCTGTAGCCATTTCCCGTGGCAAGGGAGGCTGTGCAGCAGCTGAGGGGAAGGCGGCTGGTGTGAGACCCCCCTGCCCCTCGCTCCTTCCCCTCCGTCCTGATCCTCCGCGATGTGGCGGAGTCCGCGTGAACGTGCCGAGCATGAGGGGCGTGCGGGGACGCTTGGGCTTGGCTGGCGGTGCCGGGCTGGCAGCAGCCTGCCCTGGCTGAGCGCGGCCGTGCCGTGTGTGCCTCCCGCAGGTGGTGAGCCAGCGCTTCCCCCAGAACAGCATCGGCGCCGTGGGCAGCGCCATGTTCCTGCGCTTCATCAACCCTGCCATCGTGTCCCCGTACGAGGCCGGCATCCTCGACAAGAAGCCCCCGCCCAGGATCGAGAGGGGCCTGAAGCTCATGTCCAAGGTCAGCCCGGGTGTATTTTCACGTGCTGTTCTACCTGCCTTAGTTCTGTTCTTTGCCGAGTGTGAGAAAGCGTAGGAAAACTTGTAGTTTTTTGTAGCAGCCGTCATGTTGACCGAAGGTGCGGTTTCCTCACTGCGTTTAAACGCTGTGGCACTGATGTTAGAGCTCCCAGCAAGGTAAGGATGGGCAGCAGGCCGTGTGGGGAACGACAGCTCGCCAGAATGATGGAGAAAAGAGCGGGATTCCAGCCCTTCACTTGAGCTTCTCATTTGAAAACAAGTGACTGGTGTTGCTGTGAGCACAGTGAAGGGAACAGCTGGCACTGACTGAGTCCATACCGCTGCTAGGGAAGGGATTTTTCCCTGTCTTTAATCTCATTTGGTCATACTTATTGTAAAAATGAAAAAAGGTTTAGTGATGGCACAAAAATTCTTTGGCCTGTGCGTATTATCCATTTTAAATGTTGATAAATTATATTTTTCTTAACGTGGGTATGTGCTATTGCTTTCACTTGCCTGTCTAATTTCTAGGAAAAACAGTTAACATTTAATAAATGGTGGTTTGAAAGATGATTTATTTTCCTGATTTAACTCGAATAAAGTTCATAAATAAGTGAAGTGGTTTTCTAGTATTTTAAAGTATGAGAAAGAAAAGACTTTGAAAGTGATTGGGTTTTAAATTAATTGGCTTATTGGCCTTTTTGTTGTCTGGCAGAAGCAGCTTAATTGTTAATTACCGTAACAGTTGCTACATTAAACCTTTGTGTCTTTGCTGTCTTTTTACTCTTTAGATACTTCAGAGTATTGCCAACCACGTCCTGTTTACAAAGGAAGAGCATATGCGGCCTTTTAATGACTTTGTGAAAAGCAACTTTGACGCGGCCCGAAGGTAAGGCCTGGGGACGCTCCCAGAGTGTGTGGGGTGTGCAGAGGGAGCTGAGAGTGCCCTCACAGCCCTTTTCGTTTACCTGGAGTCTCCTTGGGAGATTTCTCTCACACGCCAGTGGCTGTCGCTGGGTTTGAATTCCAGGTTTTTCCTCGACATCGCGTCCGACTGCCCAGCGAGCGACACCGTCAACCACAGCCTGTCCTTCATCAGCGACGGCAACGTCCTGGCCCTGCACCGGCTGCTGTGGAACAACCAGGAGAAAATCGGCCAGTACCTTTCCAGCAACAGGTGAGGCCTCGGGGGTGGGAGGGAGGGAGGGATGGGAAATGTATCATGGAATCATGGAATGGTCTGGGTTGGAAAGGACCTTAGCGCTCATCCAGTCCCACCCCTGCCATGGGCAGGGACACCTTCCACCTGCCCAGGTTGCTCCAAGCCCCGTCCAACCTGGCCTTGGACACCTCCAGGGATGGGGCAGCCACAGCTTCTCTGGGCAA
>JAWMRA010000048.1:879121-921507 GCA_035584735.1 Pseudotriccus pelzelni
TCCAAGCCCCGTCCAACCTGGCCTTGGACACCTCCAGGGATGGGGCAGCCACAGCTTCTCTGGGCAACCTGTGCCAGTATCCCACCACCCTCACAGGGAAAAAGTTATTCCTAATATCCAGTTTAAATTTAGCCTCCTCAGCTTAAAGCTGTTGATATTTGGAAATATTGTCCTATGCTTCTGTTACTATCATTGAGAAGAATATCAGTCTTCATTGAATACTCTTATTTTGGTTTTATTTGAAAAAAGAAAATCCAGCCAACTCCAGCCTGTTGGTGGACAAAAAAAAGTAGGAATTGCTGAGTAAAGCTCTTTTCTTACAAGGAATATGCTGTTTGCAGGGACCACAAGGCTGTTGGACGACGACCTTTTGACAAGATGGCCACTCTTCTTGCCTACCTGGGGCCTCCTGAGCACAAACCTGTGGCAGATACACATTGGTCCAGTTTAAATCTCACGAGTTCCAAATTTGAAGAGTTTATGACGAGGTAATGAGACTGTTGTGGTGGGGACACGCAGTGGGGCCTTCCAGACTTCACCACGTGTGGAGCTGTGAGCAGTTAGTAAGGCTCCCAGTGCTGGTTCAAAGGGGAGTTTAAAAAGCCAAGTCTCTGTAAAGCTTTTAGATTCCTGAGTAGATTTTAATGAAAAAAACTAAACTGGGCACTGGAGATGGCAGTAACACTGGTGATTTAACAAAGGCTTAAGATCGTGTGAACTTAATGTTTTTGTTTAAAGATGCAAGTAAAGAGGGTTTGGTTGGGGTTTTTTAAATTATTATTCTACTTCTTTGAAAGGTAGTTGTGGAAGTTGATGTCTGTATATTGCTTTTTAGGCATCAGGTCCATGAAAAAGAGGAGTTCAAAGCACTGAAAACGTTGAATATTTTCTACCAAGCTGGGACATCCAAAGTTGGCAATCCTGTTTTCTACTACATCGCTCGGCGGTAAGAAACCTTTCACCTCTCAGTCTGAAATAAACCTGTAAATCCAAAGTATCAGGAGTGTATAAGAGACACCAACTCTGTAACAGACAAGAATCTGAGAACAGCTTATTTGTTAAAATTTGCTGATAGTATTTTTGAGTTGTTTCCTAAACCAAAACTGTCATAGTTTTTCAGCCCAGGAGTATGTCAATACCTGTGGAAAAACACCTAATATTTTAAACGTACTTTATTAATTTTCAGTGTCTCAAGTAAACTACATCTCCACCACATTGCTGTTAACCCTTTATCAATTATTTTATCGTTTTCATTTTCTGAAGTATTAAATGAGTAACAAGCTGAAACATGGGATAAAACTTCTCAAGGTGGTCCCTGTATCTCATTTTAAGGAGTAGTATAAGTACTTAGAAGTTTCACACACAGGCATGGCTGTGATTGCTTCAGTTTGACCATCATGGTCTGAGTTTTTTGAAACGATTGGGATCTGTGGAAACAGCACAAAAGTAATAAGAGAAGTAGATGTTGATGCATGAACTTTGCAAAAGAGTGCGTTTTTCTGGTTAGGCAAAATTTTGAAAGTTTTAAGTCTTCCCTGCTTTGGAAGACAGTGATTCACAGCAACAAACAGCATGTGCTGCAGTATTGGAGATTTTGGGAAGAATGTCCCAAGGTCAATATTAGACAGGTTATGATCAACTAAGTCACAATTCTCTCTCTTAAAATGAAATAAAAATTAAATAAACTAATTTTATTTAAAATAATATTTGCAGTTGTAAAGCTGCAACCAGAGTAAGGCTGTAACTGAAACTTGCTGTCTCAGTGTAGCTGCTGGGTACCTGCACTGTGAAATCCTTGGAGGACAGCATGTGGAAAGCAGCTTCCATAGTAATTACACCGGGACCAGGGGTCTGTTTTGGTGTTATCAGGACGAGGCAGGTCCTTGTGCTCAGCCCCAGGTGTGGTCGGAGGCAGTTCTGTGGAGAGGGATGTGCTGCTGCCCCTGTTGTGTGACGGCTGCCTTTGCTTGGTGGGGTGTGTGCTGGCAGCAGTGGGGGCTGGTTTTGGGGCGGTCGTGGAGGTTCTCCCAGCCCGGCTGTCACCGTGGCACTTCGGGGTGCTGGCAGAGCCCCTGGGGGTGTTCCTGCTCTGGTTGTTGCCAGCGTACTTTGTGCCGGTGGGGCTCGTGGTTTGCTTGTGCTCTCGTCGCCGTGGTTTGTGCTGGTGGCAGCTGAGCTCACACCGGTGGAGCCGCCCGTGGCAGCAGGGCTGGGAGGGTTCCCGTGGTTGCTCTGGCTCTTCCTGGTGCTCCTGCTGCTGCTCTGTGGTGCCAGCGGGGTGCTGGCTGCGGTCCCTCGCTGCTGGTGTGCTGAGCTGTGTCACGACGGGAGCGGTTGTGCTCCCTGGGGACTCGTCTGAGCTGCCTGTTGGGTCAGGTGGGAAGAGCTCTGGGTGGTGGTGCCAGTGTTGGTCCGTAGGGTGCTCCGTGCTGGCCGTGGGGCCAGTGGCACTGCTGGTGGCACTTCCAGTGTTGTCCTGAGGGGATGTCATCAGTGGTGAACCTTCTGCGGAGCCTTGGGAGTTCCTGTGAAAACATGGAAAGAAGCAGAGGAAGCCACTTCCTTAGCAGCGTCTTCTGTGTAAATAAGTAGCCAACACATGCTTGCAAGCAAGTCATTCTTCAAATTGCATGTTTCTAATGGAATAATGCTCAACAGGCATGAAAGATCTTTTCAATTAATTAAAATTGTAGATCCTTAATTTTATTAAATGTTTTGTTGTTTTCAGTAGTGCTTTTTGCTCTGTAGGTTGAGTTACAAACCTCCTTTTACTGGGGAAATTGCCTTCCTTTAACTTTTTCTCCCTTTTCAACACCCTTGACTCTTTGAATGGAGTGGAAGAACACAAGATGAGTAAGCAGCACTTATCTTCTGCCCTGATTTTCTGTCTTCAAAAGCCACACACCAGCCTATGAACCTGCATGTGGGCTGACAGAAGGGGCTGTCCCCGAGAGAAGCTTAGATGCCTTTCCCCCCCTTTAATTTCCTTTTTTTTTTTTTTAGAAAGATCCCTAATGTTTAAGTTCCTTCCACACACAGAGTTAGAAGTGAAGCCAGCCTTTGGAATTCTCTTAAACTTGGCAAGCAGAGAATTTTTGTTTTCTTCTCTATTTTGTTCCATTAGACACAGTCTTACTTCGTGTCAAGTAAAAGAGAATGCCTACATTGTTATCCTGCCCTGTTCAGACAAGAAATTAGGCATATAAATGTGGAGAATAATGATAACTCATCTTAAGAAGTGACTGTGCCTGGCAGTGATCCAAGGCATCCTTATGTATTCTGTGCAGACCTGAAACATGCGGGGTGTTTGTTTGCAGAGCAAGAAATGGTTATTTCATCTGCAAAGAAAGAATTTCTGGAAGTAAATGGATACAAAATTTGCAGCACGTGCTTGCCAGGCCCAGCTCTCTTACCTCCCTCTTCTCTAAAAGAGGAAGACTGACACGGTCCGCATCTGGCTTGTTCCTGGGTGGAATGTTGCCTTTCCCTGGAGCAGCTGCACGTGCAGTTCTCCTGGACAGGCTGTTGTCAAACCCAGCAGGACAGGCTTTGCTCTGGGATGATGCTCTGGCATCTTCTCTTGTCATAGGGATGGGGCTCAGTGGGGCTTATTTGGGGTGTTTGTTGTCTGGTTGTGAGCCAGATAATTGTGTTTTTAAGGTGTGAAGTGTGGAAAAACTGTTTAGATTGGAGCTGCCGGTATGTTTGGGGGCTTGCAGCAGGCTGGGGTTTTTTTGGGGTTGTTTTTTTCCTTTTTTTTTTTTTTTTTTTTTGGTGGTTTGTGATCTTGTTGCTAGGGTATTGTTGAGTCATTTTACTGATATATCTGGATCAGCTTATATCGTTCTTGTGCTGTGAAATTTAATTCTTTCTGTCATCTATCTTCACATTTTGTTTCCTGGGCAACAGCCCGGCTTCTGGAGCCAGCGCTCTTCTGTTTTTAAGCCCTATCCTGTTACTAAAATGATCCATAAATCAATAAATATTGATCCTGAACTACTGCCATTAGGTTTTAAAGCCGCTCCCAAACTAATTAATAGGAATTCAAAGCTCTGAGTTATTGCTGCAGAGCACGTCAATCCCACAGCAATTTTACCCTCTGGAGAGCGAGCACAGAGCTATGAAAGGTGTGCCAGAGCGTTTTTGGGTATTTTGAGTGTTGCCCTGAAATGCTAACTGGTTGTTTTGGAAGATAATTTCACTGAGAACAGGTTATTTGATATTTCTGGTGCTCTGAGCGAGCAGCATGTTTACAAACCAGGCCCCGGCTTTAGCTCGGTGTGACTGCACAGTTGCCCAGCAACAAGTGCTCGGCTGCCACACTCCTGCCTCCTCCAGCTCCCTTATCGACTCATTCGTATTCCAGAAAAATACAGGCAAGCCTAAATTCCAGTCTGCTTTACTGAAAGCAGGCTGAGTGAGAAGAAGCCCTGGTGCTTGCCCCCGGCAGGGTTTGGGCAGGAGCTCAGCCCTGGAACGTGGCAGGGCCGGCTCACCCCATCCCCAGCTGCAGGTTTTGTGTCCCAGCCTCCCAGTCCTGGACATGGATATGGAAAATCCCCCAACCCCACTTCCACTTCCAGGCTTTTATTAGCATGCTGAAGACTCTGAAGCCTGGGTAGCAAGTCCTTCAGGGTGGGGGCTTGCAATTTGCCCCAAATAACTTCTGGAAAACAACGTTTTCCTGTTGCTCTCCACTGAATGGTCTCGTTGTGGGTGAAGCATTCTCAGAGTGTTTAAAGTCGATTCCGTGGAGGTTTTTTTAATGCAATAGAATTTGGCATCCTGCGTTGATCCTGCAGCAAAGACACGTGGAGTATTTCATGTAATTTCCTCAAATTAGGCAGTTTAGTCACAGCCCTTGTTCTGTGATGGGTCCTGCCTGGCAAGCCAGGCTGCTCCCCCTGGGTGGGGTGAAGCCATATGAAAGAGAGCTCTGGGAATACAGAGTTCTGAGCACCGTAAGTAGGTTGGGGCTGTGTTACAGTCAGTCAGCACTTTGCAAACACACGGACTGCCCAAAGACAGTGGCAGGCAGGGACGTTCTAGGGATTTGCAAGTTCTGAAGGGAAGGAGGGGAAGGATAGTCCCAGTATTGTGATCATGTCATCAGCATGTCACGATACGGTATTAGGGATACATCAGGATCAAACTGATATAATTCAACTATAATTTTCCCCGTAAGACATGACAAGGGAGCCAAATGTCTGCTTGAAACAGGTTCGTATAATAAAATATTAACTATTCAGTGGTATTACTCTGCTTATTTGAAAAGGAGCACCGACACTAATTCAATACAAACATAACTTTATTTTTACTTAAATGCCAATGAAATAACTGTACAAATCCATTGTGTAACATTTACTGTTAGAAATTAAAACACATTTCCGGTTATAGAAATACTGTTCACAGTTGGAAAGTTGTGATTTCTCTGATACCAGTAGTTGTAAATGGTTTACAGCCCCCATTGACACCTTAGGAGAAACAAGTAGAGGACTCCAGTCTCAGCTGTGAGGTTTTCTGGGTTTTGTAGCACCTTCATGCTACAATAACTGGAAATTAAATGGCCTGGAATGAATGGAAAACATTGTATAAGATCTGTAATATTAAGTGAGTAATACTTTTTCAATTAACTTGTTCTTCAGTTTTCATTTCATGCTGTTTGCAGAACTTCATCTGTAGTATATCAGGTACCTTTGCCATAATTTAAATAATTTTCCTAGAGTGGATAGAACCATGCGTGCAACTATTTCTACTCGCTGACGGTGCAGATGGCGAGGAGAAGAGCATCCATGCTCGCCCTTGGAAAGCAGGGTTTGGGCACGTTCAATGCCATGGGCTCAATTAATTCCCTATGAAGCCCCAAGATTCAGGATTGTTTCAGTGACAGCTCGCCAACTAATTGCTTAATTGATTCGTTACATGACTTGTGCTAGAAGTTGGCTGATATTTCATTTTACTGGTAGTAGTTTGCTACATTCTGGCTGATTTGAGATATTCTTTTTAGCAGAATATATTAACATTTCTGGATGTCACTTGACGTAAAGTTAAGGAGTTCCATGTCCTTAATTTGGGCAGATAACTCCCTGGTGTTGGAGCGTGTCATGGCATTGAACATCTGGCGTTTTCCTCTACTTTTATCTTTTTTTTTTTCATCTTTTTTTTTCTTTTTTTTTTTTTTTACTATGGAGAGAGCAATAACTTTCCTGCAGTCTCTAAGTGGAGACAGAGCAGAAGGATACCGGCCCCTACCACTTTCCCATGCTGAAGTTGGACCATGTTGCCTTCTCAGTTTACACCCTCTTAGCAGATATCATGGCGTTGTCATATTTAATTCCTAAATTCAAGACTGTTGTTCTTCATATTTAAAATATCCTAGTACATATGAAGCAAACATAGATACACATGCTAGCAATTTTGCTCAGGAATAACTTCTTATTAGTGAAACAGCTCCGCTTATTTCCTTTATTTTTTCCCTTCCTTTTGCATGTTGTCATAACTTACAGAGCATCTGTGCTGCTATATTACAGGAATTGCTCACTGGCAAGTCAAGCAAGACAATGCAGATATGATACAGGCCTTCTTTTTTTTCCCAGTTGTTCAATGACAAAATCGTATGTAAAATCAGTACTTAAAATTCTGATGTGTTTATTCTGTGCAAGTAAAATGAAAAAATTTAAATACAAAATAAGCACATTTTTAAAAACCAAATAATAGGTTAGTCGTACTCAATTAAGACATATGAAAATAAGTAGCAGCTTAGTATCAAGACATTAGTGTGCACGTCTTTACGAACTGTTATTTCCTTTAGAGCAGAGTCAGGACTCTGCATTTCTTGTGTTTTGATTCGTTATTCCGGCTGGACGTCCTGACTCCGGCTGTGTACGAGCCCTCAGTGGACAGCCACGGCCACTGCGTGGAGCAGGACAGCGTACAGGAGGGAGAGCTGCCGGCTGCTGGCTCGGGAGGGCACGCGCGCCTCGGGAGCGCCCGTCGTGGCCTCCTCTTTGCTTAAGGTAGCGGTTGTGCTGTGAGGCATCTTGGAGTAGTTTGTTGGCATTCCACTGGTGATGCTTAAAGTCATGGGCGTGGTGGACGATCCTGTGGAGTTGCCCTGGGTTGGATCCGTGGCGTGGATCGTGCGCGTGGCCGCCGCTTCCTGGGGGCCACCGACCCTCGGGGTCGGGCCGTCGGGGTGGCGGAGCAGGGGCTGCCCCGTGCTGGGGAACGGGACCGCGTGGCTTTGGGTGGCCAGGGGAGCGACTTCCTTGGCTTTCAGTTGTTTGTGCGTTTTGGTCGCTCGGGTGGGTTCGGCTGCCCCGGCAGAGGTGGCTCTGTCTGCGCCCTTCGTGCCTTTGATCAGGGGGCTGGAGTCCCCGGCCGTGGGCGCGGCCGAGGCGGGCACGGCGCTGGCCCAGAGCCCGGCCTGGTGGGCACAGGGAGCCCCCAGGACGTGGGCAGCTGTGCCCTGCACCCACTGCAGCACGTAAGGGATGTTCTGTTCGTCGCTGCAGGACCAGGGGTTGTTGTACAGAGTTACTACCTGCAGCTGCAGGAGCTGGTCAAAAGCTTTGTCGGGAATGTACGAGAACTTGTTGTTGTGCAGGTAGAGGCTCGTGAGGTGTTGAAGTCTCACCAGTGTTCCTGGGAGTATCTGGGACAGGAAGTTATTGGATAGATCCACCGTCTCTATGTTGGGGGGGATGTTGGTCGGAACTGTCCAAAGTTTGTTGCTGCTGAGATTGAGAAACTTGAGACTGCTCAGAGTGTTGTTGATCAGGACAGCCCTTTCCACCATATTCCTGGAAACATCGAGCACTCGAAGATTCCACTGGTAAGCTGTATCAAGTTTCTGAAGAACTTTAATGTTGTTGTTTGTGGCATATAATTCCCATAAGGATTTAGGCAGATGAGCAGGAACATTCTTGAGCCAATTGTTTGAAATATCAAGAGTCCTCAGATTGGTGAACCTCGTTAGCTGATGATCGAGATCTACAAACTGGTTAAAGGACAGATTTAAATATGTGAGGTTGTCTTGAAGTCCCTGGGGCAGTACAGTTAAGTTTCTGCCTGAACAGTCCACATTCCTGTCGTTTCCTGAGCATGTACAGCTAGAAGGACAGATACCCAAGCCAGTGGGAAGGAAAACCAGAAGGACCAGCAGACAGGTAGATGTATTCAATATCTGGTATTCCATTGTTGCCTGGAAATAAATATACCAAAATGACACCCTTTAAACCCATGTAATACATTTTATCTCTGTGTAAGGGTTGTCTGGGCAATGGCCACTTGCAGGAGAAATTAAGTAAAAATATCAATAACCCCCTTTGAGGCACGGTCCTTTTTAGAATTGTTCAAGAGAGGCTTCACAAAGCATCCCTTCAGCCTGTCATGTTGTCTGGCAGAATGAGACTTGTTTTTTCATCTCCCTTTCCCCCTCCAGCTCAAATGAGGGCTTTCTTCCGAAAATGCAAGTCTCTTCCAAACGTTATACAATGTCTGCTTCTTGTTTTTAGTGATTTCAAGCCTATATTATGTTTGGAATAATGTGTTCTTTTATAGAGGATGAAAAAATGGCTGTCAACTGGATCTGCTTCACAAATCTCTGCAGTAGTGTAGCAGTCCCCCCCATCCAGGGATGCTGTTTGCTTAAGTAAATTGGTTAAAATACATCTTAGGAATGTAGTTTGAAACACAAATTCCGTGTTCATGCTCACATGCACATTAGTATTTTTCCTCCTTACAGTGTTAATCACATTCTCAAAGCTGGTAACACATGTCCAGAGCCCGAATTGCTGTTAGTAAGAAATCTCTGACACTGCAGCAAATTTCTGGTGCAAGCATCTGTCAGCAACTCCTAATTCCGCTCCTATTTCCGTCTCTGATTCCGTAGTAGGTTTTTGTGATTAAAAGCAAAAAACCACAAACTTACCGTGGTCTCCTGCAGTATCAGCACATCGTTTCCGTGATGGATGGGAGCTTAGAGGTCGCCTTGTTCTGGAGAGCAGCTCCAGAGGCTGCCGGGGGCTGTGCTCGTCTCCTCAGCTGCATCGTGTTCCTGCGCGCGGCTCCGCAACCACCTGATCCGCGGCACTGCAGAGCCGTGGGGCTGGTGCACAGCAGAGCACGGCCAGGAACCTCCCTGGGCTGTGGGAGCAGGCAGGAACTGCTCCACAGCTACAGAGCAGGCTGTCAGTGCTCCAAACTGAGCTGCTCCTCAGCTCTAGTGCGGGCTGTCAGCGCTCCAAACGCGGGCGTCAGTGCCTGCAGGAACGGAGCGAGGGCAGTGTCTGGAGGCTCTTGGAGCCTGAGCTGTGATCATTGCCTTTAGTGTTTCTGTGTGAAAAGTCAGGTTAGTTGTGTTCTTTTTTACCTTTGGTTAACCTCTTCTCCTGTGATAGAGGTTAATGTTAATTTAGGCTTTCTATCTTAAGCTTTTTTCAGCTCCACTGCTGGAATATATTTTCATAATTTTAAAATACTTTTCCACTCCTCAGATCAAGCTGTCACCGTATTGTCAGGTATAATGTAGCTCAGCTTGTAGGATTTTACAGATTTCTACAGGAAATCTCTACCTGAATTTCTTAAAGCAACATGGTAAGAGTGTTTGTAGTTTATAATGCTGCAAATTCTAACAGGTTATAATGCAATGAGCCTTAAAAAAAATCTTTGTATAATTGTTATGCTATTCTTTAGGCATGCCCAGCCATGCAACTTCTGTAAACTGTAGGAAAAAATGATAAATATATTTTGCTATGGGTGTTATATGCACAGCAGCCAGGAATTGCACTTGCATTACTTAGTGCTCTTTGTGGTAGTTTGAAGATTTTGAAATTTATTGTGTGCCCTGTGCTGCATCCACAAATCTCAGTCCAAACTGTGCCATTTTGCAGAACTGTCATGGAAAGTTAACTTTGGCATCTAGCAGCTTTTTTCTATAAATATGAATATTCAGCACAGGTAAAAAAATATAAACATTAATTTACTTCTGAGACCACCCTACTGCTTTCTACCCAAAAATTAGCTTAGCAAAGGCTGTTGTTAGGGGGGTGAGCTTTGCTGGTACTCAAGGCCCAGAGAAGAGCATGTAAAGCACTTGAACACCTTGAGTTCAAGCGATCTGGTATCCATGAAACATTAAATGAATTTTTTAAGGCTCTATTAATAATTGAAAGCTTTCAGAAAATACTGCTTCAGAGGAAGAAATCAGTGAATGTGCATGACTAGTTCTGCTTATCGTCTGCCTGAGTGTGCTGCAAACTTTCCAGTTTATGCACAACAATCCAAAGGCCCTAGGGACAAGAAAGCCTTTTTGTAGTTGTTCTTTAAGTGTTTGGAGTGACTTGAGCTTTTTAGTGACCATGATGTTAGCTGTTCCCTCATACTGTTCTCTGCTTTACCAGACTGTGGTGTGAAGGGACTGGAGATTTTACACCAGTCAACTCTTTGCTCATATTTGACCTAAAGGAAATCTAATTCCTAGTAGTAAAGAACAACCTCTGGCTGTTGGGAGGATTTGGTTGGTACCTGTAATCCTCAGGTACCAGGTTTTTACCCTGTGACAGGCAGAAAACAGGCCTTTATGTGAATCCCAGAATGGTTTGGGTTGGAAGGGACACCTTCCAAACTGTGGGGTTCCTCCAAACCCCATCCGACCTGGCCTTGAAAACTTCTGGGGATGACAGACGGTTTAGAATTTGTTTTGCATTTGAAGCTCTGTATCTAAGCAAATACTCAGTTGGGCTTTAAGTGACCAAAACATGTTTGAATTAGACAGCTTTATTAAAATGAATTGGAATTCATTGCATTCACTTACACAGCCCAGTGGAGCAGACGCTGCTTGGATACCCTGAGTCCCTGTGAGGCTGTCTCGGAGCTGCATCTCCCCGCGTGCATTACACGGGTCTGTCCTGGCACACCCAGGCATGTGCGCTCTGGCTTCTGGAGTCTCCACCTCTGGAATCTCCAGCCACAGAGAATGAGTGGGCACAGTTTGTGTTGGATTTGGAAATTACTTGCTTCAGGCAGAAGCAGGTTGTTCCCTCTTGTGAAAGCTGAGGTTGGGAAACACCAGGGAAATGCCTGTGCCGTGGCCTCACTGTCCTTGCCTGCCTCAACTTCTCTTTTTTCACTTATTTGGAAAGTACTTCGTTTAAGAAGAACGCGGAGTGTTCTGTGAATTACTTTTGGCGGTCTCCAAAGGGTGCTGTGGCTGGGGCAGTGGTTCATGAATCTCCTGAGTAAGGAGCTCAGGTGCTGGGGGCAGCGGTTCCTCCGCTTCCGAGTGAAAAGCCGAGTGCTTGCTGGGCTCTGAGCCGGGATCCTCAGGGGGTTCCCTGAGCCAGTCCGGCGGAGGTGGCAGGTCGTGAGACTCAGGTGGAGCGTCTGGGTGAGGACAGGAGTCCCCTGCAGCGTTCCCTGTTTCTGAGGAGGGAGCTGGAGGTGGGTCTGTGCTGGGAGCTGCTGATACGGCCGGGGGAGGCAGCTGCCCGTTCTCACTGCTGGTGGGGTGGTGGGATGGGTTCTCCGATCCAGTGGGATCCTGCAGTAAGTTTGGGCCTTGTTTCAGTTTCCAAGGCAGCATGAATAAAACTGAGGAGCGTTTGTTGTCCTGGTCAGAGTCCAGGAAGAGGTCTGGAGTGTCTCCATCTGCGAAGGGAGACCGGCCTGCCCAGTGGGAACTGACCGGAGCAGGCCCAGGCCTCACGCAGCACTTCCACAGGAGAATTACAATAATTGCCAATATCATACCAAGCAAAACGATGCCAATTAGCAGTGCTGCTACCCAGCTGCCATCGCCAGCTTCCTCCTCTCCTGTGGGCACCGCGGGTGTTGTCACAGCCGGTGCTGGGCCAGACTGGTGTAAACTGGGTCCAGGTGCTGCTGTGGAAAGGGACCTCCAGATTGCTCCACAGAAGAGAACCAGGATGACCTGGTTGCTGGCCATTTCCCTCCAGCCTCTTTAAATGTGTCCTCTTCTAATGCAGGGAAGAAATAGAACATGGTAACTTGAAAACTGCGTTTGTTGCATGGTTACGCTTTACTGCCTCCAGGCAGTTCTACATCAATACCATGGTAGTGAAATAACACTTGACCCAATGTTTCAAATTTCAAACCTATTCCCGTCTGTATGATCAGCAGGTTTGCCACTGACTTTATAAATAACAGCAGATTTTCAACATTATTGATTATTGTAATTAAGTGACTTTTTAAAAGAGAATGTCTTGATTGTTATTATCTTTTTTCACCTTATCAGAAAAAGGTATCAGCAGAGCAATCCTAACAGGTCTTCAAAATAACCTTTGACAGTCATGTAACTGGTCATGGACTACAACGGGCTGCAGCACTGGCAGCAGGATTGACACAGTGTTGTCAGGAGTGCAGAAATGGTTTGTTGTGATGAATATAAGCTGAGACCAAAGGAAAAGGCTCTTCACAGATCTCTTAAATTACGGATCTTTTATTTCCTGTTCTCACCTCTCTTCAGCATAGCAGAATATTTAAAAGTTTTCCAGGTACCAGTGCTGTAATGGAACAGCATTCTAATGGTAAACTCTTTTATAAATAAATTCCTGCCTGGGGCAGTGGAGGAGATTGTACAAATGTTCAGTTGGTGGCATGGGACAGGTTTTTTTTTTTCCTGTACTGATCAGAGTTCAGATCTCTGAACATCTCCTTATGAAATAAATGATACCCATCCCCTACACAGAACTTTTCCTTCTGAAGTTACTGTCATGCACTTTGAGCTAAGTCATTAGCTACAACAGTGCTAGTCCTTGGAAGCTATTTCTGGGAAATTAATATGCATGAGTCTTTATGGGTTTACAAATATGCAAAATTGAATTTTAGATGCAACAGTGTAAACACACATGAGAAATTAATTCATGCATCTTGAGAACATCAGGATCCAAATTCTGTCAGGTTTGTAAGAGGTTAAAATGATTCAATTGAATTTTTATGCTGCTCACCTCTTTCCAAAAGAGAGACAAGTAATACTTAGATGTAGACTTCCCGGTAATTCGTAGTAACATCCCCAAACAACATATTTGAAACCCTCATGCCTTTAAGATACAGGCATTCAACAGGAGCTCTGAACACACCCCAAAGCTGGGATGTGCACGGTGCTGAGCACAGTGCAGCTCCCTTTCAACCCAAATAATACAGATCCTGAGCTTTTCTGTGTCGAAGCTGATCCTTACCTGTACATTTGTCTTCTCTCAAGCGAGCACCGTCTTTCTTTGTTGTTTGAAGGCTCAGGAGGGCAGAGAGTGTGCTCAGAGCTGAGCTGCTTAAAATGGCCCCTTTCCTGCTGAAGTTGGTGCAGTGAGAGGAAGTTGGCCAACCCTCGCTGCAGGAAGTGTCGGGAGCGGGGAGCTCACGGTGTAATCACAGCGATCGCGAGTTCCACGAGCAGGCTGTTCTGCTCTGCTGGATTGGGCTGTTACAAATGGGTTGGTGGCTTCTGCCACGTGAGAGACACGTATGTGGAAATTCAGGAATACTCGTTTGCCTGTCTTTGTAGAAAATAGTTACAGTTTCTTCTGTGTGAGTCAAAAGCTATGCAAATTTGGGCTGGATTGGAGTCACTGGTGTAGTTTCAGTGGTGGGTTTGGTGCCCTCAGGATTATTAGTGGGAAGCCAGCCTTGGGCAGTGAGTCATGGAACGCTGTCTGATCATGGGGTGCTGGCTGCTTGCACATCTTCAGTTGTGTAGTTGTATTACGAGGCAGATGAACTCCAGATTCACCCTCGGCCTGTCCCCCACTGTTGTGTTTCTGTCTGGCCCGTGGTGGTACCTGCTGCAATCATTAATGGGGGGCTGTGCTCTGAGCAGCTGCTTCCCACTCTGCTGTTGTCCATACCATGTAGTGTAACTCAAACTACTTGCTTTGTGTCCTTGACCATTTTTGCCTGGAAAGGCTGCCTGGTGAAAAGACACACACACCAAATACGTCCTCATGGCATTTTGCAAGTGTGTCCTTCCAGTGGGTGCTGATGGATTGCTCCACAGCTTCTTCATCTCCTCCCGCCTTTCCTGTTGTGCCTCTCTTCAGATTGCACTGCTTCTCTTTTTGAGACTGTCCTTGTTTCTGCAGCAAACACACACCCTGATCCCATGCCCCTACTGTAACTCAGTATTTCCTGTCTGATTCCTTTGTCTCATCCCCATTCTCTCAGTCCCCAGTCTGCGCTGGCTGTTCCTGTGAGCAGCCTGGCTGCCCTGTACAGATCCGCTCTCCTGGGGCGGTTCTCTTGCCTTCCTGGCTGGGAGCAGCTTTACTCCAGGGCAGATTCTCACCTTGGCTCTCTCAGTCTCTTTTTTAGTCCTTGCACAGCCTCTGCTGTTGCCACCTGTGGCTGTTTTGGGGAAGGAGGAGGTGACTGCAGTGCAGCATCCCCAGCCCTGCCCTTCAGCCCTCTGTCACCCCTGGGAGATGTCCTGTTTGTCTCCTCTGGGTCCTGGGTTGTCATCACTGATCTGTCTCTGTCCCTTTTTCTTCTCCTGGCCTTTCTCCTCATGTTTTGGAGTTGCCTGACATAATCCTGTGCTCTCCCATTCCAGTGTGCTTCACTCCTCTCTTGGAGCTCTTGGGTCTGAATTTGTGGGTTAGGGGAGATTTATGGGACTTTGCCCCATGGGTGTTTTTTCTTCCCATGTCCCATGAACTTATTTTCTAATGACCCCCAGTTCTGGGCTAAGGATGTGAACTGCTTTGTTTTCCTTCCTGCACAACCCCCCTTCGAGCTGGGCAGTTGCATTCTCTGAGCTCTCTCTCCTGGCTCCAGGCTGTGGTCCTGCCTCTCTGCTGCTGCTCTACCAGCGGAGTTGCTGGTGATCCAGTGGGGTTGGGCGTTCAGTTGTGTCCTGATTCATTCAAATTCATACATCCCATGTGTCAAAGCTGTTCCAGCTGCCCAGGCTGTTTGGAGCTTTGACACCGTGCAGCCTCAGCGCTTGTAACCCTGGTGCAACAGATCTGCGACCCAAGCAGCAGCCTGTGAAAAGTTCCTCATGTTTCCTTAAAACAGCAAAACTCTGCTGCAGGGAGACCAGACAGAGGCATCTCCCTGGAATTATGGGGAAATCACATCTCTCTGA
This sequence comes from Pseudotriccus pelzelni, assembly GCA_035584735.1. Classification (NCBI taxonomy): domain Eukaryota; kingdom Metazoa; phylum Chordata; class Aves; order Passeriformes; family Tyrannidae; genus Pseudotriccus; species Pseudotriccus pelzelni. Next base: position 894,222 of record JAWMRA010000048.1, read on the forward strand.
GAAGAAAAAACCTGGAAGTTCTTGTGGTTTTAATAAATGTTTGGCATGTTTTAATTGGTGATAGGAGAAAGTGGAGTGTGTTTCTGTGATACAAGAAATCACAGCGAGTCATCAGAGACCTTTACTGAGCTCAGCTGATGTTACAGGAAATTCCAAAATGCGTGGTGTCCTATTTTTTTTTAAATATTTTTGACTTAGAGAAATAGTATCACATAAGTCAAGTTATTTAAAAATGGATGTTGCAAGTTTATTGGTATAAATTGAAACAGTTCTCATATTCTAACAAATAGCACAAACTTCAGCTCTTCATACACAGCACTGAAACACAATAAATACGGTTTGAATCTCAATCTGGTTCCAAAGAAATGAAGCTGGTTTAAGAAGTTCTTGATGGAAAAACCCAAAAGGGCATTTTGAGAGGGACTAATCCTGATTCAGTGGTTGAAGCTGTGACTGATGTACGGTTTTCTTAAAAAACCATCTTGGTTATACCTGTGCAGTGTCTCCTGCTGGGGTGCGTTTATCAGACTGAGGGTCTGTTCCCTTCTTCCCCCTCATGGTCTTTGAGCGTGGGCAGATTCTGTCCCTTTGTTTATGCTGTTCAGCTCCTGTCACAGTGGTTTCTGGTCAAAGGAATAAAACCAGTTGTGCCACTCCGTACAGAAAGCTGTTGAACACGATCTTATTCCTTTCTGGACCCACACGTGGCTGCAGCATTCCCACTGGCCTAGACAGAAAACCTAAAATCTGAATTTAGCTTTCCCGGGGAAAATTCATGTTGTTTCTTAAAAGCTGAGGTTTTTAGCTTACATTAATGACGTCAAAAGGGCAAAACGTGATTTTTCACCTGAGTGTGAATTAAATCTCAACTACAAAATTGGTTAAAATGGGTTTGTGTGACTGGGATGGTTCTTTGTTTTCTTGGGTGTTATCTGTTGCTGTAGTGAGTTTCTCAGTAATTTCATCTTCAGTTTTCCTTCTGTTCCTTGCGTCCCTCCCTGCTAGCAAGTCCTGCATTATCAGCTCGGTTCCAGCTGTCTCCCTGGGCACCCTCTGCCACGTTCCTGCTGCCGTTGGCCATAAGCTGGTGGTGGCCACAACGTCACCGTTGCTCCTGGGCCTGCGTTTCCCCTGCTGAGTTTTTTTGAGATGGGACAGTTTATTTGCCATAGCGACTGTTGTCAGAAGTAAGAAGGTGCAGATAAGCACGAGTACTGCAATGATAACGAAGCAAATCAGTACAAGAGACTTATTGTCTTCACATGTTTCCTTGGTCATTGGACTCTTGGATTTGCTGGTATTCCTGGGTCCTCCAGTGGCAGAAACTGCACTTGTGGCAGGGGAAGATGTTGGATTTTGGGCCGTTGTGGAGGAGAAGGACTGCAGGGTACTTTGCATTTCAGAAGTAGTTATTTTGCTGCTGAAATTGATGCTCAGAGGAGAATTTGTATTGGCTTCTGTTGTGTTCTGGCTCCAGGTTTCCTCTCTAACCCAAAGGGTGCCGGTGTGGTTTGCACTCGTTTGCAAACACAGGGAAAAGATCATCGTGACAGGGAGGGCCAGGCCTGGGTTATTGGTCTTGGTCTTCATCTTCCTAGTTAGTCCCCTGCCAAAAATACAAGTGGTGGTGTTAGTTTAGCAAGTGCTGGTTCTTAGGGTTTGGACCAGACCTCTCAGGGAATAGCAGCCTTTTTGATGGACAGTGTGTGTAAGCTGGCCTCAGTTCTGGTGGATGTAGGACAGGAGTTCAGGCACTCGGTTTTGTGAAAGGATAAGTTGTCTCCAGCTTCTGACAGTTTGGGTTTGTAGAAAATACATGAATATTAAAAAAGAGCACGGGGCAAAGAGAGAAAGGGAAGTGTTTCCTACCACCTGCCCAGGGATGTCGGGGCAGCCTCTGGTAGTTGCTGCCCTCCAGCACTGGCCATGTTACACTCTGAGCTCGTCACTTCTGCTGCTGCACAGGGGAGGGACAAACCCCGTCAGGTTTACTGCTTCCCACCCCCTGCATTCCCCTGGACATGGGCAGTGGAACCGTGCTGGTTAGAGATGGGCGAGGGGAAAACCTTCACCCAAAATGTTCCTGTGACAGCAGTGACTTTTGTGAACTGTTTCTCTTTCCTAGCACAGCCATCTGGAGTACTTTAAAATGCCTAGGAAAACCTTTTGTTCTCCAATTTTTCTGCCTTTTTGTACAAAAAGCTATTTACCGTAAATGTGCTTGTATTTTTCTTCCAAACATGCTACAGATTGTGACATTTTCTTTAAAATGCCTCAGATAATTATGCAAATGAGATTAACCATTAGTGTTTTCTGTTTCACATTTGCGTGGTATTCAAATTTGTACTTGTTGAATTTGTCTGCGGGGCAGGAAACTGATAGTTTCTGATACCGATGGGTCTGATATTGAGATAAAACCCTTAAAATAGCAGCGAGGAATGAGCCAGGCTGTGACCCACCTGCTGCTGCTGCTGCTGCTGGGGCCAGGCTGCACCTGAGGCTGGGCCGGGCAGGAGGGGCACAGCACGGGCACAGCACGGGGCACAGCACAGGGACAGCCAGCCCTCCGGAGTGCACACTGAGCCCACTGTTCATTGTCCTGGCCCAGACCAGATGGGCCTTTCTTAAGGGTCAGCAGGCTGATGGCGTGAAGGGCTCCAAATCACGAGAGCAAAGGAACTGATTAAAGAGCTCTTTTGCTTTTTAGTTCAACCCTCTGTGTCTGGGTATTGACAGAGTCTCAGTACCCAGCCAGATCTAACAACAGAGCTAAGTAGTGACTGTCACTGCTAATTCCTCGGAGTCTGGTCTGAATAACCTTTAACATGACTGAAAATACAGTTTATCAACTTCCTTCATTCAGTTGAGATAATATTTCTACAGTTTGTTACTATTTTTGAGTTACTTGAACTTCTTTAAAAATACTTTTGCATATAGTTTTCTACAAAGTATAAGAAACTTTGAAGTGCAACTTAAAATAGGAGAAGGAAAATGGGTACTTACCTTGCCAAGATGTAACCAACAGAAAGTGGGTGTTTCAGATATTTAGTCCTTTCACAATAAAATTTCTCTGTGCATATATTTGCCCTTAGGGTGCCAACGACCATCAGTGTGCAGCAAGGAGCTTTGGGCCGTGCTGGTATTTTTTAGGCAGATCTGTAACTGAAATGACATGTCCTTTGCTGTGCACGGGGAGCTCTAACCACAGTGATGACACACTTCCTTTTGGTAACAGCCATCCCATGACAGTTAGAGGGGAAAGCACCGACCTGCCCAGCTCGGCTCTCAGGGCGACAGGACGGGAACAAAACCCCTTGGGCAGACAAATGTTCCGTGTCCACGGAATCTCCTCCAGTGTCCTGCACTCAGGGGTTACCGTGAGCGCTGCCCCAGGACCCTACAGCTGCATCTGTGCCTGCAGCATTCAGTAGCTCTTCCTGTAACCTGTTGTTTGCTTGAAAGAGTTGAGTTAATGACAGCTTGGAACAGTGGCAGGGATTTAAAAGTACTTTAAATTTTTATGAGCTACTGATGTATTTATTTTTAATTAATTCTTCCCAGTAGAATTCTGTCTGCTGTGTGAACTCTGGAGATGTGGTTTAGGCAGATGTGTTGCCCAGTCTCAAAATTCAGAGAGTCTTTAAGTGAGAAAAATTATTCTTAATTATGTGAACATTTTTCTGGAAAGAGTTATTTTTGTAGACAAATCCTCTGTAGTCCTCGGAGGACTGACCATTCTTGGAAACACTCCCCCAAGCGTTAGAGCGTTGCAGGATATAGCAAATGGAATGGCTCTGATTCGAAAAAGTTGGTGTGTGGATGTTTATTTATTATTAATTAAAACTCCTGAGATAAGTGTATTTTTCCACATACAAAAAATAGATATAATTTGACTCTCTAAAGTGGTAACAAAGTTAGAGGCACTTCTGTTTTTAAAGAAACTCTTGAGCTCTTTCCACGCAGTCCAGTTTTGATCCAAGTGCTGCACTGCGTGTTCTCTCAGTTAACAACCCTGCTGGAGGTCGCTCGCTGCGGGAGCTTGGGGGGCACTTTGGGATGAGGCTGAGGTAAATCCCAGGCCGAGCTGCAGCACGCTGGGCACTAAATGTGGTGAGCTGTGCCCCTGAGGAGCAGTGGCAGGGCCGGTGTGAATGCTGGTCGTGCGCCTCACACCCAGGGCTTTGTGCTGTGGCTCTCAGTGTAACCCCAGCAACGTCTGTCTCGTCCCACAGGTTCAAGACTGGTCAGATCAACGGTGATCTGCTGATCTACCACGTGCTGCTGACCCTGAAGCCATACTATGCAAAGCCATACGAAATCGTGGTGGACCTCACACACGCTGGCCCCAGTAATCGCTTTAAAACAGACTTTCTTTCTAAATGGTTTGTAGTTTTTCCAGGCTTTGCTTATGAAAATGTCGCAGCAGTTTTTATTTATAACTGTAACTCTTGGGTCAGAGAATACACCAAATACCATGAAAGACTCTTGACAGGTCTGAAAGGAAGCAAAAGGCTTGTTTTCATAGACTCTCCAGGGAAGCTGGCAGAGCACATCGAACACGACCAGCAGAAGCTCCCAGCAGCTACCTTGGCTTTGGAGGAGGACTTGAAAGTGTTTCACAATGCTCTCAAACTGGCTCATAAAGACACCAAAGTTTCTATTAAAGTAAGTGCTTTTAATGCTGTTCCTAGTGATTTTTCTGTCTCTTAATTCTCCTTCCATTTCGAGGAGAAATCACAACTTCCTAGTATGCCCCTTTAAGAAGTATAAAATTTCATACCTTTGTCTTTTATACAATCAGGAGTGTCAGACTTTTCTCTTTGTACGATTAACAGCAGGCGCTGAGCCGGTTTTCTGTTCTGTTTCTAAGGTTGGGTCGACAGCTGTGCAGGTGACATCGGCAGAGCGAACACGAGTCCTGGGCCAGACAGTGTTTTTAAATGACATATACTATGCCTCTGAAATTGAGGAGATCTGTCTTGTTGATGAGAACCAGTTTACCCTGACCATTGCCAACCAAGGCACACCACTCACCTTCATGCACCAGGAGTGCGAAGCCATCGTGAGGTCCATCATTCACATCCGGACACGGTGGGAGCTGTCCCAGCCGGACTCCATCCCTCAGCACACCAAAATCCGTCCCAAGGATGTCCCCGGAACGCTGCTGAACATAGCACTGCTCAACCTGGGGAGCTCAGACCCCAGTCTGAGGTACACAGCTTTGAAATCAATACCAGCTTTGGTCAAAATGTGGGAATTTTCTCCAAGGCTTCCTTAGTGTTAGAAAATCTAATCGTTTTTCTGCCACCACAGCTCCATAAAAAGTAATTTCTAATAAAGGAAGATTGGGTTTCTATAGGTGAAGAAAGGCACGCACAGTGAGAGGAACTGAAGTCATGTAGGAAGCGTGATTTCTCTTTGTGAGGAGAAATACCTCTGCCTTGCACTGAATGTTTATTAGGTACCCTTGACTTGCACGGTGTTGAACCGGTACCCCTTAGAGCAGGCTCATGACCCGTGTCCGAACGGGCTGCTCTGGGCTGTGTGCTGGCCAGGGGCACCGCTGGGCCATGGGCAGGCTCTGTCCAGCAGCTCAGGTGCACCTGGAATGATTCAGGATTTCCTGGAGCTACAAGCCATTCTGAGAAGTCCCATACAAAGCCCTTCAAGCACACACTGTAACCTCAGCAGAAATTGTTCAGAGCAAGTGGAAGAATAATTTCTTCTGTTTCTCCAAGGCAAGTGTGTTTGTCTCTGAATTGTAACCGATGCAGGGGAAAAGTTCAGGATTTAGATGTAATGTCTGCTATAGATTTGGGTTTTAAAATGGATGTGGTTTTTAAAGTGTCAGGACTGCTACTGTGGTGAATAATGTGTATATTTTCAAACGTACAAGAAAACTCCTACAAATCATGTTCTTTGCTTTGTTACAGGTCTGCTGCCTATAATCTCCTATGTGCCTTAACCTGTACCTTTAATTTAAAGATTGAGGGCCAGTTACTGGAAACTTCAGGTCTGTGTATTCCTGCCAACAACACACTATTTATTGTATCTATCAGTAAGACTCTTGCAGCAAACGAGCCACACCTCACCTTGGAGTTCTTGGAGGAGTGTATTTCGGGATTTAGCAAATCTAGTGAGTAACTCCAGTGTTTCTTAATGCTCACCCTGAATTTGAAAGGGTTTAGGTTGGTAGCTGTCTAGCTTAGTCAGTTAATCTTACTGAGTCACAGCAAGTTTAAATTGCAGATTCTTCTTGGAGCTGGTTTGTAGATGCTCCGTTCCTGCTCTGTGTCCCTGTAGCCCAGCAGAGTAATGCCTTGAAGGCAGGCAGTTTCCCAGACTGGATGGCAGCTCTTGGAACAAAACTTCGCACATTTGAATGTGCCCTCACCTTTCTCCTGAAGCAGATTAAAAGGCAGCTGCCTCTTTTTTTTTTAAACTTTGAAATTAATGTTAAAACAAGTTTTACTGGACATCTCATTCATTTAGAGAGTTAAGTTCATCCAGGGAGATCACAATACAAATTATTCCTTTCATATTCCTGTGATAGTTTGTATAGTGATTACTTTGGGTAGATTTCTGTTGGGCTGTTATTAATGCACCAGAAGTGGAGAATATTGCAGAACAAAAACCTAAATTTGAGGTCCATGAGAGTGAAGGGTTGAACTCTGGAATATACATCCACAGAAGAGTTACAGGGTTCTTCAGTCATGTCAGAATTAACCTTTTCAGAGGATCCTCTCTCTCTGTTGTGCATCTGGCTCTGTTGCTCTCCTTGTGCCATCTCTTTTTTCCAGGCATAACACAGCTCTGACTTTGCTGTTGGGAGCTGTTTAGAATATTTTCCAAAGATTAAAAAGACATTAACTTAAATAGACCTGCCTAGCACTGAATGTGCACATTTTTATGTCACATCTTGTACGAAGATATTAAAATGTCACCATCTCCTTGCCAGATGCCTGCAGATGTTTCTTGGGTGTCGTTAGTAGAGTTCTTAGTGTTTCTTTTCGAAGCTTCTCTGTTTGCCCAGTATTCTTTGCTCAGCTCTGACAGTAATTATTTTAGACAGCAAAACTGAAAGGAAAAGGGCTCCCAAATAATGATTTCTGAATAGAGGCCAGTGCTGTCTCTGTGTTACAAGGTGCATTTCTCTCTCAGGTATTGAGCTGAAACACCTGTGTCTGGAGTACATGACTCCCTGGCTGTCCAACCTGGTCAGGTTCTGCAAGCACAACGACGATGCCAAGCGCCAGCGGGTCACTGCAATTCTGGATAAGCTCATAACAATGACAATAAATGAGAAACAGATGTATCCCTCCATTCAAGCTAAGATATGGGGAAGTCTTGGACAGGTACAAATTCTGCACCATTTGTAAACGGCTTATAGAGTTTTTAACCACTGAAATGTTAGTGCAGAGGAATAAAATGGCTCTTAACATAGCTCCTGTCTGTGAGCCGCAATGGAGAATAGTGAGCAGGTTCTTGTGAAGTTTCCACTCTGTGAAATACTTCACAAAATCATTACTGAACTCTGGCTTCTAGAAGTGTGTTCCTGGCCTTACTAAGAATTGAAAATTACAAGCTGTTGCTGTTAGTAGTAATCATTTGATCATAAGCCTGTGATAGAAGGTCTGGGTGGAAAGAGCAAAGCACTGACACTGAGGGGTATGAGGCCCATGGCATTGAACAAACACAGTTTTTCCTGTTTGCACTTTTGAAACAAGCATTTTGATTCCCATCCTGTTGATGATTAGCTTAACACTGAGCCAAATTTTGTCCTCACCCTCCCTGCAAAGTAAAGACCATGAGGAAAGTAAAGCTGACATCACACATGCCATTTGAGGAGATGTGTGGGCCGATGTGCTTCCCATGGCCAGGCTCACCCACGAGCTTTGCACCAACTTCCTCCTCGTCACACTATTTTAGTGATTTTGGTGTTTTAACTGTCTCCAGACTGCTTTAGCCCAGCATCAAAGAGCTGCTCTTGGAAAACGTGGGAGACCTGACAAATGGATGCACGAGCGGGATTTCTTGCTTGTTCAATTGGCATAAAAACCCAACAAAACACCCCGAAACAAAACCAAAAACCCAGCTTACTTTGAAAGCTTAAATCGCACTGAGAGCGATCTGACTGTTATGTCCAGTATCAGGGGCAGTCAGCAGGTAAATATGGAGATCCCAGGAGATGAAATATTTCATAGCGGTCAGTGAAGTTCTGTCAGTGACTGAATTGACCCGGCCAGACTTGCAACCAGTTTGGATGAAGTGATGAGAGCTGAGTTTGAACCAGCACTGAAATAGCATCGGTGTTTGCCTGTGTTACCTCTAGAGTCTGAGGGTTCTCCTTGCACTTGGCAGATCAGCTTCTTACCTGCATATATATTAAATGTCTTTTCCTTTAACATGAGAAGAAAGTTGTTTTACTGGCAGAAGAAGAACTTTGACAGATGAGATCTTGCTTATTTTCTTGCAAGTATGTTTTTTTCTGCTTCAAATCCGATTCCTTCTTACTGTGTTCAGCATTTTATAAATAGTTATGCTTTTAAAGTGGAAACTAAAATAAAAATAGTGCAAAAGAAATTATAGTTTCTCCACAGTGCTGAAGCATTTTGAGTAAAACCTGATGGAATTCAACTTTATGTTTCTAAAATTTACATGAGGCTTTTTGCCAAAAGAATAATGAGTCACTAAAACTGATGCTTCAGTTTGTGATAGTTTTGCGTCTTCAGCTAAAGAAATGTACAATTGCTGATTTCAGTGGTGCTTCACTATGGGAAACCCAAGTTAACCTGACTGGTGAGAGAGGATTTCTTTTCTGTCTCAGATAACAGATCTGCTGGATGTAGTGCTGGACAGCTTCATCAAAACCAGTGCCACGGGGGGCTTGGGCTCCATCAAAGCTGAGGTGATGGCAGACACGGCTGTGGCACTGGCTTCTGGCAATGTCAAACTCGTGTCAAGCAAAGTGAGTCCCCTCTTTGCCTTAATTTCCTTTTATATAATAATTTCAATTTACCTACTAATGTGACAGTGAGATGCTTTCTGACCTCAGTACAGGCCGTGATGCAAAAACCATGATAAAATAGGTTCCAAGTGACAGACTAATTCCAGTGTTGAATTGTGGTGGCTTTTCCTGAATTTTGAGCTGTGCTCCTCGTTTGAGTACAACGGAATGGTTGCTCTCTTTGCAGGTGATTGGGAGGATGTGCAAAATCATCGACAAGACTTGTCTGTCCCCCACTCCCACGCTGGAGCAGCACCTGATGTGGGATGACATTGCTATCCTGGCACGCTACATGCTGATGCTGTCCTTCAACAACTCCCTGGATGTGGCTGCACACCTGCCCTACCTCTTCCACGTGGTCACTCTGCTGGTGGCCACGGGTCCGCTTTCCCTCCGAGCTTCCACTCACGGTCTCGTCATCAACATCATTCACTCTCTGTGCACTTGCTCACAGCTTCACTTCAGTGGTGAGTTTTTTTGGAGTCTCAGTGAGGATGATCGCTCCTTAATTTGTTTAGCAAATATTTGAGTTGTCATTCTCTCTGCAAACTGTTCCGAGAGTTTGAAAATAGTGCTTTGTAGCTCAGCTTGAATACAAATCAGAACAAAGATACGATCAACAAGAAATGAGTATGGAATTAAAAAATATCTCATTTAGGGCAGATGCATAATGCATATATTTTCTAAAACCCATTGTATAATGGGTTTTAGAAACAGAGAAGAAAGTACCAGCAAGTTTCTGGTAAGGCAAAGGAGAAAACACAGTCTGTGCTAAAACTGGCTGATGTGCATCTTGTGAGGGGTTGCGTCAGGTGGTAACAAAAATATCAGTTACGTAAGGGAATTGTGAAGCTATCCTGTAAACTAGGTATTTTATCTGCTGCTGTATTTCAGCAGTCCTAAAATAATAGGTATTAGCAATTGGTCACATCTTGCCCCAGAAGCACAGTATAGAACCAGGTTGGATTTTGTGCAGAAAAAAATTCCGTATTTCTGCAATCTTGTCCTTTTTTAAGTATCCGAAAGCTCAAGTTCTGTGTGTATGTATGGAAGGGGTGAGTGGGGGCACACGTGGACGTATATGTGGAGAGAGGCTGTGCTTTGGCACAGGGGCTGGGAGCCTCCCTGGAGCCCTCCTGCTTGCACAGGGGCTTGGAGTGCACTGAGGCAACCTGCAAGGGCAGCATTGTAAAAATAGTCACTGCTAGTAGCAGGCCATCATTTTCTTCTGCTTTGTGGCTTTCTTCATGTCAGTGCCAGAGCCAAAAGCAGAGTTTGCTGCAGTTTGAACCTGCAGTTCTGTTGGTATTTCAGAACAGGAACGCTCAGTGTTTCCCTTTCCTGAATCAGTGTGAGGAGAAGTCACAGAACCACATCTTTAAGAAAGTTGCTTTGTACCTGTTTTTAGAATCCCTCTTCCTTGTGCCTGGTTTCAGCAATCAGTGCAAGGGAGCGCAGCTGTTGTGGCATATTTGGGGAGCAGTAGCAAAGGGAACAGTGTTGGAATGTGCAGTGACCTGCAGGCTCTTTATCTGCTCTGGTGTTCCTGGGAGGCCTCAGTGTTAAAATGTGGATTGGAATTTCCAAGGTGTAAATCTAATATGTAAATCTTTATTCAACAGAGGAGACCAAGCAAGTTTTAAGGCTGAGCTTGACTGAGTTCTCGCTGCCCAAATTTTATCTGCTGTTCGGGATCAGCAAAGTGAAGTCGGCCGCGGTCATCGCGTTCCGCTCCAGCTACCGCGACAGGTCCTTCTCGCCCGGCTCCTACGAGAGGGAGACCTTCGCTCTGACCTCGCTGGAGACCGTCACCGAGGCCCTGCTGGAGATCATGGAGGTACGTGGGGCCGCGGGAAGGTGTCCCTGAGGGAGCAGGGCACTGCTGCCCAAGCTGCAGGCTGGCACCGCAGGGACCGGTACCTCCTGGCGTGGTTAGAGACAGCCAAGGGCTGACTTCTGAGAGTGAACTGCTGCACGGCCTGAATTTAAAAAGCACTTCTTCTTAATGTCACGTGTATTCAAACAGTCTAATTCTTTCTAGGCTTGTATGAGGGATATTCCAACGTGCAAGTGGCTGGACCAGTGGACTGAACTAGCTCAAAAGTACGTCGTAGGTCTCACACCCTGCCTGCGTAGCACACCCGAAATTCTCAGCTTTTGTTGTATGTATTTTTTGTTCGTTGTATATATGTTGTTTGATGCAGCGTCCTCTGTTTCTTCATAGGTTTGCATTCCAGTATAACCCCTCCCTGCAGCCAAGAGCACTGGTTGTCTTTGGCTGTATAAGTAAACGTGTGTCTCACGGACAAATAAAACAAATCATCCGAATTCTCAGCAAGGTATGTGGGGCTGTCTGTTTTTCTTTGTGACTCATAAAGTAGCTAATTTTAGCTCTATCTTCCCATCAAATATAGAACTTGGCATAATTTGAGGATAAATATGTTTTTCAGGCATATTTTTGTATACAACTGATTGGAAATAGACTTTCTGTAGGCCAGGCCGTTTACTTTAAATTGATTTGGTGGCAATAAGTTCTGTCACGGCTGTGACTTGTAGAGTAGCAAGAGGACTCAGTATTGAGCTTAACATTTGAGACAGAGGTGAATTCAGCAGTCAGTTACTTAAATAAATGAGAAATTTTCTGTTAAAGTATTTACCTGCATTCCATTTTTCTCAAGAAGGTTGTGTTCCATAGCAAATGAACAGTGTGTGCTAAATATGTGTCTTTTAAGCATTTTATTAGAGTTTTATGGACATAAATTTTAATTGAATGGCATCTAAATAATAAAAGAGCTTTTCTGCAGCTCTTACACCCTGCTCTGCACTCTGACTGTTCTGGTGCCCATTGTGCAGCTGCTCTCAGCAGTACATATATCACTGCTGTGTAAATCTCCATTTGGAAAAGTTCTTGAGAATTGGTGTAAAACGAGCTCAGGCTTTGTAAATAATTGAGAGCTGCAATTATTGTGTAGAGCTTTGATCTTCTTTTTACAAAGCAAAATGTAATTATGGTTGTATTTTTAATTACTCTCTTTTTTTACAAAAAGGGACTTGAGAGCTGTTTAAAAGGCCCTGATAATTACAATAGCCAAGTTCTAATAGAAGCCACAGTTATAGCCCTCACCAAGCTGCAGCCTCTTCTTAACAAGGTAAATAACTGGCTTTTTAGAGTAAACAGAGAATGTATTTTATAAATTAAAATTATAATTGTGGGTATAATCTCAGAGAAGTGTTGGGGTATCTGAAGTTCCCACTTCACTGCTGTGACTCATGCTTGGAAGTACCACATATGGGACATGTGGCAGATTGTCTGGGGGACCCGTGCAAAGGCTTAGGAGATGCTGCAGGATGTTCTGTTCTGCTTCCCCAGAATGGCCGTGTGGGCAAGGGCTGTTCCAGGCTTGCTTTCCACAACATTTCCAGTCCTGGCTTTCACATGTCTGGTTGCTGGTACGTCCCTTCCACGTCAGGGCTGTCAGAAATGGCAAGGCCTGGTTTGCTGTGAATTCACCCAGCTGATGGTGCTGTCAGGTTCCCTCTTTGAGCAGCAAACCAAAAGGTAGAATTGCATCTGTTTTGTTGGAGTGGATGTGGCTGAGGACAAAACCTGCTACAAGGAGGACAAACCCACCCGTCAGTCCCGGTCGTTGTTCATCTACAGGAACTGACCTGAGAGTGAAAAGGTGGCTCTTTCTCTCCCCTGCAGGACTCCCCTATGCACAAGGCTCTCTTCTGGGTGGCCATGGCAGTGCTGCAGCTGGATGAGGTGAACCTGTACTCGGCAGGAACAGCACTGCTGGAGCAGAACCTGCACACCCTGGACAGCCTGCGGGTGTTCAATGACAAGGTGAGCCGGCAGCACTCAGCCCTGGCTGACCCTTCAGTGGTGTCAGCAGTTAGAGCTGTTAATGAAGGGAAAAAAACCCCATCTTTGTCCTTGTGGACACTGCTTAAGCAACTAAACCTGAAATTTGCATTAGAAATTGTTTCACTTGAGTGATAACAACAGCAGAACTAAGATGTGGAAATGAAGCTCTTATTGCTCTGTTTGAAACTGAAACAGAGATGTCCAGCTGTGATCTGTGAGAAAACGTCTGATATTTTCCTGTGACCTCCTAAAGGAACTGTTTTGTCACTTAGAAAAAGTAACTTCCAGTGAGGTACTCTTTTATTTTATTTCTTTTGGGTCAGAGCCCAGAAGAGGTGTTCATGGAGATCAGGAGGCCACTTGAATGGCACTGCAAGCAAATGGATCACTTTGTTGGGCTAAATTTCAACTCCAACTTTAACTTTGCACTAGTGGGACATCTCCTGAAAGGTAGGAGTGTATACTGTTGTTCCTTTTAGGTGAACACTCTTAATTCAGAAATAAAAACAAGTCCAAGCGTAAAGGACACAAACGGGGTGGTGATTTTAAGTAACTTGGATTACAGAGTGAATGCAGAATTTAAATGTTCTTTGACTAAAGGACTTTGCCAGGTTTCCTTTATACGTGTCCTACGAAGGTCTTTAATGCTGTAAATTCTGAACTGTCCCGGGATGTGGGGCTTCATTTGCTGCAGTTCTTTACTTCTTCCTCCAGTGTCTCTCTCTGTTTTCCTACACTCAGGCTCACCGTTCCTTTTACAAGACTGATTTTTGGGGCAATAGATACAATGCATGCACAAACATTTGAAATTATGGAATTTTGAGGGATGGGACAGAAAGAACTAGTCTTGAATATGGAATTTCTGTCAGCACTGTGCTTACCCTGAGACAGAGTTTCCTGAGAAGCTGCTGGAAAATATTCATAAATATTAATACTTCAGAAATATGGGTTCAGGAATTAAATACAATATTTTGTTTCTTAGGGTACAGGCATCCTTCTCCTACCACGGTAGCAAGGACAGTGAGGATTTTGCACACACTCCTGGCTCTGGTTAACAAACACAGGAACTGTGACAAGTTCGAGGTGAACACCCAGAGCGTGGCTTACCTGGCAGGTAAAATGAACCAGACTTCCTTTTGAATCTGTGCTGATGGAAAAGCAGTGGATTATTTGGGAATTTCTTCAGGTTTAGATTGTTAAAATTGTACCAGCATAAAGGAAACTTGTAACTGGAGGTGGACAGGAGTGTGGGCAGGGTGGGTTCATCAGGGAAGGCTTTTTGGGGACTGAGGACTTTGCCAGCACAACACCTGCTCAGCAGCTTTGGAAATGCTTCAGGGAGGCTGAAGTTTTCTTGGTGTAAATACTAAAGGGTGTATCTTAGAGCACTGAAATTTCTAGTGGTCTAGAAATAGAAATGGTGACAGGTGAGGGCCAATGTGTAAACCTTGTCATTGTAACTGGATGGGGAGTATAATTCCTTTTAAACAACTTGCTTTTAATCTGTACGTTTCAGAAGGTGTAGATACAGCTCAGTGGTCTTCTTTGGGCTCAGTAAAACCTGTAAATTGATGGAAGGTTGTTTGTATTGTTCAATGCATTTGCAGCTCTGCTGACAGTGTCTGAGGAGGTTCGGAGCCGCTGCAGCCTAAAGCATAGGAAGTCTCTCTTGTTGACAGACGTTTCAATGGAAAATGTTCCCATGGATACATATCCCATACATCACAGTGACACTAGCTATAGGTTGGTTGTCTGACTTCTAGATACGTTATCCCAATGGCAATATCTGTTTCCTTTAGGAAGTGACCTGGAGATAACCTGTGGTATATTGAGGGCTGAATTCCCACTGACAGCGCTGAGTTCCTGGGCTGTGTCTGGTTCCTGACCAGTTTGCTGCTCCCACTGTGATCAGGAGTCAAAGACGAATTTGGGCCTGGAATTCGTACAGATTTAATTTTCAGATCCATGAAACTATTTCAGAGTTTAACTGCTCTGGAGGCTGTTACACTTTTTGCTTTCTACAAACCTGATTTAATCTTATGTAATTTTAATTTCAGAAGAAAGTTACTTCTTATTTTCTTATTAATTTTAGAAGAAAGTTTTGTCTGTGCTTTTAAGAGCTCCAAGACATATACTTGTCTGTGCCAGTGGAAAACCCTGACACCTTATTACAGCCTGTCTGTGTGCAGCCAGAGGGATCAGCCAAGGAATCACCCTGGAAGTGCCATGGAGAGCCTGTGTCTCTCAACAGAGAGCACTTCGCTCAGGATCTCTATTTTTAGCACTGAGTGTTGAGTAGCTGATTATAGAATATGTTGCATCTTGCCCCATAGGCTGATTTGCTTGTGTTCTTTTCATTACTTTATTTTTTAATCTCCTCAGCATTACATTCACATCAGATTGTTTGGTGTCACTAGCTCAGACACTTTGCAAGCAAAGTAATTACCGTGCCTTAATATGTGTTTAGGGGGAATTAATTAACTTGGTAGGAAAGATGGGTTTAATAAAGGACAGTTTGGCTACTTGAAAAACTTAGGCCTAAACGTGCAGGGTTTTAAAGATTTTCTTAGTTTGATTTGTTTGCGCTTGCAGGACACTAAAGGAGAACCAGCCCTGGTCATCCCCCAAGGGCTCAGACAGACACCTGGCTGCCAACTACCCGACCGTGGGACAGATCAGCCCTCGCACCCGGAAATCCATGAGCCTGGACATGGGGCAGCCTTCACAGGCCAACACTAAAAAGCTTCTAGGTTATTTAAGATAACTAAGTTACCGATTTTTCTACAGAATACCCTGGGAAGCGTTACTGGAGAAAAAAAAAGTATTCTCTCGTGTTGGTTCTGACTTTAAGGGCTTAGTCCTGATTCAGAGGAATATGTGCAGTTTCTGCAAAATACAAATTGCAGGACACTGGACAGTTAAAGAGGACTCAGTTCTTTTGGTCATGAAGGGGGGAAGCAAGAGTGACACTCAAATGTGCATGTGAAGTGGAAAAGGGAGAAAAGGAAGAAAAAAATACATTCCAGACACTAAAGATTCCTTGTGCCAATTTTCTGCTACCAGCCCCATCCAGCAAACCCAAAAAGTGAATACTTAGCTCAGCTACTCTACTGAATGCTCTGGTTTGTGCTAGAGGTGGTCCCAGAACGCTGGAGATGGTTTATCAGCACATGATTTGTGTTCATGGCTTCTCAGGGCATCGTGCTTACAAACAAAGTCTTTTCCCAGAGGAACACGCTGAGTTGCTTGGCAGAGCTTGTGGGAGCCCTTTGGCTTACACAGGTGGCAGAAGAGGGGCATTTCCTTCCTTGCAGCCCTGTTACTGCTTCCTTTTCAGTAACCACGTTGTGGCATGTGTGCTCAGTGTGGTGCCCAGGGGTCCATGGCATGCCCACCTGACTAACTGCATGTTCTCCTCATGTGTGTCGTGAAGCACTTTGGAAACTGTGATGGAGAGCGGCATGGTGTGACCGTCCTGTCTGTCCCATCCCTGAGAACGGGGGAATGTCCCCAGATTCCTGCCAGTACACGGTAGAGAAGGGAGTAGCTTGGCCAGAAAATCAGAAAACGTTAGAAAATGGATTTAGGTTTAATGTTTTTAATTGCCTGATAAATTGTTTTTAGGTACAAGGAAAAGTTTTGACCATTTGATATCGGACACAAAGGCTCCTAAAAGGCAAGACATGGAATCTGGAATCACAACGCCTCCCAAAATGAGGAGAGTAGCCGAAAATGATTATGAAATGGGTGAGAAACAGGACTAACATTTTAAGAATAATACTAATTATAAACGCTTTGTATATCTATACAAAGGATTACTTCTAAATTGAGTGTTCATTTACCAAGGTTATCCAAGGTAAGGGAGAAGCACCTTTCTTGGCAGTGCTTCTGCAGGGTGCAGCCCTCATAGCAGTGGCAGCTGAGGCTGGAATTGGAGCTGCTCAGTTTACAGGTGCAGAATCAGGGGCAGCTCCAAAGTCCTGCATATAGGAGTGCAAGGAAATGAACAACATTTGGCTTGTTATAAGTTAATAAGCCCCAGCTGCAGATTCCTGCAGGAGATGGAATGTGACCTGATGCCTGGAATGCCTCTCTTCATCTTCTCCCCCATCTGCTTCCTGTGCCCCCACCCCCAATTGCAATGCAAGACCAGGGTTCTTCTCTTGTATCTGCCTGACCCCGAATTTGGTACTTACACCCCTGGGCCTGTATTTCACTGACAAGGAAATTGGGGTTTTTGTTTGCCATCTGATACCACATCCCATGTACTGGTCCAGTGCTGCTCTATTCCAGCACACTCCTTGCTTTCACCTCGCTGGAAAGGCTGGTGAACTCTGAGGTTTGCACATGACGGAGTCTGTTGTGCAGGAGCTGATCCTGTCTTGCTTTGGGTTTATTTTGCTCTTCTTTATCTGGCAGAAACCCAGAGAATATCACCACAGCAACACCCACATCTCCGGAAAGTTTCTGTTTCCGAGTCAAACGTCCTCCTGGATGAAGAAGTTCTGACTGACCCAAAAATTCAAGCTCTGCTGCTTACAGTTCTTGTAAGCTTTCTTCTGTGTATTGTCTGCTATTTTCTGATGTCCTTCCAGCTCCCAGAGAAGCAAACATGTTCCTTGGAGTGTTTCCTGGCTGAGTTTTATCATAAAGTGCTTTTATATAATAAAAGATTTTTAATACATTATAGTTTAAAAGAAATGAAAATTGTTGGAATCCTAGCATAATTCAGTTTAAAAGCCATTGAATAGTAATGTGCTACAGTCTGATAGACCTTCCTTCAGCTGCACCAATGCAGTTCCCAGCCCACAGACAATTCAGAAAGACTCAGTTGGACAATGAATTTGCTGCCAAAATAGAGGCTGTTACCAACTGCCGTTGTTGTTTCTTAGTACAGACATAAGTGAATGTTTTGCAGTGCTGCTCTCTGCTAGTCAGAGCTGCCAGCCCTTTACCTGCCTGGAATGACGGAGTCCTTTCCCCGTGCAGGCCACGCTGGTGAAATACACTACGGACGAGTTCGACCAGCGCATCCTCTACGAGTACTTAGCAGAAGCCAGTGTTGTCTTCCCAAAGGTCTTTCCTGTTGTGTAAGTAGCTAAAGTTCTGTTGGAATAACTCTGTACCTGGCCCTTCCTCTGAAGGTCTCTGTCCCAGGACAGGCACCTACAAGGCCCTTGCTCATGTGTAGCTTACGAGCTGTGGGCTGTCCATGGCTGGCTGGGTTTCATTTGTCCCCCCGGTTTGTTTCAAAACTGATTTAAAGCCTTCTGCAGGTACTCTGGGTGTATTTGTTTAGATATCTGTTGTAGTTTTGCTGGAGCAAATATGTGGAAAGGGAGCCCAACTGCCAGAAATGAAGGTGAGCAGATGAGCACCATTTAAAGGGGTGCTGCCTTGTTCTGGCTGTATAAAGTCATGGTCAAGGCCCACCCAAGTTCTGTGAGTTACTGAAACCACGACTGGCAGCAACTTGGCATTTGCCTTAAAGCCCCCAGCGTGCCCGAAGCTCCACAGGTTCAAAGAGCTGCTTTGGAACTGGGGCTCTGACGGGAACGCGAATCTAGTGACGAGTTTTTGCTTCAAAATAATTAAAGTACTTGCAATTTAAAGTGGTGGGGAAAGGCTTTCATGGGTTATATGGTTATACTGAAAGTGCTGACCATCGTTAGAGTCCTCATGGAACACTGGGAATTGTGTTCTGGGATCACTGAGGGTGTAAAAAGCCCACCAGAACTGCTGGTTACTAAAGTCAGTTTGGAACTGCAGATTTATTTTATTGAATGACCAAAAAATAAGCCACTTCTCTTTTCTTCAGGCATAATTTACTGGACTCCAAGATCAATACCCTTTTATCGCTGTGCCAGGATCCAAACTTGTTGAATCCAATCCATGGGATTGTGCAGAGTGTTGTCTACCATGAGGAATCTCCACCCCAATACCAGACATCTTATCTGCAGAGTAATTATTTTCCCCTTTTTTTCAAAACTGCTGTGTTTTGAGTTCCATTTACTACTGAAAATATTTCCAAATTGCAGCCCTCCTGGACTAGCCAGTCAGGCTGCTGTGGCACCTCTCCAGCTTCAGGTATCCAAGGGAAAATAAAGAGTTTGCAGATTAAAAGCAGTCCTGACGTCAATATTAGAACTGCTGCAACTACGCATCAAATATTAAAAGTATTTCACTATCTATGGGAGTAAAAGATGTTGAACCTCAGGATTCTGTTTCCTCCAAGCAACTTAAAGAAACACAGAATGTGAATGGTGGTGAGAGATGATGAACTTTGTTATCCTCATTAATTAGGGGTTGATTTTCAGGGCCCAAGCTCACTGAACTGTGACACTTAAAACCTGAACGTGTTTTTATGGTCCTTAGTGAAAAACTTCCCAGGAAGATCTGTAAGAAGCAGGTGACGGTTGAGGAAAACTTAAATGCTGACTGAGATGTGGAATCACGTGGTCAATTCACCTTTTACAATGAGGGAGCACCCTCTGGCCATGGTGTGTCAGGGAGAGCTGGGCTTTGAGGGTAATGTTCCGTTTGTTGTTGCAGGTTTTGGATTCAATGGGCTGTGGAGGTTTGCTGGCCCCTTCTCCAAGGTAAGAGCTCTGTGCTCAGGAGCGTTTGGCCCTTCTGCTGCAGGAAAGATGCGTATAAACAACAAGGCACAGAATTGCTCTAAGCAAGCAGCAAGCTGTCAGACTCACTTGGGCTAAAATCAGTTCTGAGCCTGCAGCAGGGGCTTTGATAGACTCAGATAAACTACCAAAGCCGGGTAAAAGTCAGGTGTGTAAATGCACCTTTTCCTGCTCCCAGGGTCACTTTATTACAAGTATCTTACAGTGTGTAGAGGGTTAATTTGCTAAGAAAGATGATTCCGTAAGGTTAAATTCTGTGTTAGAGCAGAGCCAGTGGAGCACTGCCTGTGTGCCCAGCCATCCCAGGGAGAAGTGGCTGAGCAGGGGCAGAGCTTCCAGGGCAGGGTCGGGTGGCTCTGCAGCTCAGTCCACGGGGGAAACAGCCCCCCGTCCTGCCCCTGGGCTCCCACACACTGAAGTTACACCTACAAGTGGTCTTTAGTGAGCACATTTAGATTGGTCTGCAAAAGACCACAAATCAGTTTTTACAGATAACATCAAATACTTTTTAAAGTTTCCAGGCAAACCAGTGGGATTTCAGCCTGAGTTCTGGAGCAAAGCTCACACTGACAGGAAAGTGCAAAGAAAGGAACAATTTTTTTTTCCCCACCCCTCTCCCACAGCAAAACCAAATCCCAGACTACGCTGAGCTCATAGTGAAGTTCCTTGATGCCTTGATTGACACGTACTTGCCTGGAATTGATGAGGAAGCCAGTGAGGAATCTCTCCTGACCCCCACGTCTCCGTATCCGCCGGCGGTGCAGAGCCAGCTCAGCATCACTGCGAACCTCAACCTCTCCAACTCCATGACCTCACTTGCCACTTCCCAGCACTCCCCAGGTCAGTGCCTGCTCTGGTACCACCTGGGCGAGGGAAGTGGGGGAATTTCAGGGTTGGGAGCCAGACATTCTGTTGGCTCTTTGGGTGTGTTTGTGCACCAAACATCGGTGCTTTCCAGAGTGACATGAATATTAAACTGTTCCTGAGCTCTTACCCCAGTTCAGATGCTGGATTTTATCCAGCACAAAAGCTGTCTCCCAGCTCAGCCACATGAAGGGAAGAGCGTTAAGGGCATCAGAACAGACAGCAGCTCCATCTTCGTGTGGAACACGTGCAGCAGTGAGGGTTTGAAAAGGAATAAAAATATAAACATGTAATCGTGCAATTTGCGAGGAGAAAATGCTGATCTGGGCACTGCAAGGTAGCACACGTTGGGAAAAATAATCCCCAAGTGTGCCATGCAGAGTGTGCCTGGGCTGACAAAGCTCCAGCTGACTGTGTGATCCAAGGCCAGTGCCCACACAGCAGCAAAGGGGTTGGGCTCTGCCTCCAGGGAGAAAAGGCGTTCGTGTGGATACAAGAGGAAGGGTCAGCTCAGAATGCTGGATTGCCAGAAATATGCTGATGGCAAAGTGAAGGTGTACAGGAAAAGAACGGTCAGCCAAGGCAGTAAATGCATAAAAACACTCAACTGGCAAGGGGAGAAGGGAATTGTAGGAGAATGCAGAGGTGAATTTAACAGCAGAGGTTTGCAGGGTGTACATGAGTGAAGAGTAAAAATCACTCAGTAAAGCAGCATAAGGTAGAAGAAATTAAATATAGGAAGAAGATGGAATTTATGTCAAAGAAATCTGCATGAAGACTCTTCCTCAAGTGAATTTGGAGGGGTGGTTTTTATACTGAGGAAATCTTTTCTTTGTCATAAAAATTTCACCGTGGGATATTTCTTAAGGGATGATTTAGCTGTTGGAGTTCTGAATGCACACTTCAACCAACTTTTTATTTCTACTTCATTTCTAAGCTCAATGGAAGGCCAAAAAGCCCTTGGATTGAGGTGTCTTGGGTTTTTTCACTCTCTTGCTCCCTGGTTTCTGCTCCCTGCACTGAGCCCTGCTGGGCTGGGCTTGGCTCTGTGCAGGAATCTGCCCTTCCAGGGGCTCCCCTGGCTCTGGACACTGGGATGGTTTGTGTTCAGGGTGCAGAGGTACAGCAGGGGTAAGACAGGGCTCTGTTTGAATGATTTGGGAATGGGGATTTCTTTGGGAACAGACCTTGCTGTCAGTGTGGAGTAAGGACGTTCTGGGCAGCATCTTTCCCTTTAGGACATCAGTGGCAGCTCCAGCAGTTCGTTTCCAAGGGTCAGGTGATGGTGTAGGATTGGGCTCTCCGGGAGGGAAAGAAGCATTTTGCTCTGTAAATGTCCTCCTTCTGCCCCACTTTCTGTTCCCTATCCCTTTGCAAGCTGAGAGGAAGGAATTAATCCAGCCTGTCAGACGTTCCTTCCAAGTGCTCTGCAAACAGATGGCTTTTGTCAAAGGCTGGTTAAGAGTCTCCACAAAGAGAGTTGAGAGCTAGGGAACTCGTTCAGGTTAATACTGAGTCTGAAATGACACACTGATGACACACACAGTGCACTGTTTGCTTGGAAATTAAATGTAAAACACCAGCGTGAAAGCAGCACCGAGTCCCCTCACCACACTGAGTCAAAGAAGCAGTTTCAGTCAAGTGAGTTTTTGATTATGGTTACAAATAAGTTGCAAATACATGAAAAATTCATTTCTTGCATCTGGAAACAACCAGGCGAGATCACTGTTTATAAATGTTTTGTCTGTCACCGTCTCTGCTCCTTTCCCTCCCCTTCCCCTTCTCATGGACATTATTCACTTACGTTTATTTCTTTCATCCTGTGTCTGTGAAGCTTCTCTGCCTTGCTCTAAGTCTGCAGTTTTCATGCAGCTGCCTCATCCAGGTACTCTCTTCTTTCATCATATTTGCACGAAATGCTGCTTGAGCTGTGTGAGGGTCGGGCTGTGGCATGAGGAGCAGTTACTGACACGGGAATGGCTTCAGCGAGCGCTAAACTGGGGCTAAACTTTCTTGGGGGATGCCAAAATATCTGAAGGTAGAGCAGACAAAGAGTCAGTCACGGCCTCGAGAATAAATCTGGGAACAGAGAGGTGGACGCTTGGTGTGGAAGTCACTGCTGCACGTGTGAAGCTCAACTGAAGCACTGTTTGCTGTGAGCTCTTTGGATTTGCCCGGAGTCAGCTCTAACCTCACTGACTCACCAGCAGACACGAGTTCTCTGGGCTGAACTGCAGCAGGCAGGGGTGCATTAGATCAGGAGCTCCACACCACTGCATTTCTGCTTTGTATGGAGAAGTAAGAGAAAGCTGCAGAGGAGGGTTTTTGCTCACACCGTGGGTTGTTCCTGTCCTCAGCGTAGTTTGGGGTTTGTGCTGCTGCCCACGCAAGGAGAGGAAGGTGCAGCCTGCAGCAGCCTCTGCTGGAGCCCTCACACTGTCGCTGTGCCAAGTGGGGAGGGCGTTCTCCGTTCTCGTTAACGCCACTGACAATCACTTCCTTGTCCGTCACTGTGGAGATGTCACAGTAACAGGGTTTTGTTCTAACTTCTGCATTCGCTGTCAGGCATCCTACTTTTTGCTGCTGGTTGTACTTGTAGCCTCTTGCCTAAAACCAGCCGTCCTGCTCCTCGTTCCTGTGCTGCACCTGCCGTGGGTGTGAAGGGGTTGAACACTCCTCAGACAGTCACACCGTGACAGCCACTGAGCTGCAGGGCTGAGCAGCTCACAGCAGGGGCAGCAGGAACAGGAACAGCTGACTGGGAGCAGGTCTGCACTAAACACAGCTCTGGGCTTCGAGTGCCAGTGCCCGAGGCTCAGTGACGGCTCTCACGGCAGGTTCGCGGTGTTGTTGTCGTGTCAGCACCGAGTTTACACTAAAGCAGTTCATTTTTGAAGTTTATTTGATGTGAGACTTTTAGCAAAACACAGTAGTTATCGTTTTCTGCAGAGAACATCTGAAGCTTCTCAAAAAGGTGTAAGTAAGTAAGTTGTGCCCTCAGAAAGGGCACAAACCTCGGCCTGTCGCCCACAAGCCTCTTCCTGCCACTGGTGGTGCTGAACTTGGGCAATAGCAGTTCTTGTGAGGAGGCCCAGTCTGACCTGCTCTGTGCCCGTTTCCTGTTAATACCCTCCGTAGAAGGGTATTTACTTGTTAAAAGTCAATTTCATGGTTGGATTCAATGATCTTAAAGGTCTTTTCCGACCTGTGAACGATTCTGTGAGTCTGTGAATTGTTTTTGCTGACAGTTTGCTGGGGTTTGAATCATTGCAGTTGGTGTCTGCACTCAGCTGTTCAGGTGAACCTCTGCATGGGTTCTGTGCAGCACGAGCCAGCTGAACCCTTCACTCTGCCGGTGGTGAGACAGAGTCCTCTGAATGCTGATCTGTACCTTACGTGCTTTTACTGAGCTTGTTTGTGAGCCAGGATTCAGTGCTGAGGGGAAGGGTGCGTGCCTGAATACACGAATCCTCTCTGGTAGCGAGAATCAGCCTCTGCCACTGCAGCAGAATCCTGTGGGTTCAGAAATGAACCTTCCTCTCCCTGCCGTGCCCCTGTTCCACAGCAGCCATTGATTTTTGGCTGCAGGAAGCCCGTAAGTTTGACAGTGTCAGCCCTTCCTCCTGGAGGATGCAAAAGCAAGACTGGAGTCCCACTCACTGGCTCAGTGTTCTCCCAGCACTCCTGTCCCCCAGGCTGCCCGCAGGGGCAGAGCGATGCCTTCGCCTCCCTGCCTTGTCGTGCCGCCCTCAGCGAACCAGACGTTTGGTTTTCATCAGAGACACCAGATCTGTTGCTTGTCCTCTCCCCTTGCCCAAGGGCTGCAGGCAGGGAGCGGCTCTGCAGCCCTGACCTGCCGTGGGCGCCGGGGCGGGCGGGTCCCCCAGGCCCGGGGGCTCCCGGTGGGACTCAGCCCGGGCCTCGTGTTTCCGCAGGGATCGACAAGGAGAATGTGGAGCTCTCGCCCACCGCCGGCCACGCCAACAGCGGGAGGATGCGCCACGGCTCCGCCAGCCAAGTGCAGAAGCAGCGAAGCGCCGGCAGCTTCAAGCGTCACAGCATCAAAAAGATGGTGTGATTGTTGCTTTTTAATTTTATTTTCTATCTTTGGACCCGACTGACACGCCGGCCCCTCGCGGAGGGCCCCGCGCCGGGTGTGATGCTGCACTTGATTTGTACAGTTCCCATCCCGTCGGCCGCGTGGCCAGATGATCAACTCCTGCCCCATTGCCTGAGTTAACGCCTTCATCCCTCCCTTCTGTTTGGTTTGAGTGTTCCAGAGCCGTGCGTGGATCCCGAGGGACGGCGGAGCCGGGGGAGGTCTGGAGTGCTGTGACACTGCAGAGCCGCGTCTCGTCCAAATCCAAAGCCATTTCCCAAACAGCCCCGCTGTGCACCTGCTCTGGCCTCGGGTGTTCCTGCTCTAAAGGGAAGTGTTGATCCTTAACCCTCTTTGCACACCTCAAGGTAGTGGCTTCCTGAGCCGGGGAAGTTTCTCTAATCCTGGTTTTAATCCAAACGTGTAAGATTTTAGCTGTGGGCTTTTTTTTACCATACTGAAAAAAACCTCATGATAGCCACAGTACAATGAGCTTCACAGAAGTGGTGGATTAGGTTAAATTTCAGGTAATTAGCAATAAATGGGAGAGGAAAAGGAGGCTGCAGGAGCCCCTCGTTCCCCAGATTAAACTTCACGCACTTGGACTGTACATGGACCAGACTGGACAAACTGGCTTTTTTCCCCAACCTTTTTTTTTTTTCTGTACTTTCCTGCCCTGGGGAAGGTGGTACAGGGGGAAACCCCTGGGAACTGCCCCTCGGGAACTGCCCCTCGGGCTGTGGTTGTAGCACTGCGGGAAGTTTATCGCCTCTTCCTTCCATTTGACACGTGCTTTAGTGCTTTAGTTCTGCCCTTCCCCAAAGAGCTCCTGGCAGAGCAGCCAGCGGGGATGGAGGAGGAACAGGGTGGATTCACTCCTGGCTCTGGGGGATGGCGTGTGGCAAAGCTGCCCCTGTGCTGCCCAGGCAGGGACAGCAACAGCCAGGTCTGCTCAAGGTACATGAATTTAAATGAACTGACACTGTCGGGTGGGTCCCGGGGCAGGGCCGGGGCTGCCCCTCTGCCCGCGGGACCCCCGGGGCGGGTTCGGGGTCCCACAGGGGTTCCACGAACTGAAGGTGCTGCCGCTGGTCAGTGCCAGGGCTCCAGTGACAGCGCTGGGGACGAGCTGCTGTGCTGGGGAGGGAGGAGGAGGGAGCTGGGGCAGGGTGTCCCTGGGGGCTCACACAGCTCCTGCTCAGGAACAATTCCACTTCCCGGTTTCACATCCCTGTGCTGTGGTAGGAATCAACAATCCTTTGGTGGCTTTAAAGGAAAAAAAACTATCCGCTAGGTAAAAGCCAATCCTCCAGTGCAATCATTAATGGCTTTCAGTAAATCAAACTCCACAGCTAAATTATTAGAGAATGGTACAATTAAGGGTTCCAGTTTTATTGCTATAGCACACAATTCCCATGTATCCACAGCGTAACAATGTAACATTTATGTAAATAAAAATACCTTTATTGTATTGATTCATAAAATAACAATTTCTTTAATTTGTTTACAGTCCTGGAAAAGCTATGAACACAGACTTCATATGCAAATAGTTTGTTTGCCAAAACAAGAGGAAAACTTAGGATTAGCAGTTTTGGAATAAACACATGAGAAAAATGAAGAGGTGCAATTAACCCAATCCCTTCACTCGGGGTGGTGCAGGTGCTGCGGCAGGAACGTGGTCACTGGGGACACGGTGCGGGGCGTGAGCGGGGCCCGAGGCTGAGCCTTGGGGTCCCCAAGTTAGAAACTGTTGTCATCTCTCACCTCAGACTGTGAGGAGCCACCCCTGGT
Organism: Pseudotriccus pelzelni; assembly: GCA_035584735.1. Taxonomy (NCBI): domain Eukaryota; kingdom Metazoa; phylum Chordata; class Aves; order Passeriformes; family Tyrannidae; genus Pseudotriccus; species Pseudotriccus pelzelni. Next base: position 920,489 of record JAWMRA010000048.1, read on the forward strand.
GTCGCTGTGGTTTGCACGGGGTTGTACCCAATGGAGCTGGTTCCAGCTCTTCCCGTTTTGCTGAAGGCAAGGAATTGTAGAAGCCTGAGGATTTGTAGGTAGGAGGAAAACAAGAATCTCTTGTAAAGGTGATTTGCTGTTTTCAGTTGTTTCTCCTACGAGCAGGTTTCCTGTATAGAGGAATAGGAATTCCAGAGGAACTGCCCAACCGGTTTTGCTTGGGCAGAGAGGAAACCCTTCACTGTTCTGCATTGTCCACGTCAAAAGTGTCCCTCCTTCAGAACTGCTGCGTTCTCTGCAGCACAGAGGATGTGAGAGCACGAGGGACAGTGATGAACATCACCTTCCCTGGGGAACTGCTCCAAGCTCTCAGTCCCAGCTAAAAATCTGGTCTCTTCATAAAGACAGTGAAAAAAATCTAATTTCCTCTTTCCTGGAAGGAGGGAGTTGGTTGGAGGTTCCCCTGTGTGAGAGGTTCAGTGAGAGGGCCTGGACTCTGGCTGAGCAGGGGTGTCAGACTCCTGTGTCAGTGTCATGGGTTTGCCTAAGGGACAATTTCTTACCACAACCCCCACAAATTGCTCTAAGACAAGAGAAAGTTTATGCAGACAAAGAGATCTGATTGGGGAGAAAATAATATTCGGATTTATTGCTAGCAAAAATAAAAACTAAGCAACTACATCTACAGCAATTCTAATTAAGCAAAAGCACTATGTATTTAGAGAAACATCCCTCCCCCCTTTGTATCAGTCCAGGAGGAGAAGGAGGTGTTTTTCACTTTTAAAGCTTCAGGTCTTCTAAGCAGCTCTGCAGCACCTTGCAAGTTCTTCTCTGGTATCTCTGGGACGACAACTCCAACTTGTTGCAGCTGGAACTGTTTCGCTTTCTGCCTCTTTTTCTTCTGTGTCGGCCTCAGGGCTGGGCCTACCTCCCTCCTGGGACAAGGCTGGGGTTACCCAGGTCCTGTAAGGTCTCCCATGGACTACAAGGGGACACTTGCTTTTCCATGGTCTTCACCA
>JAWMRA010000048.1:936391-966501 GCA_035584735.1 Pseudotriccus pelzelni
GTGTGTGCACACCGTGTGTGTGTGTGTGTGTGCACCGTGTGTATGTGTGTGTGCGCACCGTGTGTCTGTGCACACCGTGTGTGTGTGTGTGTGTCCGCACCGTGTGTGTGTGTGTGCACACCGGGTGTGTGTGTGTGCACACCGTGTGTGTGTGTGTGTGCGCACCGTGTGTATGTGTGTGTGCACACCGTGTGTGTGTGTGCACCGTGTGTATGTGTGTGTGCACACCGTGTGTGTGTGCACACCGCGTGGGCCTTGGCTGTGGCCTGGCTGGTTTCCTGTCTGGCCTGGGCACGTGGGCTGTGAGCGGTGCAGTTCTGCACATCTGGTCCTCCTCCTTGGGAAGAAACGGTGTCAACAACTCTCCTTTCATGGGAGTTGCTGCTGGTTAAAGCCATGTCAAGCTGGTATTCCAGAGCAGCAAATGGAGGGCATGCCCTTTTGGAATAACACTCAGGCCAACCTGGGATTTTATTTTTTTTTAGAGCTAACCGGTGGATTTGTATGTCTGATTCCAATTAAGTGAACTGTGGGTGGGGTGTCTGCGTCCCTTGGCTGCCTGATAAGCCTGAGCCAGAGTAACGGGGAGAGATTTTATTCTAAAGCAAATGATGGACCTTGAAAATCAAAGGTTCTGTTTGTTCCCTCCCCTCTTTTTGCCTGTAAACTCTTCCAGGTTAGTCCCACTACTTCCCATCTTATTTTAAGTGTCAGGTAGACTTTGAAGTTTGGGTTTTTTTTCGAAAGAATGTGAACTGGACACAGGATTCTTCCTTTCCTGCCACCCTTCCTTCCCCACCGGACTGTAAAGAGCAGCAAGGTCAGACCTCTTCCCTACGATTGTTTGTTTGTTTGCTTGTTTTGTTTTTCTTTTTGGATTCCCCTGCATTTGCAGGTCTGGGTAGAGTAAGAGAGGAAGTATTTCCTGCTCATGGCATGAGGGGTAGATGTGTAGCTTGATACTGTCATGGTATTGTCTGCGTGCAGAGTTATGTGAAGTCCTTACAGGTGGTGAGACGATTTCTTTTTATGGTCTACAGCCACTCTTTGGGCATCTTCTTCATCCAACCTTGATGTAGATCCCTTGTCCAGTGTAAGCTGCTCCTAGAATTTGCTTCCCTCTGGCATTAGATAGTCAAATGGAGAAGTTGCCAAGTCTGAATCTTGGCTGATCAACCCAGGTCTTCTCAGGTAGTGGAGGATCAGGGTTTTGAAGCCCTTTATTCTTGGGCTTGCATTTGTGATCTGGTTGAGGCAGCGTGGTCTTTGTCCTTGGATGCTGCAGCCAGATGAAAAAGGGACTGTGCAAGGCCTTCTGGAGTGCAGTGACTTCTGTCAGAAACAAGAGCTAAGCTAGATTTTTGTAATTCTGTCATTTTTTGGAGATGTAAACATTTATTTCTTCTCCCCAATCACTCAGGTAGATTGCTCACATTGTCCTGAATCCTCACAGAGTGTCTTGTACTTGTTAGAATGTCTGTTTCCATTCTCATTGCCTAAGGACATCTTTCATGTTTAGAACAGTCCTAGTGTACCTTCCTTCCCTTTGACATACTGCTGACTAAAAATTAAAATTGGACACTATCTAACATGGGATTTTTTTACTAGGTGGTTCTGCATTCCCTGTGTTTTTCTGTGTTGTCGGATTATTTTTAATGGCATCTACCAGGTGACTTTTCTGCACTTGTATATGCCAGGAAAGGTTCTGAAATGAGGGAGGTCAGGAAAATGGAAGAAGAGCAGCATGGTAACACCCTTGTGTTCCCCTCTACTTCCAGATTGAGTACATCTCGTCTGCAAAGTGCTGAGCCTTTATCAGCCCGGGGGTAGGTCTACTAATGACTGATCTAAACCCATCAAATTCATTTATTTGTCACTGCCAGTGACAGGCCAGTTAATGCTAATGGATTCTTTTTTTAGCCTGTTGACTCTGGTGATAGTCTCATAAATGTTGTGAAATCTAAAGCATTAAGGGAACTGGTAACTTATTTTTAGAGGAGAGCTACTGAAACAGGGTAAGGTGGTGTGTGTACATCAAGGAGTGTGTTGTGTTGAGAAGGAAAAAGAGCAGCTCCTAGTTCGTGAGCCATTCACAGTTGCCTTTGCTGTCCCTAATAGTTACTTGACTTTCCAATTGTATTTTAGTGTTCTCTTTAGACACGTTTTGGGTCGTGCTAAAAAGGAAGGAGAACCTCTGAGTACAGTCAGTCATCTTAGGGAGAAATGGCTTGTTTCAGAAAATGGTTCATCTGCAGGCCCTGAATCTTTTCTGCCCCTATTGTGTGAAAGCACTTAAGCATATACTTAAGTTGGCATAAGCGTGTGGGTAAGGGCTTTGCTGAATCAGGATGGACTAAAAACAACATTATTAAATGCCTTGCTGAACTGTGAAGCTTGCAGCAGAAAAAGATTAAAAGATTACTCTGTGTATTTGAGAGTACTTTGTATATGGTCAGTCCCATCGCTCCTCTTTCGAAGACGGGCTGTTGTATCTCTCATTTCCCTGCCTTCACCAGAGGATCTCACTCACAAGAAGATACTAATCTGCTGTTTCCTCAAAAAAGTGGTTGCAAGGTCAGTGTAGCATTAGACTTTAAATAAATAAATAAATAAATAAATCATTGTTTAAGCTTAATTTAGTCTCTAGCCCTGAAATCACACATTCTATTTGCCTTAGTCACTGGAATAATTCTGAAAAACTACGTGAGTAGTGTTCAGTGTGGCTTGGGTTTCCGTGATATTATTGCTGTAGAAATTGTGGTTTGCTGAGTAATTTGAAAGTTAATGTGAATCTCTGTAGTCAGATCAGCATGCGGTATTAATAAGTTACTTCTAAACTTTGGCATTTTACTGCTCTCCTGTTGGAAGTATTTTGGTTTTTGAGTGCAGAGAAAGTCTGAGGAATGTTGGGGAGTTCTTTTGCCCTGCTCAGTCATTGCCTGTGCGGGAACATCTGCAGCTGGATGCATTGTTGCGACTGAGGAGGCTGAAATTAAGATTGTACTTTGGGAACTTTTGTATTATGCAGAAGGACCCTACCCTGCTAAGGCTTATGCAATTCTGCACATGAGGAATAGTTCCAGAGACCTCAGCCAGCACAGATAAATGCAGACAAGGCTTCTTAATATGTTGGTGAAGTGTATGTGGCAGGAAGGGTGAAGGAAAAGAAGTATTGACAGCAGCAGAAAGCGTCGCTGCCTCTGCCCTGCCCTCCCCCAGCAAAGACTTGCATTAATTTCCCATTGACTCTGATGTACAATAGGGAAGAGGTTTCAAGCTGACTGAAGGGGCAAAGGTCCAAGGAAACTACTGTAGCAAGAACTGATGCAGAGTGACAGTAATGAGGTGGCCTGGCAGGTGGGAGGGAAAAATGGTGGGGTGGGGGAAAGAAACTAATATCTGGTGAATTAAGTAGTTCCCAGGGTTTGAAGTTGTTAAGTCCTCTTGGTTTTATTTTCCTCTGTGTGCCATACAAGTATGAGCTGTGGCTGAGCAAGGCTCCTTGGCCGAGGAGGTGGGTCCTGGTGCAGCTCCAGCCCTTGTGGTTCAGGGCTGGGTCACTGGGAGTGCTGGTGTGGCCCAGGGGGTACAGAGTTCTTCTGTAGCATCCCCAGACCTGCTCTGTGTTGTTTTGATAGGTGTTTTAGTATTCCTGACTCTGAGTTCATCTTTGCATTGTTCTGTGGGTCAGCTGTGCATCGAAGAGAAGGTGAGGAGCACAGGGTGAAGAAGCGTTTTGAAATTTTGATTTATTTAAAATGGGGACTGTGAAGTGCTGGCGAGACTTTCAGCATCTTGAATGCTGGTGGAAGGAGAATGCCTGCTAGGTAGAAACTCTGTGGAGGTTTTATAACAAATGCCGAGGGTACTGGGATGTGGCGTGCAAGGAGGTTGCAAGCAGCTGAGCATTTGTCCCAAGTATCCATAAATCCCACAGGATGGGGAGGTATTGCTCAAGTTGGAGGTTTGGTTTGTGGCAAACGCTTGTCAGCTCAGCACTGGCAGAAGGTTTGGTGTTTGCGCTGCTGTGAAAGGTGTTGCTGAAGGGGATATTGCCAGGGATTCTTCTGCAGTGCTTGCTGAGCGAGTGAAACTCTGTTCAGTTTTCCTTTTGGCCGCATTATCAATCATTAATGTTCAGAGACGTGTTGGTGCTGTTCCCTGCTCTGAGCCTGAGCTGTGTGCAGGGCCCCATACAGACACTGAGCATTCATCCTTCTGCCAAGGGTTTGCAAAGTGTTGCAAATGAGTGTAAAGATGCTCATTTGCTGGTGAAATTCGCCTACTTCTGCTGTTGTATTTGGCAGACCTACAGAACCTATAGCAGCACTGTGTGCTCAGTGAATTGTGAAAGGGAACAGAAAACACTGAAATCTGAAGTTAGGACTGAGATGGGAAATATGATAGACATTTTCTGAGGATGGGGTATTGCCCCATCTTTTGGTCTGGGGCTACTACCAACCGTTGTGTTGGGTGGTGTCAGCTCTTGTTCTCTGCCGTGACCTCAGGATCCCTGGGAGAGCTTTCCTGTGACTCCTGAACTAGCCCTGCTGAGACAACTACAGTGAAAACTGTCAGCTTCCTGTGGCTGGAGCTCCCTCACCTCAGAAAGTCTCCAGTATAAGGTGCTGGGGTTTTTTTGACTGATGTATTTGCACTAGACAGCTGGCCTTGCTCCCCAGTCGCTTTCTGTGATTCCAGCCCTGGACGGGTGGCCTGCAGAACACTCACCAAACATTTGAACTCTGCCCTCTTCAAATACTACCTGGTGAAAAAGCCTTGTAAAACCCACTGTGAAAAAGTCCTGGGCCTACTCTTGGCTGGGTTTGACCACTGAGAAAGAACAAGAGTCGCTGTCAGTTGAGTCTAGTCTTGGCATAATGTGTAGGAACCCAAATAAGGCCCTGATGGGCCTGACACTGGTGCTGTCTTTGAGCCTGGAGACGCAAGGGTCAGGGAAAAAAGGGCAGCAGGGGATTATCCAAAGCATCTCAGTGTGGCAGAGAGCAGGGCAGCTTCCTGACACCCAGTTTGATACCGCAGTAAACGGCCGCCTCTGTCTGAAGGGGGTGTTGGGAAGGAAGTGTGGGAAGCAGAGCAGTGTCGTGCGCTGCCAGCTCTTCATGGGGCTTTTTCTTCCAGGGGTTAAACTGAGCTTTTTTTGGTTTTTAACGACTTTTGACTGTAAGGGAAAATAAGGGAGGCCCTGAAGGAGTGCCGGTGCGCGGCGGAGGGTGTAACTGCTGAGGTTCCTGTGGAACGCTGGCGGTTCCGAACAGCCGCGGCCGGGCTCGGCAGAGGGGGAAGCGAGATAAGGACGCGAGGCCGCGGCAGGGGAAAGGTAGTTTGTGGTGTGAGTTATGGCTGATGCCGGTCTCATGGTGGTTACAGACCAGCCCGGGGGCTGGGGCACAGCGCTGGAGTGCTGGGAGGCAGGGGATTGGAATGGGCTCGGCGGTGCCTCGTGACGCAGGGCCGGTCCTGGTGCCCTCAGCGAGGAGAGGAGAGGAGGCAGCACGCTGAGCTGCGGGTGTCCTGGAGTCCCCTGCCCGCGGAAGAGCGTTGGCTCCCCTTGCCCGCAGAGCTGGGCTCGGCCGTGCCCGCCGCTCCTCCGCCCCCGTGGTCCGGCTCCTGGAAGCTGGCCGTGCTGTGTGCCCCGGCGATCCTCCTCGCTGGGGCCGGCAGGGATGGTCCTGCACAGACAGGGAGTGTGTCCTGACGTGCTGCCGCTGCGGAGCGTGGCACCGGAGATTCCAGGGCTGCCCTGGAATGGTGGGCCTGTTTCCCCTCTGCCTGCCGAGGGGGCGTTTGCTGCCCCGGCCAGCCTGGGATCCCAGGGGTGGGCTGGGGGTGAAAAGCACCTGGAGAGAGTCTCCTACAGCACCTTCTGTGCTTTGAACTCCATCCTCACCGAATCCTGTGAACCGGGATTGAAGCTTCGGGTTCTGCGTGTGTACTGCCTGGGCATTTACGTGTGAGGAGGGAGTTGTCATCACCTTGTGTGATTTTTATTTTTTTCATTTCTCCTTTTCATCTGGTCACATCTACTTTGTCATTAATCTTCCAGATCAAATACAATGATAGTTGAAAGTCCCCCACAGTTATGATTCCCCCAAAGTTTTGTGAGTATGGCCTTGGTTTTACTGTAGTCATGAGAAGTTAGTTTAGGTTTCTGGACCTCTGTTCAGAGGTATCTCCAGTGGATATTTTAGCAGGGACATTTGTCTTCTCTCTAGATTAAGCATGTGTATGCAGTAGGAAAAGAGCAAAATATGGAATAGAAAAAAAGATAAAGCAATTCAGTTACCAGTCCAAAGGCTTTAATGCTAAAGAGCCATGAAGAAGCTTTATTGGAACTATAATTGCAGACATAAGCAGTGATTATCTGTCTTCGTGCCTTTATGGTTCCCATCACTGTCATCTGAACACATGAAGCTGATGAGAGTGTGAGCAGAACATTATTCAGCTGGTGCTGTGTAATCCTGATCTCTTGCAGTATGTGGAAAGTAACATAAAGTGTCAGTTCATTTGGAAGTGGAGAGAAAAAGGTGAGAGAGGACAAGTGTTGTTGCAGAACACAACCTTATTTCATCCCGGTTGCAGCTGAAGGAATGCAGGGACAGGGTAAGCTTCTTACATGGATGTGGTAAGAAGAAATTCTGCTATTTTTTATGTTCTTAGAGGTCTTGGGCAGGTGCAGCCCATCATCGTTGGAGAGTCCCTCTGTGTTTGCTTGAAATGTTCTGAATTTGCTCCATCTGAGAGAAGGGCAGCAGCACCTGTTTGTCTTGCATTCCTGGGAGCTGGAGATTGTTGGATCAAGGCAGACAAATGGATGCTGCCAGGCACTTCTTGAGGTGGAACAGAGACCAGAGAGCAAGTCCTGAATCGCTGTCCTGATTATTGGTGCTGGTTACGAAGGTGAAAATGTGCTCTGGGCTGTGAGGAGGCAGGGGGAGGAAGAGGTGATTTGGCGGTTGGGCAGCTGGAGCAGTGGAAGGAGCAGGGTGTGCAGAGCTCTGGCATTTTACGCTGGGGTTGGTGATGCCAAGATAGGCACAGGTGGTTTGAGTTCACGTGATCCAGGCCAGTGTTGGGAGGCCAGTTTGTCAGGCCTCTAATTTTCATTGCCATCACCTGCCCTGGGTGACGACAGTCAGTGGAGGAGGTGAGATAAGAGCCAGAAGACCTGTGGTCTCTTCACAAAAAGTGTATGGATCATCATGTGTTTGGGCAATAAAGAGGTAACTATTTGGGGGATGCTTTTTGGGTAGGGGAGGCACTTGCTGGATGCGAGGCTGGTTGTGCCTTTTTTTTTTGTTTTTCTTGAAATTTGGAGGCAAAAGACAGCTATTTTAAAGGAGGAAAATAGAAGCGGAGGAATAACTTCTGAATCTGTTTTTTATTTACTCTTGCCCTGAATTAGGACCAGGTAAAAACCAGACCTGATCATGGATGTTTTTGGTGGAATTTTCTTAATTTCTTAGTGATGATTATCTTTGCTTTTATTGGAGTTAGCAGGAGTTATCCACTAACTTCTTAGGACAGCTCAAAGCATAGCTCCTAAACTACCTAATGCACTCAAGGGCATTTTAAAAACAAACCCAGAAATCTGCTAGCAAAGTGCCTAGATGCACAAAGAAGAGAGAATGCAGTTTTTGGAAACATGTGCCTGCCTTGCCTGCCGGTCCTCTGTGTGAAAGCAGAATGAGATAGTGACGTTTTGAAAGTTTCTGGTCCTCAGCTGAGTGAGCTGCCAGCGAAAAACTGGTTCTTGGAAAAGTTTTATTCAAAATGTAGTTGAAAGTCTGTGGGATGTTGTGTTCCTGGAGACATCAGCATCCTACTTTCACAAAAGACTTGTCTGCTGAAAAGACTTAAACTAGTTTAAATGTGACCCTTGTTCTTATCACACGGAGATGAGGTAAGTGATTGCCATCACCCTTGTTTTCTGGATGTGGAAAACAGAAATGCTGCTCACATGTTCTGCAGTACTCAACAGTGGGAATCGCTGGTGCCTTGGCAGAGGGTTATTCCCAAGCTGGTGTGTGCTGGGGCTGTGCCTGCTGTGCTGTGTGTTCCCGGGTGGTGGTGAAGGCAGGAGAAGGGGGATTTGGGGAGCTCTGTGCCGTGGTCAGAGCTGGGGGAGGGACTGCAGTCCCTGAGGTGACAGACCAGTGTGTGGAGGTTGCCTGGGTGTTGCATCACTGGAGACAGGCGTGAGTCAGTCAGCAAACCCTCTGCAGAACCCAGAACTGGCTTATTAGAAGCAGTTGTTGAGAGCAGGCCTGGCTTTGCTGGGCTTTTGAGGCATCTTGAGAATGGTGCTGGCAGTGGTACGAGTCTGAGGGGGGCACAGACAGATGCAGGGGAGGGCTATAAAATATTTTAGATGGAGAGGTGAGTGCCCAGAAGAACAGACTGAACACGGTGCCCATCTGACATCTGCCTGGTGCTTCCAAACCTACAGTCGGCTCCTGTAGCGTGGGGCAAGAAAGGGAAGGAGGGCATAGAGAGCTGTTCCCTGCCAGGGCCTGGTTCCTTTCTGGGGGAAGGAAGCTGTGTGGGAGTGTGCAGCAGTGCTGAAAGCCAGGGCTCTGTGTACCAGGAGTGCCGGTGAGGACGGCTGGAGCCGCGGGAGCGAGTGCTCCGTGCCTTTACCTGCCCCCGTGGCTGTGAAACGCTGCGATGCAGCTCTGAGCCCTCAGTCTGGCACATCTCTGCCCTTCCCCATGAGAGGACGTGCCCGTGTGGCACGGCTGGAGAGGAGGAACGTCCCAGCCCTGGTTTCTGGGTCCAGGCTGCCGCCCTGCAGCCCCGTGTCCTCCCTGGCTGCTGTGGGCTGGAAGCTGCAGTCGGGGTGCTTTGGGATCCTCTGGCAGCAGCGCTGCAGGAATGAGGAGTATCATTGTGTTTTATTGTGGCTTCTAAGAACGCAGCGTGTTTGTGCTTCGGGGAGCCCCAGGGGCTTTGTTTTTCACCAGGCCTGAGCTATTCTTCAGCAGAGCCTTCCCAGAGCATGAGCCAGAGTTCTGCCCATTAGGACTGAGAGACGGGCCTGACTGATTCCTGCTCCCTGCTGCATAATAAATCTGATACTAAAATTAGTGCTGGTCTCCCTAGGCCATAATTCTTGCTGAGATTATAGAGAATTGTGTGTGCAGAGAGGAACTGTGGTTGTGTGTGTTTGGCTTTTTTTTTTTTTTTTATATAACCTTGAGTGTCCAATTTCCAGGTTTTTTACTTAACCCCCCTATCTTTTTTCCCCTTTTCCTCTCTTTTGGGAAGTGCTTAGCCTTTCTGTGTATTTTGGCTATTTAAGCCTCTGTCACTGCAGGCAGATGAGTTCCTTGGGAGCTCTTCTGAAGGTTTTGTAATTGAGTCTTTTACCACGGCGACAGGATATTATTAACCTTCAGTAAAGCAATTTATTTCATACTCCTTTGTGGGGATAAGCCTTTTTTCCCCCAGGAAAATATGTATGCGGAAAGGGTTTTACGTAGGGAGGTAGCTGGACTTGAAGCAGTGATTATGATTTTAGAAAAATTAATAATTACGTGAAAAATAGGCAGTTCTGTTTGAGTCAGTTTAAAAGAAACCTTTGGTCCCGAATGATCCACCCCTGCCCCAGTGTTTTATTTTCAGGAACATACTTTTTGCCTGTCGGTGGCTTTGAAAAGAGGTGGTATTTCATTTTAGAGCTTTCAATATTTAGCCTCTGTGAGCACTAAAACATTTTGTTTTCTTCTTTCAGACAGCCTTAAAAATGACCTGAGAGCTGGAGGGAGGAGTTCCTTGCGGGGTCTCCCTGTTGGCATGGCCTTTGCCCTGAAATCAAATGCAGACTAGTCTAGAAGTCGTTAAAGACTGGATAGCTCCTGGAACAGCAATTTCCAGCCAGCGAGGGGAAGGCTGGCTAAGTGGCCAGCCCGGCCGAATCACTCGTGGTCTTTGTTGAGCGCGGTGACAAAGGCACCGCTCTGGGACTCGAGGGATCCGGGCTGGTGTGTTGTGGCATCTCCCCGTGCCCCAATTTTATATTTTAAAAAGGCCATGAGAACATTTCTTTTCCCGTGTCTACTTAGACTTTACTTTTTATTTCAGCAGCCTGTTAAACCTTAAAGAAATTAAATTAACGATGCACTTGTCGTGTCTTTCAAGGCACTTGAAAACTTTGCGCCGTCTCAGCGCTGCTTTCGAAGGAGTTCAGCGCACCTTGCAGTAGGAATATGTTCTTTTAGCAATTATATTAGATGAAGAGGTGGTATTATTCCCACATTATACAAGAGCGCTTGGATGAGAGGCGAAGTGCTTTGTCCAGAGCTTTACGTTTATTAACACGCTCGAATCTCCTGGCGCCGTGCGGAGCTTTAATTGCGGAGTCATCGTTTGGCCTCTCCCGCGTGCTGAGTGCTGCTGCCTGCGAGTGGGCCGGCCTCCTGGAGCGAGGGCTGTGTCCGGGAGGCTGTGGGTGACCTTAGGGAGGGCTGACCTCCACTACCACCCTCTCCCAGCTGATCTGCCTGTGTTCTACCACTTTCTGATTTTCCGGAAGCGTTCAGTTTATTTTTATTCAGGCTTCTTTGGTGGTTCCATCCCTTTTGCATTAGGTGGGCTTTTCCATCTGTGTCACAAAGCTGGTACTGTGGACCTGAGGAGCCACCGCACCTTTGGGTGGGCAGGGACTGCAGGTGTGCTCGGTGTCCCGGGCTCCTGGCGGCCGTGGTGTGTGTCTGGGATGTGTCTGGGCGCCTGGAGCGGGATGGGCACTCCCAGCCACGCTGCCTCCCCTGGGCTGTGCTGCTGGTGACTGTGTTTTGGTGGGAAGCACCAAAGCACCCTGTGCTCGCTGTCCTTCGGCCGTGGTGCGTGTGGGATTGTGGGGTGGGCCTGCCCCCTCCTTCGGGCTCCTGGGTGTTTTTTGGTAGCAGCGAACTGGGACCTCTAAAACCAAAGATAAGTGGCACGGCCGTGCTTTTATCCTGCAGTCTTCAAACGGCATCAGCTCCATGTGCTGCCTCGTGCCTGGCTGGCCAGGCAGGGTGTGATGGTGGTTCTGTTTCAGGGGACCAAAGGGGCTTCTCCAGAGTCTGCCCTCCCGTTGGTGCCTCTCAGGACTGGCTTGTCCTCACCCCCCTGTGGGAAAGGGTCCTTTGCTGTGTGATCCTTCAGCCTTTCCTAAAATTCCAGAGACACGTTACATGCAAGAAAACATTTCTGTTCCTGAAAGACTTCTGGGCCCCTCTACATGCTGGTTTTTTAAAACTTTGCAGCTGGTAGATTTATTCTTAAATCTTCAACTAGAGAATCTTTTTATTTTAAAAATGCTTAAAATACCTTTTTCCCCGCCTTTTACTCTGTTGTTGTAAATGAGCCCCACCATCTGATTTTGATTTTTTTTTTTTTCTCTTTAAAGCTTCCCCACCAGAGATTTAATTAAAATATTGTGAAAGGCAGTCATTGAAAATGAGAAACCTTTTGAGTGGAAGGCACCCTGATTTCCCTCTGCGGAGCTTTTTGTCACCATAGAGATGAAAAGAGAAGCTCAAAATTGCACTTTCCCCTTGTGTGTTGCTGCTGAGGGGCCGTGGCTGCAGGTAGCAGCTGCACTGAGATCGAAGGGCCGGGCTGGGAAGGACTGCAGGGGCCGAGACTTTAACTCTTTGCAGGGCACGAGCACCGGGTCGGGATTTCGTTCCCTGGTGGAAGCAGTTTTCTTAGTTTATTATTCCGTTTTAATTTCCTGTACCCCAGGGCTGGAGTTCATGCGGGCCTGTGAAGGGGAGGAATGAAGGCGCCCGTCCCTTTGTGTCCATAAAAGCCCAGCCAAGCACCTTTTGGGCACGGCAGTGTCCGTAGGGTCTGCTCTGGAGCCGCTCCGAGGGGCTGAGCGTCACCACAGTGTTCCTGAGGGGCTCGTGCACAAACCTGCTTGAGGAACGCTGTTGGAATCCCACTCGGCCTTCATAACTTTGTCCTGTTAGTCATATCGAAATTTCAGGGTTCAAGCCTGTCTGATTCTTAGTGAAAATAACTAATTTTGGGGACTTTTTGTGTTTGGTTTTATTTTTAAATTAATGGGTTAATTTTTTTTTTTCCTTCCAGTAACCCCTGTGGAAGTGTAGGGATTACTGAGGCAAAAATATGCTGCGAGTGGTAAAACTGCTCTGCTGCAGTTTCAAAGACAGTCCCACAAACTGAAGATTATTGGAGGGGACGTGACACTGGGCAGTGTTACGCTTTTAATCATTTTAAAGACAAATTTTTCCCCCTAATTGAGTGAAGAGCAGGCACGAGTGGATTCTTGGCACAAACATCTCAGACAAATGAAAGTAAAATGTATATTGAAGCTGTCTGCTGTTGTATATTTTACACCACACCTGTCTTGGTGCCTGATCTCAAATGGACGCGGTGGTTTAATTTTAAGCTCTTTGAGTAAGACCTGTTGTGTTTAAACTTCCAGATACAAAGTGAACATAACCCATGTAATGGCATTATTAATGGGTAGTATTACTAAATTGCAGTTTGCAAATTAATGGTTTAACTCTGAGACTAAATATACAGCTGTGTTCTTGTGTAATGTTACAAGACAAAATTAGACCAAGTATTAAAAACAGAAGGGCCTCATCCAAACCCAGGGGCTGTGTTCCCGGGACCTTCACTGGGCTTTTCCACCCCACACTGAGGGTGTGCACCCAAAACCCTGGTGGAGTTAGTCCAAGGTGTGTGTGCCCTCCAGAGCGGGCTGTTAACATCTGCCTGCTCCAGATACCGATGGATTCGGAGCGAAATGCTAAAGCCACTTGTTCCCGTGCTGGTGGTGACCACGGGTCTGATGGTTGGGTTCAGCTTGTACCTGGCAGGCTGATGGAAGCAGTGCTGCTGTGCATACGTCTCTGAGTTCCTGCAGGATTATGTATTAATTTTTAAACGAGACGGTATTTGGGAGCTGGGCTCGGCTCTGATGCAATTCGCCCTTGTGCTTTCCTTGACTGTTGCTAATAAGAAGTGCTGGCCTAAATCAGCGTCTTGGAGAATCATCGATTCGCTAATTGCAGATAATCAAGTCCCTGCTCCCTGCTCATGCTGAGACCACTTTTGTTTCCTGCCCTTCCGCCAGGATTCGGGCAGCATCTCCCAGCCTTTGACGTAACCAACAGAGCGGCTTTTGAGCACTCACGTTGTTAATTCTCGGAGGTGACAAAGTTGTTGGTATTCAGGCTTGATAAACGAGGAGCTGTGATACCACTGACCTTTCTGGCCAAAATGAGCTGCGAAGGTCAAAGCTGGGGGCTGAGTTGGGGGAAAGGGGGATGTTTGGAGAGCTGCAGGGGCACAGCCTCGGGTAGTGCAGTCCTGAGCAGTGTCTGCCGGCGCCAGCCTGCTGGAATTATTCTGAACATGTGTGGTAGTTGCTTCTTACTGTATTTTTTTAAAATGTGCATCTTTCCCTCTGTGTTCAGCTGCGGGGGGTGTTTCGGTGTGCTGTAGATTTGCAGATTATGTTTAAAATGAAGCAGGGGCTGATGAAAATGTCTGTGTCCTGCAGTTAGTGTAGTCAGGAGAGGTGGGGACAGGAGGCTGCTGCTCTGCAGTGGCTTCTCCCAAGTGTCCAACCCATGGGCATGGCACATTGTCTTGGATGCTCCGTGCTCTCTCCATGTCCACTTGAGCCAACAACCCTGTGCCCATTAGGCCTTTTTCATTCTCTTGCTGGATGGGGTCTCGCTGAAGGATGTGGAAAGAGGGGTAAAAGGTAGTAACAGCTGGCGAGCTTTTCTGATGGCCTTATGTAGAGCAGCAGTTGATCCCAGACCACGAAAAAACAGAAGGAAGTAAGAGCCTTTCTGAGGAAGACCCCATTAGCTGGTGGGCATGGCTTTTCTGTTGGTGCTGGTCCTCTGGGTCGAGGAGAGCAGGGCAAATCCTCTGAAGCTCCCCTCGCTTGGCTCCGAAGATCCTGAACATATTGCCTGGGCTGAAGCATTTTGCAAAAATAATGAGGGTTTTTCATTTTGTCCATCTGGCTGGGAGCTGGGCTGTGTGCAGGACAGCAATCCCTCAGAGATGGAGAGACAGGTTTGCTTTTCCCAGTGCTTGCTGCAGGGATTTGCAGCAGCAGGTCGTGTTTGAATGGCGGAGCAGAACCGACATCAGCACCGCACGTGTGCTCTGGGGTCACCGCCTGCACGGAGCGTGGGAGGAGGTCTGGTGGTGGAGAAGGGGCTGAGGTGGAGCGTGTGGTGGTGCACAGAGGGGGGGTGGCAGCTGCCTGAGTCTCTCAGGGCACGGGGACAGCGAGCGAGTGGCCCCAGCCCGGTCCCTGCTGGGGCCGGTGTCATCCCCGCTGCCGCTTTAAAGCCCAACCAGAGGAACAGATGATCACTGGACAGCTTAGGTTACATAATCTCTTTTGGGTTTAATGTCAGGCCTCCCTGAGCCCCATCCAGTGCCAGCTTCCAATCTGGCTCGTAATACCCCTGAATGTCCTTTTAATTTTTGTCTTTATTAATAGTTCTCTTACTGTAGTGTGCTCCCTGCCCGGCTCTGGGTGCTGTGCGTGCCTGGGAGTTCACTGCTCTGCTCTCCGAGGGCTCCGCTGCCTGTGCTTCCTGCTCCTCTGCAGCCTGGAGCCATTCCCAGGTGTTTTCTTTGCTAGTTCCAGAGGCATTTTTTAAAAATTGCTGCAGGGGGGGAAACAGGAAGGCTGGCCAGGGATGGATCCTGTCTGGATTTGGCTGTTCCTGTTGATGGATGAAGCTCGGGAGGCCGTGTGGGAGGACAGAACTGGTCAGAGAAGACCGGGGCAGTGGTGGGTGAAGTGATGAAGGTGAAGGTGAGAGAGGAGAGACCACAAGCTCTGGCTCCACCTGGGTGAACTCCTGCTCTTTGCAAGCGCAGATCTGTCAGCTGGACTAACTTTCTTTAAAATTTGACTTGCTTATGTCTGAAAGAGCTGGTTTGTTTCTGTATTGAGTGTTTATTTTTCATAAACAAAGTTCAGGCTCTTCTCTGTTTTTCTCTCATTACTCAGATGTAATAAAGACCAGCAATTCTGTGGAGACAGGGCAGCAGTGATTTTGGATGCTGAACAGCTGTGTGATCCAGAATGCCAGTGTTCTTTTCCTCATCCCTAACTCCATAAATAGGTACCTCTGCCATTATTCTCCACTCCTGCTAGGATTGGTGCTAATTCCACCTATGTGTCCTGATAGCTAGTCTTCCTCTGAAAGCCCTAGAACTGATCGTTTATTTATTATTTAAAGGAATAACAATTTTAAAAAGTGCACACATATATGCAGAGGGGAGGAGGAACTGAGATGTTACTTCAGATCTGAGTCTAGGAATCAAATAGAAATCAGAAAAATAGATGTGGTTAGAGTGGACATGGTTTAGCAGCAACCTGAAGCACTTGGAACACTCCTGCGTTCCCTGAGACAGCTTCTCTTACGTTATTAGCTCCCGTGTGACTTGGTGTCAGTTAAAGAAGTTGAAGAATATTGCAGGGGAAATATTTAACGCCTTGTGAACGCCAGTGTGTTGTAGCAGCTGTTTAAAAACTAAACAGTAAAACCCCAAAGAGCAGAGTGCAGTACCCAGACTGCTCGCTGTGGATGCTTTGGGAGCGTGCTGGGCCCAGGCAGAGGGTTCTGAGCTTTTGGTGTGTTTTAATCTCCTTTGATTTGTTTTCACTGCTTCGAATGATGTCTTAGGTGGGATGGAGGTGGGAGCTAGGTGAGGGGGGAAGGTAGGAAGGGGAACAGGATGGATTGGTTTAGGTCCTTTTGCAAACCTAAGCCAGCATTGCCCTGGCCACCTTACACGTCAGTAGCTGGTACTTCCTAAACTCATACTGTGAGTAAATCATGAGGCAAACCTGATAACACCATCACGATCTTGACTGTGAGCCAAACTGTGCAAAATCCTGTAGTGTGTCTGAATGGCTAAAAAAGCCCAAAATAAATCACAGAGTGCTGCGAATACAGTCACTGCTGCTGTTTGCCACAGGGGTGGATTGCAGTCTGTGATCCCTGGGTGAGTAAGTCTCTAAATTGTATTCAGAGATGGTGTGGTGTACGGCATAGCTGGAGTACCACAGCGTCCCTTTGCTGTGTAGCATCAAGGAGCAAGGATCCAGGACTGTTTTATTTGGTTTAATTTTATTTATGAACTTAACTGTTTTGGGCTGTGTTATTTTGCTAGTAGATATGTGCAAATGAAAGTCAAGATCGAGATGTGTGGGGAACGTTAATTTTAATTTATATATAAGCGCTTGTATGAACACACTTCAGGAGTGCCAGAATCTCTTACATATTTGTGTTTGCTCAAGTGTACAAGATATGTGATTGACACCACTGAAAAGGGAGAGGGCAATCGAAATAGGTTACAGCTTTTGGTCCCTAAACTGCCATTTCTTGGTGTACCCTGGAAGAGCCTTCGTCCTAATGATGCTGAGCAATAAATAACACAGGCAAGAGTAATAGCTGTCTATGGTAGCAAATTATAGTTGATTTATTGCACATAATATATACAGGTGCAGCTAATTTAATTAAACACAAGACCTTTTTAATGCTGTAAAGACAGCCCTCTCTAAAGCCAATCAGCGCTGTGGTGCTGTAATAAGGCTTTAAGTGAAATAAGCAGCATTACAAGCCCAGCTCTGTTGGTCTGCTCAGCCTCCCGTGTATTTAGGGGAGGGAGTATTTTTCCACAACCATTAACGCCACTTTAAGTCAACTTGTGCCGTAGCGAAGTCCAGTTTAACATCCTGATGCAAGTTACCCCATTTCTGCTTCATCACGGAACA
Source organism: Pseudotriccus pelzelni (assembly GCA_035584735.1). Classification (NCBI taxonomy): domain Eukaryota; kingdom Metazoa; phylum Chordata; class Aves; order Passeriformes; family Tyrannidae; genus Pseudotriccus; species Pseudotriccus pelzelni. The sequence continues at coordinate 953,199 of JAWMRA010000048.1, forward strand.
GCAGCTCCCATGAGCCAGCATATGTAGCTTGTTATTTTCTTGGCCAACTGAATGGTGCTGTGCTGGGGATGGCTCAGCTTCCAGGGGCGGAGGCTTGGAGCTCCCGTGGTGTGGGATCTCACCCCGGGGATGGGAACAAACAACAAGTCGTGGTTCCCTGGAGCCTCTCTGCTTGCCAGTGGCTTGTATTCTATTCATCCCTCATCTGAGATGGAAGGAGGGGACTGTGGTGAAAGGAGATTATGTAGAAGAGCTTGTACAGCACAGAATCCTGAAATGGCTTGGGTTGTAAGAGGCCTTAAAGCCCATCCAGTTCCACCCCCCGCCATCCCCCCTGGACACCTCCCACCAGCCCAGGTTGTTCCAAACCCCGTCCAACCTGGCCTTGGACACTTCCAGGGATGGGGCAGCCACAGCTTCTCTGGGCAAACTGTGCCAGGGCCTGCCCACCCTCTCAGTGGGGAATTTCTTCCCAACATCTAATCTAACCCTGCCCTCTGGCAGTTTAAAGCCATTTCCCCTTGGCCTGTCCCTCTCAGCCCATACAGAAAGTCTCTCCCTCACACAGGTGAACACGGGCAGTGCTCGGTGGTACCTTGTCTGTACCTTTGCTTTTCTCTTTTATCATCCCCTTCTGCTGCTTTTTTTCCAATCAGAAAAGTTGCAGCGGGTATCCGTGTGTGTGTGTGCATAGAAATCCACCTTTAGCCTGGCTGGAAGCTGTTCTCTGCTCCCTGCTGTTGTGATTTCCCGGGAGCAGGGCTGCTGAGCCTGCCCTGCAGTGCCGCCTTCCCCAGCTCATCACCATGCGGAGCCGAATCCTTTCCCTGCAGATAATGGGGAAGATGCTCTACGATACTTTGCCACCATTACTTGATTATTTGTGAAAGCGTAAAAGGCTCAAGTAGCTGATTGATTAATTTTTCTCTAAGTTTTTCTTCCCTCTGTTGCCTTCATTTGGAACATGTAATCAGGGAAGGAAGATGCATTAAGAATAGATGGGTATGCATATGAATGCTTAATTTTTTCTAATTCAGGCATTCATGTGGGCACATGTATCCCGCTGCACGCTGTGCTAAACAAACCTCTTCAGCGCTTCTGGAGGCAGAGGAGTGAGTTTGGTGTGGTTTTCTCCCTCAGTGCTGGAGTTTCCCTGTTCTGAAGCAGTTGCTGTTCCAGGAGTGTGAGGAGCGTCCATGGGCACGACTGGGGGCGGGTGCAGTCAGAGCTGGTATCTCCCAGCACAAATCAAACGTCCACTTGACCTTTTTATCCCTCACCGCTGGGACGAAGGCCAGCGGCTCTGCCGTGAACCTTTCCAGCCCCTTTGCTTTGGTCCAGCACTTAGTGAGTCGCAGTTAAGGCTTCCAGGTTTAGGTTTGGAAAGGTGCTTGTTGTCAGGAGCTGGTGGAGGGATGCAGGATCACCAACCTGTGAGGTTGGGAGAGGAACGGGAGGTGCGGTTCCACATAACCTGAGTACCTGCAGCCCCCTGGCTTGGTGTAGAGTGATGGTAGAGAGTGAGTTGTCTGTAAATTAAGGTGTAGGAGGAAGAAAATACTGGTTTGCAGTTTGGCAAAATGAGTTATTTTAAATGCTTTTTCTGAAATAAGTAGGATTCCTAAGCAAAAAGAAACTAAAATGAAACCAGCTGCTGTGTTGGTTGATGTGATGGCTCTGTGGAAAAGGAAATTTTGAATTTCTTTTTTTTTGTTCTTTTAAAATTCTTTTTCTGTGTAGTCTGGTCTGTCTGCGTGCTCTTTCTGGACAAGGATCTCCATGCCTCAGTTTCTTATCTGTTTAATGGATAGAGTAACAATTAATCTCACTTCTCAAGGATTCTGTTGTGAAGTGCTTTTGAGAAATCTGGCCTGAAATGTCACATTTGATAAGGCTGCTTGAGAGCTTCCATAAAAACTACTTTTAATCCAAATTATGTTTGATGATAAAATATTGTGAAATAGATTGCTTCCCTCTCTGTGCTCACTTTCTGTGTTAGGATGTGGAATGGACCTGAGACCTTAGAGCCAAAACTGGAGCATTCGTTGAAACTTATAGTTTATTTTATGATTTGGGCAGAAGGGGGAGAATCATCTGGACATTTCCCTCAGAGTGAGAATACTAACTTCGTGTTTTAATTTCTGTTGGAAAAAAATAACACTGTGTTCTGACTAGGTCCAGTATTTGCCCTTCTGTGCTGTACTAATTCTTCTTGTACTTGTAGTTCTGATTATGTTCCCTCAGCTGGTACTTCAGGAAACGTGTTTGTCTTTGAGCATGTCTGGTGACTCAGACGCGTCTCCGTAGCATCTGGTGAGCGTAATTGTCATTATTAATCTGCCCCATGCCAATCTGTCCTCAGAGCAGCGGTGGGAGGAAGGGAAGGTGCTGCATGACTGGGTGTGTTCTGCAGAGATGGGACTTGGGAGGAAGGTTAGCGAGAGCCCGGGCTTGGCTGGTGTTCTTTCTCTTCCTGTCACTGCCTCCAGAACCATCAGGACGAGCAGTTAGTGCTTGATGGACGCTGTCGAATTGCTGGGTTTAAATGCTGTGTGTGGCAGAATGGTTGAAGTGAGAGTCTGGGGGGCAGCAGCTCTGGCTGGAGTCTTGTAGGGGTTGTTTCTGGTGTCTGCTGCTCCTCGTGCCGGTCTGGACTGAGGGGGACGCTCTGGTGTGAGCGTTGCACGTGCTCATTGTCTCCTCAGAAACCACGATGAGCTTTGCTGGGTCCCACTGGCTTTTCCTGCGAGCTGCTTGGTTCTGTAAAAGCCTGGCAGTCGTGCACAGCTCCAGCACAGTTGGGCAAGGCACGTTTGATGGCTGGCTCTGCTCAGCTGCCCTGGCTCCGAAGGAAGAGTTAATGGCTCAGGGGGCTGGAATCTGTGTCCTGCCTGTTCAGATGTCGTTGGCCAATGCAACCCTGTACTAATTATGTAATGCTGCTATTTTCACTGTTGTGTGTAAGTGTGTTGTAAGTTAATACCTGACTTCGGAATTCAGAGATTCACTGGAACCTGATACAACTTGGCATTATCTGCAGAGCTTTGTGCATTTTCCATTTTAAACACAGTTGAATGAAGTCTCCCACAATAAAGTCCATTCTTCCCTCTCTGGTTCATGTCAAGGCTCTGCTGCCCTGTGCTCTAACCACAAGGTGAGCCATACATTAGTTTTAAAATGATTTTTTTTTCCCCCAAACCCAGATGCTCTCTGACAGTGTCTGTCCTTATGGGAAGGCTCTAAATGCCCTTTCTTCTGCTCTCTGTCTTCAGTGTTGGAGTTCTCACTTCCCAGTTCACATAATCACAGGCTTTTCCTTCATCCCTGTTGTTCATCAGACTTGACTGTCTGCTTAATGTCTTTTTTCCTTTTGTTTTTTTTTGGCTCTGACAGGGTGATTTTGGTTGTTGCTTCTGTAACAGCATTTTGTTGCCTGTGGCTTCATCATAAATTGGGGAAATTAATAGTGTATGATTGAGAGCATATACTTTAAAATAAGTTGAACTAGAAATAGAGATTTTTTTTATTACTACTTAAAACACCTTTTTCGTCAGTCTTTCTGTTTTGAGCAAAGGGCACATTCTATTTTAACAATTTTATCGTATGTGTGCTGTTGTAATTTACATACATGAATTTTAAATACAGTTATAAGCTGTGGGAAGATGTTATTGTCTCTGCACAATGAATGTGGAGATTTATGCTGTGCATACATCTTGTGTTAGATTAACATTTGTTCCCTTGTCTCTGTTGGATAGTGTCGTGATGGAGCCTTGAAATCTTTACACAGGTACTTCTCATGCTTATTTAAAACAGCATCTGAATTATTCTTCTTCCAGTCCATTCATTTCATGTAAATATGCCTTTGGATATTTGACTCAAATCTGATGACATTGACAGAAATAATAAAACTTCTGTTAGGAGTGAGCTGGGAGCTGCTGGTACACCCTCCCACCCCCTAAATATCAAACGGTTCCCATTTTTGCCAGGGTTTGTGTGAGTGGGGAAGTCCAGCACTCGAGCTGTTCCAGTGAAGTCGGTCCAACCATGTGCTCAGACTTGTGTTGCTCTGGTGGGTTGGGAGCTGGGTCAGAGACGTTTTCTGCCGTGTCTGTCTTTTGTCCAGCGCTGGTGACAGGAGTTGGTTCAGCTCCTGCCAGGGTTATTGCAGCCCTCAGTTGCAGTGCTGTGACCCGGCCTGGGAGGTGCTGGCACACCGGGCCTGGGAGGTGCTGGCACACCGGGCCTGGGAGGTGCTGGCACACCGGGCCTGGAAGGTGCTGGCACACCGGGCCTGGGAGGTGCTGGGTGTGCACAGCCCTGCTTGGAAGGGATCCTGCAGATGGGCTCTGTGTGTCCCAGGGGGAGGTGATGGCAGGGTTGGAAATGGAATTACAGCAGTCTGGAATGAGGATCTGCCCTCTTTCCACTCTTTCCAATTCTTGATTTTCTCCACGGGGAAACAACCTGCAAAATGGCTGTTTACAAATTCTGCAAATCCTCTTCCGAGACGTGTGCTGGTGAAGTCAGGGTGGGGAAGCTCACCATGGAAGAGGGGGCTTCTCCCTGCTGGAGCTCTGGGGTTGGCCGGGAGGGTCACGCGCCAGGATGAGTAAGAGAACCTTTGGAACGTGTCTGGAGAGCGAAGCTAACGAGCTGGAGCAGAGCTGCTTGCTGACTTGCCAAATACAAGCCTCTGGTAAATGCTCTTGTGGGGGCACTTAGCCTGCGTGTTGTGGGGGAGGAGAATAGCAATTTGACTTGGGGCTGGTGATTATTCTGTGGCTGTGGTTAATTTCTCTCAGCTGTAGTGGTGTTCTGAGTTCTGGGGACAATTACCAGCTCTTCTAGATTTCTCTTATTTCCACAGCTTAAAAATGGCCTTTTGGGGCAGATCCACCTGGGTGACGTGCCTTTCTTCAGGGCTGCCTATTGAATTCTGACTGTCAAGAGTCAGATTTTACTGCTTCCCTGTCAAGTAAGGGCCTGTTGCTGGGAGCTGGGCTGAGGTGTGTGCACAAACATGCAGAGGGGTGAGAAGGGAAGGTGCTTCTGCCTCTTCTGTACACGCCACAGAGGGGTAGATTATTATTCTTAATTTGTCATCTGCACAAGCACCCATCCGTATTATTTCGAGCAGACTTTGTTGGACAGCTGTTCAATTCATCTTGGTTTGTGTCAGAGGAGGGGTGGCTTTTCGGCAGTGGGGAGCACGGCGCGAGCCCGGGCACCGTCCGGTGTGTGTGGTGGTGGTGGAGGAGCGGGTGTGCCGGGGGTGAGGTCCTGGGGCACAGCCCCACGGGCAGGGAGCTCTGGGTCTGGGGACTCTCGCTGTCCTGTGTGCTGCTGGAGCCTGGCCACCCTGCAGGTGAGGGCATGGGGGGCAAAGTGGCTCTGCCAGGGCTGCCACAGCCTGAGGGAGGCATCCCGAGCCCTGGTCAGACGCTCCCATCCTGGAGCCCACGGTTGTGGGTGTGCGGAGCTGCCAAAGCTGTAGTGGCAGTGGTGGCGTTTAGCGTCACAGCTTTGCTTTCCTGCCAGCTGGAGTCTGTTCCCATTGTGATTGAGAGCATTATACTTACCATAAATGTTTCTTCTTAAAATAAAAATTAAGACAAGAAAAGCAGAGAAGCGTGGGGGCTGTGCCGGAGGGCTCCGTGGAGCTTGGCTGGCAGCCGGCTCCGTGCGGCTCACCTCCTGGGAGCCGAGAGCCCGCGGGCAGCTCCGTGGGCTCGGGCAGCCTCCCTGGCGCTGGCCACGCTCCCGGGGTGGGCAGCCAGGCTGGGCTGGGGAGAGGGAAGCCAGCGAGCCGGATCCGGCCCTGCCGGCGGCTCCTGCCGCGGATGGCACGGGCTCAGCGGGCACCACGTCACCGGCTCGCGCCCGCCGCTGCCAGGGCTGGGACGTGGGCACGGCTGGCCTGCCTGGCCCGCCCGGGGCTTGGCCCTTGTGCTGCTGCAGGGCTTGTTTTAGGGAGGGTGCATGGCAGGGACATGCAGGGAACGGTCTCTGCTCTTTAAAACCCGAGTTCTCTTTGCAGGCTCCCGAGGGAAGTGCTGCCAGCCCTGCTTAGGGAGGGAGCAGTGTTATGCAAAGCCACGATTTTCATTTTTCCAGCTGATTTGGGAGGATGGGGGACAAGAGAGAGGAAGACTGCAGTTGAAAGAGGGGAAAAAACTGTACAAATAATCCACATATTTTTTGTTCTCACTGTGAGAGGTTTGAGTGCTTTAAGCTTGCTTTTTCACTCACTCTCTTTCTATTCCTGCTGTTGGTGTTGCCTCTCATTTCCAAGGAATGCTCCAGTCTTACTTTCTTGCTTGTGGGCTGTTATTACCTTCTGTGGGAAATGCATGAATAACACTTATTGTTAGGTAAATACAGGTGCTGTGTGGTTTTCCATAGCAACATGCTTACCTGGAGGTGGTTTCGGGCCTCTAAGGGCCTGGAAGATTTGGTAAATTAATCTACTGGGGGATGTCCTGCTGGGCAGATGTGGTCAGGTTCTTGTGGTGTCCCTGTAGCCTGGCTGATGTCACCTCAGCCAGGGGAAATAATTAACTGGTGGTGTGTGAGCCGATCTGTTTTACCTTCAGACCCCTGTCACACTTGCAGAGGTTGGTGCTCTGTGGTGCAGGGTGTCTGCTCCAGCTTTTCCTCAGATTAAACCCTGTGCTCACAGAGGATGAAGGAAGGCAGCTCTGACAAGAAGTTTCTAGGCCAGAGTTGCATCCATTTACATATGCCAGTGGTGATTAAGCTGCTGAAGAATAAGTGCCCGGGAACACGGGGGTGTTGGTGCACCTATGGTCGCTGCCTCAACCTCCTGGAGTCATTACAGAAGCACGAGGAAATTAATGTTTGGAGTCAGAAGCTTTATCGTAGGAGACAAGGATTGTGTGGCCTTGCTGCAGAGCCACAGCACAGATTGGGAAATCAGAGTTGGGATTCTTCAGAGACTCACAGAATGGTTTGGGGTGGAAGGGACCTTAAAGACCATCTAGTTCCAAACCCCCTGCCATGGGCCAGGACACCTTCCACTAGAAGGTGATCATTGGATCATTGTGGATGCTGGAATAACCAGAGGGGATCAGATTAAATGGTGTGCCTGTAGTGTCTTACATTTCCAAAGCAATGTGCAGTCATTCAGCCCTCCACTGGGAAGGATCACTACCTGTTCCACAGAGGCAGAAAACTAAGGGGCAGAAGTGGACAGGTGGGTGCCAGAGCCATATTTAAATGAGTGCATGGTCTTGACTTCAGCAGGCTTGCTGACTTGTGCTAATCAAAGCTGTGATGGGCCTGCTGCAAACTGTTCAGGGGGTCTCCGATTTTCTTTGCAGCTCTGAACTGACTATGGCAGTAGGACAATACTTTAAAGTTCAGTAATAGTCAAATTGAAACCAAAGAGCTGCTCTCTGCTCAGAGAGGGACTGGCTGGAAGTCACTGCCGCCGAGCTTGAGACCAGCGTTATAGCTGAATTCAAACAAACCACCTTCTCTCCTTCCCTCTCACGTATAAATTCATGTTCCGGAACATTATTTGCTAAAATTCTAACATGGACAGTTGAAGCTGAAATGTTCCAATCCACAGCAGAATAGCTTGGGCATCCCCAGTTTGACCTTACTTTCCTGGCTGCTTGATAGCTGAGGGAATGGCTGAGCCTTGAAGTCGATGCAGAAATTATGTTTTGCAAACTATTTTGTCTTTGCTGTCTTTGAAGGATCCAGCTGGTGTTTCTGGCCAGCCTCACCCATCCCTTGGGAGAAAACATGAGGTCATTCAGCCTCCATTTGCAAGGGCACTGAGCAGGGCAGAAGATGGGGGTTATTTTAAGCTTCTACTGACCAAAGCAGGATTTTAGACAATAAAAACCACTTGTGTCCTGCTGCCCATTACCTTCAGCTGCCCAGATTCAACATTTTATATCGTCTGTATGCAACTTGCCTTGCAGGAGGAAAAAATTGGCCATGGGAGTATGTTTGTGCAGTTCTGTATTTTTGGTAGGTGTTTTTATATTCTTGGGAAGACTTGGCTGTGACAGCTGTGTGGGGTAATGCAGTGTAGTGACAGCTTTGGGTTGTGCTGAAACTCTGCTAGTGAGAGAACCACGCGGCGTGTTCTCCCTCTCACCCTGAGCGCTGCTCTGGGGTTTGGTGTGTATTCACTTGGGAAGCTGCGTCAGGCTGGAATTTAGGGAAAGGTTCTTCCCCCAGAGGGTGGTTGGCACTGCCCAGGCTCCCCAGAGCAGTGGGCACAGCCCCAAGGCTGCCAGAGCTCCAGGAGGGTTTGGCTGATCCTCTGGGGCACAGGGGGTGACTCTTGGGGCTGGGCCTGTGCAGGGCTGAGGGTTGCACTGGATGATCCTGGGGTTCCCTCCCAGCTCAGCACATCCTGGGATTCACCTGCCCTGAGACATCTCAGGGTGACACCTGCACAGAGACCCTGCGGACATTCACTCTGGGGCTCTTGATGAAGGGGCTACAGGGGAAGGTCCTGAGGGCTGTTTCGCTCAGGACATGATGAGTTTTATCTCCTTGGACTGAAAACACAGTGAACCCTTGAAGTTCTTCCCATCCTTTAAATGATCCACCTCAGTGAGGAGCTGAGCAGGGCTGGAATGTTCTAAAAAAGCTTATTAGGGCAGCTTGGACACTGCCCTGGAGGAAAGGAGGGTTCCCTGGGAAGATGATGGGAGAGGATGGTTATACAGCACCTGCAGCAGGTGGAATCCTTTCACAAGGACACAGCAGGTGCTACAGACCCATCACTGCAGTGCCTGGGGCACCTGCAAAGGGCTGGGATTAAACAGTCAGTGATGAGTTGTAATTTTATGGGATGCAAAAACCCACCTGTGGAATCTTCCACAAGGACATGAAATGGCCAAGTTACAATTTCTTCAAGGGCTCAAAATAACAGTATTTCCAAATTAACGGAAAACCTGCAGGTTTTGGACACTTTGGTTTTTAATTAAAAACCAAAACCAAACAAACTTTTGAAGAAAGCTCCTTCTTCTGGGAAAGGCTTCATAGACTCAAAGACCCATTATTTTTTCAAAACAAAATAAAATTCAGCCCAAGTTTTTCAGCAAGCCATGAAGGCACTGCAGGATTATTAATCACTCTCTTGGACAATGTGCATGTAATAAAACAAACTAAAATTAGGTGGAAAAAAAATTTTCAAAGAAAAGGCCACTTTCCAACATCCTGACAAATGAAATGAGTGGATGGCCAAACAAAGGGCTCAGAGCACAATTAAGGCAGAGCAGGAACTGACGGGACAACACTGGTCCAGTGCACTTCTCATGAAGTCTTTCATCCATCAGAGCCCCCAAAAGTGCTTAATCAAAATAATGGAGAGGAGAAGGAGAACAAAATGACTTGGAGGCAAAGGGAGAAGATAAATGGAGGCTGTTGCACATATTAGATGTGGGGAAGGGGCTTTCTAGCATTTCCTCTTACAGAAACTGCTGCAGGTCACTTGACTTCGTTGCTTGTCTCTGAAATAGCTCCTTTTTCCTCCCTTAACTGAGTGACAAACTGCCCAGGGCATTGCAGGGAGAGCAGCACTGGCTGATCTAATAACACGGGCAGATTTGCAGTCTCTGCCTCATCCTCTACACAGCCCATCACCAACTTCTTTCTTTCTCTTTCACTTGAGGCACCTGCTGTTTGACCACGTGTGGCTTTTCCTTGCCACAAAACGCAGGAGTTATTCCTCCCGATCCGCTGCTTTTCCATCTGCCATCTCCTCCCACAGCAGCCTGCTCCTTCCCCTGCCTTTGGCAGGCCCACCTGGAGTTTTTCCCGCTCTTCCCAGGTCTTGCCTGGCCTCAGCAGTTCCGTGTGACCTGCAGAGGGTTCTTTGTTCCCTCTCCTTTCAAGATCACACACGAGGCCGCCAGGGCCGGCGTTGGGCTCACAAGTGAAGGGCAGGATGGCACCCGCCCAACCCCGTGAGTTATGGCCACAGGAAAGCCAGCAGCAAAAATCAAGGCTTGTGTTTGAATAATAAAACAGCCAGCCTTTATTTTAGCAATTATTTAGGGGGCTTCTGGTTAATGGTTGACTCTTTTTTTTCCCTGAACGTGGAAAGAGCTCCAGAAAGAGCTGCATCGACACCATGACTGGAGCTGCAGAGGACGAGGCAGAGGTGAGGAGATGCCGTGGAAGGGCACAGTCAGCACACCCACATCCTGCCTGCCGTGTCCTTGAGCCATTCCCTGGCCTCCTGACAGGTCTCTGAGCAGCTCACAAGCCTGTGGAGCTTATTAAGGCTGGAAAAGGTAATGCCTTGCTCAGGAGTGCAAATATCCCGTGTACTGTGCTGGCAAAGCTGCCCAGCCCTGGTTCCCTCTCACACAGCTCTGAACCAGCACATCAGTTCTTCTTTTGCACAGTTTGGGGCTTCATGGTTCTGTGTCATTCCTCTCCCAGCTGACACACTGGAAAAAGGAAATCAAAATAAGAAGTCTTGCCCAAATGTGGGTGCTCTTGAAGTAAGAGGAGAGAGGTTGTGCACAGACCTGGCAGTGGAAGAATAATGACAGTAAGATGAAGACAGCTCTGCTGTCTGTGCCTGATGGGACCTTGTTGCCAGGAATGGAGACATTCACGACATCCAGCTGAACATTTTCATGGTGCCTCCAACCAACCAAAAGGAAATATGACATTGCAGAAAATCTTAAAAGGGAAAGAAAAAATATTAAAGTTGCAAACTTTAAAACATGAAACCACATAGGACTTGGGAGATATTAAAATTCCCAAACCTGAGACAGCCTCAGCTATAAGAGCCACAGTGACAAATGATGGGAGTTCTGGAAAGGGGCAGGAGAAACCCAAGAGAGCTGTGTCCACTGCATGAAGAAACTTTTCCTAATATTCCGTCTAAGGTTTAGGTTGGATCTCAGGGAAAGATTCTTCCCCCAGAGGGTGGTTGGCACTGCCCAGGCTCCCCAGGGCAGTGGGCACAGCCCCAAGGCTGCCAGAGCTCCAGGAGGGTTTGGCTGATCCTCTGGGGCACAGGGGGTGATTCTTGGGGCTGGGCCTGTGCAGGGCTGAGGGTTGGGCTGGATGGTCCTTGGGGGTCCCTTCCAGCTCAGCACACTCTGGGATTCTAAACTTCCCCTGGTACAGCTGGAGTCATTTTCTCCCCTCATGTCCCAAGCTGTGGTGCTGCTGCTTGGCCAAGGACCCCTTTCCTTGCAGGGGGTGGGAGCAGCTTTGAGCTCCATGGACATGAGCAGCCAGAGCTGAGCCTGCAGACCTGTGCTGGGCCAGGACCTCTCACCAAGGAGTCTTAAATGACCCTCCTGCCTAGTCCTGGTCACCCTCCATCCAAAGCCTCAAATGCAGTAAATCACAAGAGAAACAGAGAGGAAGAGAGTCCAGGGGAGGCCCAAAGACATAAACTTGTTAGGAGAAGGCAGGACTGACCAAAAGCAAGCAGCAGCACCTCACTTTGTGCGAGGCAGCCTGTGGGTTTGGTCCTGGGGGGGTGATGAGAAGATTCCTTTCCTAGCTATATATATATATATTTTTTTATTTTTTTTCACCTCCCAACTCTTGACACCCAATCGCTCCCTTGAGATGCAGTGAGGGATGGAGGAATTGAAGATGGGAGCCAGGGCAGAAACCTTTGGATTAATACAAAAAAAGATAGAAGGTTCCTGACCCAAAGAGCTTGTGAGCACTTGCTGAGGGAGCAGAGCTGGCAGCTCTTGCTGTGCAAGTTGGAACAGTGGACGAGTTTCTGGGTGCGAAGCAAACTTGATCCAAGGCAGCCAGGAAAGAGCCTCTTGCCAATGCTCTGCATCACCTGCACATCTGGGCCAGTCCCACCCACTGATCCCTCCTGTCTCCTGGAACCTCCTGCAGCTCCAGCTCAGATCAGCCTTTCCTCCTGACAGCGAGCAAGAGCCCAGGGAAAAGAGCTGGGAAATCCTTTGAACCAAAAAATTCTGTGTGAGAGCAAAATATTGAGAATACGGAGAGCTCCTGATGTGGGAGAGATCCCTCCTCACCTCCCTCCTGCTTCTCTCAGTTCCTTGCAGACCTGCAAGTAGCTGAAGGGGGACCAAAAGAAAGATGGAGAGGGACAAGACTTACAAGAGCATGGAATGACAGGAAAAGGAGGAATGGGTTCAGAATGAAAGAGGGAAAATTTAGATGGGATATTAAGAAGATATTATCCATTGTGAGGGTGGGGAGGCCCTGGCACAGGTTGCCCAGAGAAGCTGTGGCTGCGCCTGGATCCCTGGAAGTGTCCAAGGCCAGGTTGGACAGGGCTTGGATCAACCTGGGCTAGTGCAAGGTGTCCCTGCCCATGGCAGGGGGTGAATTTTAAGGTCCCTCCCAACCCAAACCATTCCATGATTCTGTGCCTTTGCCTGCAGGAGGCATCTCTGATTAATCATTGGAGAACTGCACCACAAGCCCCGTTTTCCACCCCACGGGTGCCCAGTTACACAGGTGGCATTTGCAGAGCTGCTTCAGGACTGTGCAGAGGTTCTTTTGTCATCCAAGGAAAAACACCTTGGTCTCTGTCTCCAAGGATTTGTTACCCTGAATTCAGTCAATCACTGGAGCTGCTCCTCAGCTTTATTCTGCTTTTGGTGGGACAAGTAATGTGCAGACATGGAGAATGCAGGAATGCAGTTTCTTGTGCATCTGATGGGAATTTAAGGCATGTAATCAAAACCAAGGAAAAATGTGAGTGGTGGGAGACAGTGAAAGCCTCTGATTCCTGTCTGGCTTTTTTTATATATATCTTGTGCTTTGGGGGCATAAAGGGGAACAGGGTTTGTGTCAGTGGGTCAGAGGGAGCTGTAAAGTTACCTCCTGGAATTTCTAAAGCTTCTGACTAGGTGCTACATTTAATTTTACCAAAACCTGGCCCTCCTTTGCACGTTTCTCCCTAACCCAAGACTTCCCTCCCCCAGATGGTTCAGCACCCTTGTCTCTCTCCTGGCTGTCCACTGAGAGGCTGTGCCTCTCTCCTGCTACCCTTTGTCCACTCCATAAGATTCCATATCCACCTGCTTCTTCAGATCTGTCCAAATTCAGTCCTGCTCTGCATCTTCACTAGTGTCCAATCCCTGCTTGGAGGTGTCTCCATCACATCCCTGCTCCAGGTCCAGTTACTGCTCCTCCCTCCCAGTGCATCCACCTCGGTCACAGCGCTCACAGGATCGACTTTGGGAACCGTGTTCTAAATTGCCTTCATAGATTCATGGAATGGGTTGGGTTGGAAGGGACCTTAAAGCTCATCCCATTCCACCCCCTGCCATGGGCAGGGACACCTTCC
>JAWMRA010000048.1:966601-995802 GCA_035584735.1 Pseudotriccus pelzelni
GTTTGGACAACGCTCTGAGGGACAGGGTGGGATTGTTGGGGTGTCTGTGCAGGGCCAGGGGTTGGACTGGATGATCCCAGGGGGGTCCTTCCAGCTCAGGATATTCTGTGATTCTGTAATAGTCACGCCTTTTCACTTCTGAGTTTTTCCTTTCCTGCCTACACCGATTCTGGAATTTCAGACTGTGCAAAGAAGGCAGAGCCATCGAAGATGGGCCTAAGCAGTACAAAGGAGCCAGAGGTCAGCCTGCTGTGCTGGGCACCCACCCTCTGCTGAGCTCCTGCTGGAGTTAGGACTTGTCATGTGTCCTCTTGATGATTCTGGTGCTTTCCTGTCTCTGTTTCTCTTGTCTGCTCTCCCTTGAGCTTCCTGGAGCAGGGAGTCCTGTGTAGGACTTCCAGGGTAGGGCCCCGGCCTCCTCCGGACCTCTGTGGGGGCTGGCACGACACGAGGACAGTAACACTGCTGATGCCAGTGTCCTTAAGTGCCATTTGGCACACACACAACTCACATTCCACTTATCTCAAAGGAAAATATTGTGGGCAATTTAATCCATGATGCAGGGAAATAGCAGGGAGTTCTAAAATATTGCAGTAAAGAGCCGGTGGTGTATGGAGACACTGGGATTGAAAGAAGTTGTGTGTAGTTTGATTCCCATATTTTTTGTTTGGTTGGGGCTTGTTTGTTTGGTTTTGGGTGTTGTTTAGGACATCTGATGTCATTTCAGGTTTAGCAGAGTCTTGTTGATCCAGGAGTGGAAGTTAAGGGTAGAGAAGGGAATGTTTGCAATTAGCTACTTTCATGATAAACATATATATCATCGTGACTGATCTATCTATCATAATACAATTTCCATCACTTTGATGTATTTGGGTGATACTGAGGGGAGAGGAAGCTTGCTTTCCCTGAAAAATGAATCTGAAGTGCATGTTAATTTTGTTTTCTGTCCTTCCAGTCTCCTCCCTGACAGAGCATAAAGTTTGTGGGGCAAAGCATCTTTAATGCCATCACTGTCATTCCTTCACGTCTTGAAGCGTTGCTTGCAGCTGCCATCCTACAGATAAAAACATGTTTCCTGAGCCAGCAGGACTGCTCTTGGAAAATATGATGCATTCCCTTTTCCAGGCACTGAGAAATCCTCTTTCCCTGTGGCTGATGTCCAGGGACCCTTTGGGTACCCTGCAAGGTGGGGACTGTGGTTCTGTTTGTGCTTGTGTCACTTAGAGCAGGGCTGAGTATTCCACGTAAGAGGCACGTGCTGGGAAGAGCAGGGGGCAAGGAGCAAACTGTAGGAAAAGAGCAAATGCCAAGTCCCTGAGTGAGAGGGAAGATGGAGGAGTTCCAGGGAGGAGTGCTGGTGGTGCAGGGTGAGGGGCTTTTCCTGACTGCTCTTGAGGCTTGGGGGTACCTTGTAGTACCTCATTTCTGAGCTGCTGAAGAACGTCAGCAGATTTAATCCAGGGTCTGAATTTTGAAAGCTCAGCCTGTGAAATGTCAAGGGTTCAGAGGCTCTGAATTGCATCTCCCAGAGGTGGGAGCGTGGCTGGGCAGTGCCCAGAGGGGAGCACTGGGGGAGACAGGCCTGCAGAGATCTCCTGGGTTCTGTGCACGGTGTTAAGCACACAACTTCTCCTCTGCTTGCTGCTTTTCATGACTTTTCCCTTGTTTAAGAATGGATGCTTGAACTACGTGTTTACTGAAATCCTGTTTTGCTGGGAGATCTGAATGTTTGCCAAAATCTAAACATGAGTGACCTTGGGGTTTGGAGCCCTTATGCAAGGATCCAGGAAGGACACGGTCTGTGCTGAGATGTTGCCTGTGACTGTGCACAGCAGAGTGTGCAGCAGGCGAGCTCTGCCAGAGCTCTGTGTCACAGGAGCCTTGGGATCCTGCGGAACTGCTCAAGGATGTTCCTTGCTGCACAGGCTGTGAGCTCCAAAGGAGGAAAGTTTGCCTCATGGATCGGGAGGGGAATATTGTTGAACATGTTGCAGCCTAAAGGCCATCTCTGGTTAATGAAATTTGAAGGGAAGTTCTTACTGGAAGGAATCTCTTGATCTTCTTTTAATGAAATGTGAGGAGCAATTGAGTGCTTTCTTTAGCTGGGAGAGCTGGTGACAGCACAAGGGCTGGGTGGCAGGACCAGCGAGAGCATCTTTTGAGGCCTTAGTGCAAAGCATCTCCTCTCTCTTGTTCCTTCCCATCTCTGGCCACCTCAGGGGTGTGTGATCGTGCTGTTGCTGCTCCAGCTTGGTTTGCACAGCACCGCAGTCTCACCAGCAGAGCTGGTGCCCTGCCAGAACATGGCACGTTGCTAATGAAGAGGAGATCCAGCCCTAACCAGCGGGAAATGGAAGAGGCTGAATCACATCTTCCTCCCAGCCCCATAAAACGCGTATTTTCTTTTCTGTCATGGGAACCTGGCTGATGTTCCTCTTGTGTTGACTTCTATAAATCACATCTCCACGAGCAGCGCTCTCCTCCTCTGCCATAGATGAGCCTTTGATCATTGGTTTTGCTTCGCAGCAAAGTGCCTCCGTTGCAGCAGGAGGGCGGCTGGCAGCAAGAGCTGATCGATACTGACTTTTTTTAAACGTTCCTGGTTTCGGAGATTAAATATTGTACTAGACTTTATGATTTGAGGTCATTTTAACCTCCTACCTTTGGGCTAAGACATCTCATCTGCCTCTCATTTTTCAGGCTTTGTTACATGTGTATTTGAAGCCATATGTAGAATAGTAAAAGCTTGTAGCTCTCCTCCGGTAGCAGTTAAAAAAGGGAGGGAGCAGTGTGGGAGCCACGGGCTGTGTGACAGCTAATACTCCCCCAGCTTCTGATTGGAATTCAAAGTGGGTTTGCACCATTTGCCTTCCGTCTTATTTCCCCACATTAGCGGTTAACCTCAGTAGGACACTCCCATATTATTACTATTTTCTTTCAGGAAAATTGCCCAAAGAAAATGAAGTTCAAGTCATATCAGGCAGGGTTTTTTTTAAGCCTGTGAGGGGAATTCCTTCTGAACGGGCTCTTGTGGGGAAGGAAAGAGGCAGAAGCCTTATTTAAGAGAAGTCAGTCAGGAGGTCTCTCTCTTCCCACAGCCAGCTGAGTCTGGGAGATGTGATGGTGAAAGAGGCTGATACTCGTCCTCCTTTTCCTTTTGCACATCTTCTGGTGACATTAGCCAGAGGACATAAATGAAGAATAATAATTTTGGTGCCGCTGGGGTGCAAGACTAAGATGTGAGGGGGCCCTGGCACTGAAAACTCAGGCTGCCTCTTGTTTGACGTTTTCAGTAAAATAATCTGCCTCCCTGAAATTCTTCCTCATAGTCTTTTCTTTCTGGTTGTTTGATTTCTCATTGAAGCAGTGATTGTGTTTTGCTTTGGAGATGACTGTGGTCCTGCTGCATCCAATACGTTTATTCACTTTGGAAAGCAACTGAGATCCTTCAGGATTAAAGGTCCATGTGAATGACCGGGATTTTCTGGTTTTGAGCATGTCTGTTAACTTGTGTGTGTTGGTCTGGGTCTATTTTTGTACTTTTTTTTTTTCTTACCGTGCATACATGACGGTTTCAAGCCTTTTTAAGGGGCACGTTGCAGAGTGAGGCTGCTGTGAGGGGGGTGCTGCAGGTCTGTGTCTTTTCCTTCTCCCTGGGGGTGTTTGGCATTCCAGCAGCAAGCTGTTGTGGATGAGTGTTACCAGCCAAACCTGGAATGCTGCTCAGAGGTGCAGGTGGTTTGTATTGATACGTATTTCCATTGCTCTTAAGCTGGATTCTGATTTCAGCAGTCGGGTTTCCACGTCCTGAATTGGTTTTGGTGATGGAAACACTTACTAGAAAAAGTGATTTGCTGTGCATTTCTCTTTCCCCTAAAGGAACATTTTCAAGAATTGCAGGGGAAGATTAAACACTTAGTCTTGCTCTCCTAATCTGAATTGTTCTGTGAAAGCTTAATTTAAAGAGTGTGTTCCTGATCCAAATTTGCTGCTCTCCACTGGCAGTCAGCTCTGAGCGCGTATCTGTAACACGCACACAGGATGGTGAGGGGGAGGCATTTTAACCTCTGCCAAGAGGAAAACACAACAGTTGGGAGAGGCACAATGTAATGGTAAATATTTTATTGACGTGTTCCAAACATATTGGATGTAAATTTAAACACTGTCTGAGATTTGTTAAGTTTCCTTGTGTGAATTTTTATGTTCCTGTAAATCCTGGTTCATTAATTGGCTGTAAAGTAAGAACTATCTGAGCCGGTCCCTCACCAGCAAGGAAGCCTCTGTTAGCTGTGCTGAGTGGTGATAAACCCCTGTGAGGAGAGACCCCAGGCCCCCAGGAGCAGCCCTGCTGTGTGCTCAGCTCTCCTTGGGAGGCCCTTGGCACGTGGGGTGGGAGCACGTGGAAACCTTGTTGGCTTGGTTCCTGTCCAAAACGCAGGGGAGGTAAAACCTGTGCTGGTGTGAGTGGATGAAGGATGGGTCAGGAGGAGTAGGAGATAATTTTCTGTCTTCTAAGGAGGGGATTGGGCCCTCCAAAGGAATTGAGACTCCTGTATTAGCTTAACAAAGATAATAAAACCTTTTAAACTGGTATCTTCAGGCACTTCGCCCTCTTGTTTCCATTCGCAGTTAGCTCTGTTGTGGCTCCTGGTCAGTAATTTGTGAGGAATGACTGACTTTTGGGATAAGCCTCAGTTTTTCAGTGGCTGTGAAGAAACAAAGCAGCCCACAGTAGAATGAAGCATGGACCCCTCTGCCCTGTGTCTCCAGTCTTGTGGGATTCTTCCCCGCTGTGTTTCCTTTCACAGGACAAGAGCAGAAAACCTGGGGCAGGAGGAGTTAAAAACTCCCATGGGGGGTGGGGATGGTGAGGGGACCAGCTCAGCACTCAGCCAAGGTTTCTGGGAAACCTCATCCTCTGAGCACTAAGCTGTTGATAAGGACTGGATGTGGAATTGTCCCTCTGTGGCTCTAGAACCTGAGTGTTTGTCCAAAAAGAGAGTAGAAATGGTTTTTGATCGAGTCTGCAGCTTGCTGTGAATGTTGCACTGAAATGGGATTTTATAGGGTTGCATCCCACTGACTTTTATTAGCACTCTCATAAATTGAAGGTTCTTCATTAGATGTGCAATAAACGTTTTTACTCTTGCAGCATTCTGCAGTGTTTTCTGCTACCTACCCTTGGATGTTGGGAGATGGTTAAAAAAAATAAATCCAGTTTTGGATATACAGTTTGGCTCCAAAAGGCTGTGCAGCATTTGTTTCACTGCAGTTCTTCTAAAATTCCTTTGCTGGAGTATTTTGAGACTTTTTTTGATTTTTTCAGTCTAGCTAATTAGATTTCTAGGGCTCAGAGGACTTGTCTTTGATGCTGTGAGGAATCCAGAGACAATGATGATGTCTGTATTTCAGTAGTTAATTGCAGGGGTTTGCAGGATTGAGTGACACAGAAGCTGTGGCTCCTAAGTTGGTTGTAACACTGGGGTGGGATGTGTGTTTGTTCCTGCCATAGACTTTCCAGGACTCAAACCTTCCATTCAGATCCAAGGTTGAGAAAACAGCTTTTTAAAAATAAACAGAATAGACTTATCGTTAGCGAGTCTCCTTTTCGGAGCCTCAGAATAACTGAGGCGTTGCTAAATTTTTTTGAAAGATGCCTCTTTAGAAATTAGGAGTTTGGTCATGTGAATAAATTACTGGCAGCGAGGAGGTGCCTCGAACGTGGTGCGGCACATCCTCGTCGTGGGGAGCACAACGCACTCACCTGGCTGCGGTTGTTTAACCAACCCTGGCTGCAGCCACACCTTCCAAGGCTTGTCTCATCACCTCGAGAGAGCACGACACCAGGGATTAAGGCTTGGGTAAGGCTTGAAGAGGGTGCTTACAGGCTGGAACACCTGCTCTGGTTCAGATTGACACGGTGATTTGTTAAATGTGAATTTGCTGCTGTTTATTGAATTGTCACAGGAGGCAGGAAATGTATATGGACGTGCCTCTTACCCTTCATTTAGTAGCATGTCATGCATTAGAGGCGCCCAGTGATACCCATTCGTTCAGAGTTTACTTGGAGCTTTTTTTGAGCTCGTGTTCTGGAGACTTGCCCTCCCCAACACTGGTATCTCTTTACCTGCCTTCTCTTAGTTGATTTTTCCCATTATCTCATTAGGTGGGCTGTTGGATTAGATGCAAGTGATTACAAGCTCCAGCTCTGCCTGTTGGAAGGAGGACTTCTGGGTAATCACAGAAGAACAAAACCATTAAACTTGCCAGTAGCCATAGGAAATATTGCTCGAAGGAAGCAGGAAACACAAGGCATCTGTTGTTATTTTACCTACAACCTTGATGAGGCACACTTTGTATCCTGCATTGTCCTTCTCCTCCGTGCCCACCTGAGGTCTTACAGAATCATGCTGAGGATGTGAGTCCATGTGCTAATATCTAGGAATGTGATTCACAGCCAGATCTACGGCTCACCAGAGAAAATTACTTAAAAATTCTGTTGAGGAGGATGAAGGGAAGGATCAAAAGGAGCCAACTTTTTGTCGCCTGCCAACAAGCAAAGCGCTCTTGTCAAACACCAGCTATGGAAATGCCCCTCTTACAGGATGAAAAGTGGTCCTCCCAGCAGCGTGTGTAGGATCTGCACTTGACCTGAACACAGCAAGTTTTCGTAGACATGGGCTTTTTTTTCCCACCTGCATCTGCTTTTGTCTTGCCTTGGCTCCCCTGGCTCGAGTGGCGTGCGCAGATGTGCCAGTGCAGATGTGATAGGACTTGAAGAGAGCTGCCAGATTAGCTGAGCAGTGGTTTGGGTTTTTTTTTCTATTTTGCCATTTTAATCTTGGTTAAACCTCTTAGTCAGAGGGTGATTTCCATTTCATCTTGAGTTACCTTGGGCTTCCATGCTCATTTCAAGCTATAGCTTGCCTCCTTAAACTTCTGATGTAACCCGTGTTACTGCGTTGCCCGTGGCCGTGAGGAGCCATGCCTGCTCCTGGGTATATAAATGTTTTCTATTTTTTGCCTTCATTTGTCAGATGTTTGGGTTTGGTATGAGCAGGAATGGAAAAGTTTATGCTTGTTTCAGGAGGAAGTCAACAAACGTTTATCTGAATGATCAAAGCAGAATTTATGGGGAAATACAATGGAAACTATTCCTGGCTGTTTAGAAGCTGATGTACAGGGGTAAGCCAAGAGGAACAGAAAGGAGAAGAAAAAGTGAACTGGGTACACTCAAGTGAGACTTTTCCTGATCCTGAACTGCAGTGTTTCCACTAAGCAAACTGTTTTTCTTTGCTTGTGTCTCATACTTGCCGGGGATTTGTGATGTGCAACAGAGGGTTGGGAAAAGCAATGGCCCTGCCTCTTGTGAAGTGTTACCTCAGTGGAGGTATTTTTATTCTAAAATCTTTTATCACCTGGAATTATGTTATCTCTTTTCGCTTCTCTCCGTGGCTGGCGTGGCTTTGACCACCAGCAGCTCCAGGCCGGGGTGTGCTGCAGGGTCAGGAGCAAACCTGACCCTCCTGGGCTGGCTGGGGCAGGGCTGGGTCTGGTGCCACGGCTGCTCCGCTGCATTCCAGGCTCATGAGCCTCTGCTTGGATTCTCAGGCTTCCATTTTGTGTCTCATCCAGAGCTGGCCCTTCCTGGGAGGAGGACAGCATGCCAGCCTGCTTGACCAAGCCGTGGTCGTTGCAGCCAGGTTGCTGATCTCGTTAGGGTGAATCTAATGAGGTGTGACAGGCTGACGAGTTCAGGCTGCGGCTGCTGGAAGGGAAGCCGGCTCTGTGCAGAGTGGGGTTCAAGCACGTGTTACCTGACTTTAGCAAATGTATTTCAGCTCTTTAAAACTTTACAGCCAGTCTAAGGGGCCTGACGGGGAAGACACACTTGATATGACATTACAGCAGGTCTGCTGCTACAGCAAACCTGTAACCAAACCTGACTCTTTGAGGGTGGGTGAATTCCTCCTGTGTGTTCCTCCTCTCCTGGCATCGGGGAGCTGCAGGGAGCTGGTGAGGTGATTTGTGCAGCCTCACAGACAGCAGTGAGGCCAGACATGTTTGGAATGACATTCCATCTGCAAAATGTTACCTGTGCAAGACCTGGTGGCCTCGTTCCTTGGCTTTGGCAGTCCGTGGCCTCTCCTTCAGAAGACAGTGATGCCTCTTGATTCTCTGTTGGAATTTGGTTATTCCTGAGGAAATCGGGTGTGCAAGGCTCATTTGGTAACAAACCCCCTGAGGTCTCACTGCTGTTTGTTTTCCTGTGGATTAGAACCCATCACTTGAGCCAGCTTTCTTCTGTCTTGTTGGCTGTGTGCCTCGGGGGGCTGAGGTGGGACACCCTCTGCCCCCAGAGTGGGCTTTAAGCTGTTCTTCACTGATGTTGTATCTGACTCTGCTTTCTAGAGTAGTCTTCCTGCAAGTTCTTAATTATTTTGTTCAACCTGCAGATACGGATACACCCCTGCTTGCCCTGGGCAGGATCACTTAGGGAGTACTTTCTCTCCTATTCCTTGCAGTGGCAGCTTCAGGCTGTTGCTGAACCCTCATTCTTCAGATGGAAATCAATGCAGTTAATGTCATACCAGCTAAAGCTTTGCTGTTACTAGAGGACTGTATGCTGGAAAATTGAAAATCTCTGCAGTTCAAAGGCTTCTGTTGCTTTCTTCAAATTCTCTAACCTCCTTATTGGTGATGTTATGTTTAGAGATAGTCCTGTAGAGCTTCTGAGATCTTGCAGGACAACATTCCTGTTGTTGTGGAGCTCCTGTAGGCCATTCCCAGGTGGATATAATGCTTACAAGATGGTAATACATGGAGAGTGTTTTACAGAGTGGGAAAAATACTTAGTGGTGTCTCACATATATTGTATTTGATGTCCGTCAATCTGTGTTGATGGTGGCATTACCTTTGGTGTAGCAGGAGGCTGATCCGGTGACTGAAAATTGGAAGAGACGAGACCTTCCCCGTTGTGCCATCTGGTTCTGCCTGGCGCTTTGCAGACCTGCTGGTCTCTCTGCCACCCTTGTCGTGGTCTTTGGAATCACAGCACGGTCCAGTGATCCCCTTGAGGCTGCTGAAGCCAGAGGTGGGCTCGCAGCCTTCCCAAATCCACGATGGGCCCATTGCCTCCCCTCCCACACTTGTGTTTTGATCAGCAGTGCCCAATTGCAGCTGGGAGACGCTGCAAGAGCTTCACAGAAGGGTCATTATTTTGTCACCTAGGTGACAGTTTGTTACCCTGCCAGTTGTCTGGAGTGAAGCAAGCCACTCCACATACAGCTGACGTGGTTTAGACACTTCTTACTGAACAAAATGGGTGGCTGTATCTATCCACAGTCCTTGTCTCTCAGAGAAACCAGGTTCCAACTGTTGCACCTGCGATGAGGCTGCTTTGAATTGGTGAATCCGGCAGCACTCGCCTGCTTTGTCTCTTTTCTTCTCAAAATGGTGACGTGAAGAGGGATGCCCCGATTTAGAAGTGCTTTTAGAAACGTGAATCTTCAAAAGGCTGTGGGAGATGGGAAGGTACTCAGGCTGTCCACTGTGGATCTGTACTGCAGGTCATGAATCTGAGCTGGGTCACTCCTCTTTGGAGTTTTCTCATTCTTTGAGTTTCATGATGCATCTTGGTAACTAAGGCTGAAGTTTCTTCTTTGCCAGTAACCAAGTACTAAACAACCATCCCTTCCAGCGAGGGGAAGGAACTGCATCTGTGCTGTGTGTCTCTTGTCTTCTTCAGGGCTGGATTATGTGTGTAGCATTGAAGTCAGGTTGCTCATAACATCATGTTAAGCATTTAACAACTGCGGTTGCCACAGGTTGTGTTTTAAAACAATCTTCTGCTGCCTCCTCACAGGAGGAATAAGATTAATTTAAGGCTGTTCCTTCCATATTGTGCATGGGCTTTGGCAAGGCTGTGAGACCGGGTAAGACTTTGCCTTGTCTGCTTCTTGTGCCAGCATTGAGAGCATCTCCCGGAGCCCACCTGTCCTCGAGCTCTTTGCAGTGTGGGGGTAGAGTTCCCAGCAAAGGAAACCAGAGTAGCCACTGGCAGTAAAGAAAATGGATAAAACTTGCCAACTAACTCGTGTTACTGGTCTGCCCTCCACCTCCTCTCCAGGAGTTGTTTGGGGAGTGCACCATAACCCTTACAAGCCATTTAAAGCAGTGTGGGCAGTTAAAGATTAATTTTACGTGCAGTGACCTCTTTATTTTTAACTGCTTTGCCTCCTGCATCTTCAGAAATAACAAACAAATGCTCCAAACATACCAACCCCCTTGGAAGACAATGATTTCATTGTGGCTGTGAACATGACATACATTACATAAATATTGGTGCTTCCACGCCTGCTGATTCTTTGTCCTTGGCTGCGGCGTCTTGCGGCCCCGCTGGTGGCGTTTCGTAAGAGCTGGGGGAGCACAGCAGTGCAGACACTGCCCCTGGTGCTTGGTCCAGGCTGCCTCTCCAGCCTGGGCTGCTTTGCAAGGGGGGTTGTTTTTCTATGAACGTGCTCGGCCTGGTTTATCTGTCACTTCTGAGCGGGCCACAGCTGTCGTGGCGCTTGCGTGCATTTATCGCGAGCTTTTGGATGTCTTTATGCTGGTTATTGCGGGATGCAGAAGAGCTTTACACACACGGTTCAAGCCCTGTGTCATCTCTGGAAGGAAAGCAACGAGGCCTAATCCCTGTGAAGGCAGGGGGAGGCAGGGGAGTGGTGCACAGGGAAATTGTCCTTGCAGCACACTTGGGAAATGTGTTGTGTTCTGCCCCTTCCTCCCACGTGGTGCTGTACAGGACAGCTCTGTCCTCCCACAGTGACACAGTCACGCTGCTCTTTCAGCTCCAGTGATGGAGTATTGTGTTAAGGAGCTGCAAGTCCCGGTTCTCAAACCCTGCTGATGATTGGTGCTGGAACTAGTTTTAATTTCCTGAGGGCTACATATAACTCCAGTGGAGCTACGAGTTTCTCTCTGCTTGTTTCTGTAGCTAGGCCACACTTTCTTGCAGAGAATGAAATCTAAATCTCTACATGACCTAACAGTTGTTTCCTAAAATATGAACAGAATCAAAGAATGAAGAATGCGTGTTGTTCAGAGCAGCTTGAGAAGCTGAAATACTGACTAAAGTTGCTGAGAGAAAACAAAGTAGGGGGTTTATGGGGTTTTTGTAGATTGCTTTATGCGTTAAATTAATCTTTGCTAGCAAAGCCTTTTAAATTAAGTCAAAGTAATTGTGTGTATGTGCTCCTGTAATTGTCAGGTCCCTACTCAGATGCAGGCAGCAGGGAGGATAATTTTTGGTGCAGTATCTCACTCCTTGAGCAAAGATACTTTATCAAAGCTTGATGGATGCGTGAGAGAGAACCGGAGTGTAACCTGCACGCAGGGGCTGGGGATGGGAGCAGAGCCTGGTCGGCTTGTTTAACCTTTGAGTGCCTCTTGGCTCAATGGCCCTTGGATACTGCTACTTCATGGAAAACTTCTAAATATAGCACTCGTTTGTTGTTGAATAATGACTTGTGAGGGTGGATGCTGGGGTTTCCAGCTCCTCGCAGGGCCTGAGCAGTGCAGGAGTGAGATACTGTAAATGAGACCATTAGTGAGGACTCAGGCCAGTAATAGTGCTGAGCACTGACACACCTGTTGATTTATTTGTAGGATATTCTGTTGATAGTCTGTTTGTCATAAAAACTCCCCGAGATGAAACTTGAGGATTTTTTTTTTTTTTACCCTTAGAAGATGTTGCCTTTTCATTCCCTTGTTTGCCTGGTATGATCAGCTGCCAGGCATGGGACTTTGCTGTCCATAGATCTGCTTGGAGAGTGAAAGAGATTTTTGAAGGTAAATAGAATGGGCAGGAAATGTTTTAGGGAAAGGGATCAACAGGACCATCTTTCCCTGGAAAAGGGAGAGGTGAAATCTAGGGAAAGGTGAAGAAATTTGCCTGAGGTCCCCCAGGAGGTCAGCAATGAAGCTGGGGTCTAAAACTTCTTTATCAGTCCTTTAACCAAGATATCATCCTTTACTGGAAGTTCAGAAACCCTCTTGGTTTTAACCACCCAGTGAGTGAATCTTCTTCCTTTGTGGCTCTGTTTTCCCAGAGCTTTTACCTCAGAAGACCCTGCCATCTTGAACAATTTCCCTGTGTAATGCTTGCTTCATTGCTGTTTCATTTCACTAACTTTCACTTGAAAATCAGATGCTTCCCTATCTTTCCTTTTTACTTCCTTATACAGCTTTTCCCTGTTGCTGCAGCTCATTAAATCCTGCAGCTGTGTGTTATTTAACATCATAAAGTGGTTAGAGATATCATTCATATAAAAGGATACAAAATGAATGTGCATTGTAATTCTAGTCTCGAGGTAGCAAACTTCTCTGTGGAGTTGTGACTTGACTTATGGCTTTGTAAAAGCTTTTGCTTGCCTTTCGTTAGCGCTTTTCTGATTCTTAATGACTTGTGTGCAGGTAAATATATTTATAATGCAGTTATTAAGTAATCTGTATAATTGTGTACATTAACGTGGATGTGAAGCGTATTGGCAATGTCAGTCCTTTGTGCTGCCCTGATTTCAGCAGCAGGCATCGTGCTGCCCTGCCCTGCTGCCCGCTGGCGCCGTGCCCCGTGCGTGCCCTGACCCGTGGTCACAGGTTCCTGTTCTGCTGAAAACTGATGCAAATAAAGCCGTGCACCAAACCCTCTGGGGAGGCAGGTGTGCAAGCGCCAGGGGCCAACCTCCAGGAAAGGGGAGAAGGTGGCCGAGCTTTGCTTTTCAATTACTTGGGGATGAGAATCTTGCTGGCGTTTGGCACATGGATTTGGTGGAGCCATGGCAGCCCTGATGTATTGTATTGGTGTTCGTGGAACGTAGCTGGCTTTTGCCTCTGCTTTCTTCTCTTTTTCTCTTCCTTCAGGCAGGTTCCTGAGCATTTGCGTGCCAAGCTTTTCCCTCCTGGAGGTCATATACTTCCTCTCCAGGAACATGGCGAGACTTGATTGGTGTCAATCCTGTATGAAGCCAGGGCTGATACGATCTGCTCTGCCTGTATCTGATTTTTCAGGATGTTTTTTTGTGTGTGGGTTGTTGTTGTGTGGGCTTTTGTGTTTGTTTGTTGTTTTTAAATCCAAGTGCTCATTTTGGGCCCTAATTGCCATTGTTCCTTTCCGCATTCTGGATGCGTGTCAGGGAGTTTGGTAGCTCTGCAGAGCCTTTCTGAGGGCGGGAGGGCTCCTCTCTCCAGCCCCCGGGGCAGCAGAGGGGTAGGGAGGCAGCGAGGGTTGCAGTGTGCCCTGCTCCTGAGGAGCCACAGCCATCCTTGCTGCTGGCAGGATGGCAAACCCTCGGCTGCCTCCGCTGCTCTCCCCCCGTGGCGCTGGCCGTGTTTGTAGGGGCGTGAGCACGAGCCCAGGCACGTTTCCAGGGCAGTGGAAGCTGTGGGTGCAGAAGTGTGTCCCACGGGCACGGAGCTCCCCTGGCACTGCTTGGAACGAGTGCCTGCTTGCGTGTCCGTGGGAGCTGGTGTGTGGATCTTGGCCTGACGGTGGGGGCTGTTGGGCTGTGGCAGAGGGATGGATCTCCCTGACTGGAACGCCGGGCTGTGGCTGTGACTGTGGCTGTGTCTTGCAGAGTGACAGTAGGATGCCTTTAGGAGTGTCCTTGTGCCTTGCAGAACATTTAGTAATGCCTTTTCACATACTCCTTTGAATAATCATTAAAAGCATTTTCTCCTTCTTTCCCCCCCGTCTTTTTTTTAAGTATCCTGGCCAAAGCAAATAGGATAAGGAATTAGAGCAAGCTGAGGCTGGTGTAATATACTAAACCATGACTCTAACAGCAATTAACGCGAAGGAATGAACATTTACAGTGCCCTGCAGTTATCCTTAGTGCTCAGTGGTAAACTGAAATAAGCCTGGTGTCTGTGGGCTCGCTAGACTAACTGCCATTTTTATTGCATTGCAGGGATTATTGCTCATTTTTTCTTCCGTTTTCAGGCTTCTCTCAGGCTACCCTCCTTTCCCTTAATAGTGACCCCCAAAGAGGAATATTATAGTTAGTGCAGCTGATTTTTGGCACTCTTGAGTTCGGATACTCGCACATGGTTGACATTTGACCATGTTACTCTGTGCCAGGATTGGAGGTGGCTCAGAGAGCTGTTCCCCTGGGGAGGAAAAAGGGAAAATGTGTGGTTTGCAGAAAACTCACTGGCTCAGAAATGTCTGAGTGCTTGCCCTGCTTTAAGCTCAGGGTGGTTCTACGAACTTCACTGGAGCTGCTCATGCTCTGGGTCGGGTTTATCACACTGGAAGTGAAACGGTGCCACTGATTTGTCTGTGATGCTGTACAAACAAACCTGGGTTTGGCAGTGCCCTGTCCAGAGAGGTGAGGTGGTTCTGTGGTATCACTGGGTACGTGTTCAGGTTTGGACTGGCATAAAAGTCTTCAGTGAGAGAGTGAAGACTGCACTTGTTAAGAAGTCCAAGCGTTAATGCCAGGGTAGCTTCTTTCCCGTTAAAAAGGTGCTGGTCGTGCCCTGCTGCTCCCAACACACGTTGTTTTGGACTCTGGACCTTGCAGCAAGTCCGAGGCAGAAATCACATAAAGAAGAGCACTCTGGTGAGGTTGGTTTGCTTGGGCACGCCTGACACAGCCACGAGCGTGGCTCTCAGTGCTTCCCAAATCGAGGCTACCACGGCTTGCCCTGAAGCTTTAGCACATTGTTGTGTGGAGAGGAGGAGATGGGAGAGACCCCGAGCTACAGCAACTTGCTGCACGTGTATAATGTTGGTGTATGAAGAACATCTGTGTGAAAACTTGAAGAAATTCACGCTTTGGGCAAGGAAAAGAATGTGCAATGTAAGAAAACGCTGTTACTTAATACAGTTTTTGCTTGGAGGTTACAGTCAACACGTGCTGTAATACTTCTGGCTTGTGTGATACAGTAGCGGCGTGACACTTCAGATTTATTACTTTTGGTTTCTCTTTAAAGAAGTCCTGAACTGGAATCAGAAGAATGCTTTTTTTCTCTTGAGCTACAGAAGGGAAAATATTTCAAAATCTCATAAATCAAAAATATATTAAAGGCCAGCGAACCAGATGAAAACTTTTTTGGAAGATTGTCTATAATGTTTGGCAGAAGAGACTAATGTTCTGTGGTTTTTGGCCGAAATTAGAAATGTGAAATACTCTGGGGTCCATCTCCTTGAAATGAGCTATTTCTATGTATTTTATCTCTGTCTGTATGTTAAAACAACAGCAGAGGTGGTTGTGTGTGTGTGTATAACGTAAGTATTAGCATGAGTGTAATTTGTGTTAAGTATATATAATGCATTATATAAATTCAATTACAGATTGATACAGAATATTCCATTACAAAATAATTTTTCTAGTGCAAACACTCACTAGAGACCTCGATCTTAGCCAGCAAATTCTGTATCCTTGTTGGCTCCAGGGGCTGGCAGTACATAATTTTTCATGTGAATTCATTTCCCTCGGATCCATTTCTCTCCATATCTGAGATACGCTTCACAGCAAGTGTTTTACTGCATGTGCTCAGCCTTTTCCTGATACCTGCCCCTAATGCTCAGCAAGGTGCAGCGGGGGCTGTGGCCGAGGCTCCCCCTGTGCCTCGGAGCGGCCGCGTGGAAGCAATCAGGGCCCGGTGGATCCGAATGGCTTGGCTTCGTGCGCGTTTGCTCTCCAGCAAACTTTTTATGACATGTTTCTTCCCCTTTTAATGCGTTTTTAAGTGTAGTTCTGTGGTTGTGTTCTGTGTAACCGAGTTGCACCGCAGAGGACGTGGTGTGGGATGAGCAGCTAAAGCCGCTGCTTCCTCCTCTGCTGCTTGGCCTTGTGCCGCTGATTTCGAGGATGTTTCTGAGGTCTGAAGCAGGGACAGTCACCCTCGAGGCTGGGCTACTTGGCTTTTAATCCAGGGAAGTTGTTTCAAGGCACAAGTTCCTACAGCCCTTTCTCCTGGGCTGGGAATCTGGTACCACCAGTGCCCCATGGTACAAGTGTTACATGGAACGGATCCCGTTTTCCCCTAAATAGAGACTGTGCAGTTCTTTAGGGAAGAGCTTTGGACTGTCGTTCCCTGGTCACATCAGACACACCCTCTGGCACAGTTTGCACTCCTGAACACACCTGCACACTTAGGTCTCAGGTCATCTTGCGGAGATGTACAAATTCCCATTTTCAGAACCCCGAGTTGCACAGAGTGACTCAAATGCTCCAACTCTTCACTTCTCCCTTCCTGCCATACCTTTCCCTGGGTGTAGCGATGCTCATAACGCTCCCGAGTTTTGCTGTTTGCAGGGGGGACCTGACAACTCAAAGCTACATGTAAACAGCTTTGTTGGCTACTTTTCCTTTCCTTGCTTATATTGTACACCTTAAATGTGCTATTTCTTTTGGCATAATGGCAAAATCGCTGCTTATGGGAACCGCCGTAGATAATACAAAAAGCTCTTTGAAAAGAGCTTTATCAGAGTACAAAGTACTTGGAATTGAAAGCCCCTAGAGGGTTGCTTTATTTTCCCCCTTCATTCAAACTTGTAGTGGTGCAGGATCGAGATACATCATGCCCTATTTTCAGCTGATTTGCATGTTAGAGAGAACGGAGTAATTGGTGTTTAACCAGAACAAAAGAGGATCTGTTTGCTAAAAGAAAAAGAATTCTTGAAGTAGACCCTAATACATATACTGCCTTTGTCTCTCCTCTCATTAAGAATTGAATAGGATGGCCTAGTAATTAGAATGTGGAAGGCATTGCTTTGGTGTTGATGCTTTTTGAGCTAATTGGTTTGAAAATTATATTTGATGTAGCTCTAAGGGATGTTGGCACAACACCTTCTTGGGACAGGGACATCCTGTACTCCCGTTTGGCTGCAGAAATAGGCACTTTGAGGCAGGGTTTTGTCTTCTGATTTGGGGATTTTTTTAAATTTTATTTATTAAGCCCATATTTACCTTTCCAACTGAATACACAGGGTGCATTGTCACATGTAAATAATTCCTCTCTAGCTGGTATGAAAACCTTGAAATGACCTTGGAAAGAGCTTAGCCCCTCTTTTCCCAAATAAGTGCGTAGTTCAGCCCTTAGTAAAGCAGAGATTTGAGCTAAACTGGGTTTGGATTTCTGCCCTTCTGCATTCTTGGAAAGGTTTTGTTGTTGTTGCTTGTTTGGTTGGGTTTTTGTTTCATTTTTGTTTTGACAAAAAGATTAAAACAAATGTTGTTCTTGAGCAAACTGGAATAATACAGGTCTGGAATTGTGCGGGAGGCTTTCTTTGGTCAGGGTTTGTGATCATCATCAGCCCCATCTCTGGTGGTGAAGACTTCAGGGGGACAGTGATTGCCTCCATAGATCCTTCCTCTGGATTCTGAAGTGGGGCTGCTTTAGGCTGAAAACTTAAACTCGGAAACGTTTTTTGGATCTCTTGAGTTCCAGAGGGGGCCTTTCTCTGGACAAGCCTTTTGATTTGTATCCCCTGTGTGGGCACTGGGTTTGGGGTGGGTGGAGTACCAGGGAATTCAGAGGAGGAACATGCATTTCTTGGACTGGGAGATCAGTTTAGCTGTGAAGATTCAGCTGTCCAGAACTTAAGGGTGTTTTATTTGCTAATGCTGTAGTTTTGTGGTACAAATTGGAGTCTCAGGCCTGTTACTGGTTCTACGCAGAGCCCTGTACAATCATCCTAATAAAGTGTCACACTGTGGTGGAGTCGTTACGTTATGAAGATGAACTTCTGAAATTTCCCCCAAGGTTGCAGTGATAAAAAGAACAGTTTTTAAAATGACTGTAGGTTCCGGGGAGCACGTACTTAGCAGTATATTTGTAATTTAAATGGATTCAGTCTTGCAGTGAGCAACAGCTTGCTTTTCTTTACTTTTCAGCCCTGTGTTTTTTCTCAGTGGTTTTGTTTGGCTGCTCACCAGGGTATGAGAGTCAGTGTTAAAGTTCTGCTCCTGCTCTAAGCTTTGTTTGTGTTTGTTGTACTGCAGCGTCACTGCCCGTAAGGCTTTACCTTCAAATACTGTAGGTATCTAGATGTCTTAGATATCTTATCTGCAGATAGCAGTAAGTGACACTAACTGCCTGGCAGGCTTTCTGCCTCATGTCCAAACTGAACCTCCCCTGGCGATGTTCAGCTCAAACCCAAGCGAGATGGAGTATTTTATCGAGCTGGGTCGTACATAAACGCTCGTATTTTGCAGTTACACGATGCACTGGTGGCTCAGTGTGGTTTGCTGCGTTTCATGGGCTGGGGTCTGGGTATCCATGGTGGCACCAAAATGCTGTTCCTGGGGGCTGGGCCACCCTGCAACATCTGCAAGTGGACCTGGGTACATTTTTGTCTTAAATATCTACAAAAGATGGAGTTGGAGGAGAAGGGTAGGAAGAGAAACTTGTAAAAACAGGCCTAGTTCGGAGGCCACGCTGTTGATATCTTCTACAACGAACTTGCATTTTTCTTCTTCCGTGTTCTCCATATTTAAAAGTGGCCCTAAAAGGCAAGAGGTTTAAAAGGGGTTAAATAAACTGAAAAAGCCACAGTGTATTTCCGCTCAGAGTTGAAACAAGATGTTGAGGATTGACTCAAAATGAAATTTTTCTTTTTTTTTTTTTTTTTTATTTCCTTTAAAGTTTTGCCAACAAACTGAAAACATGTTTGTTTAATCATAGGCAAATTCATCCTTCTGGTTTTTGGGTTCTGTTTTGTTTTCAGTTTAGCCAGCAAATTGAGAAACGAAGCCGTTCTGCCAGCGCTGCTTCCAGCTCGGATTGCTTGGAGGGAGCCGGGCAAATCTCCCCCTTGCACACTTTATCTGGGAACCATCAGAATGTCGCTGATTAATACCTTGGAAATTATAAATTAACCATATGGAACTACTTCAGTTTAAGTAACTTGTATGTTCTGGTGGTAGCTAATCCCCTTCCAGCGTGGTTTTAATGACCAGTTTGTTTTCACCTGAGGTCATTAATGCTCTAAACCCGGCTGTTAACTGCACTGGAGAGGTTTTTCCCGCCCAGGGAGGAGTGCTGCTGGGCACCACCTTTAATGCTTAATAATGCTTTATTTCTGCCCTGCCTTCCGGACATGCTGGCTGGTTTTAATGGCTGTGTTGGAAAAAAAACTGTTTATTTTCTGTCTGCTAAGGACTGATCTTGCAGCCAGCTGGGAGGAGCAGCGTGGGGGACACAGAGACGGTCGTGTGAGCGTGGAACAAGTGGTATATGAGTGTGCAGATTGGGCTCTGGATGCTGAGGAGGGAAGGGGTGCACCGCCTCTGGTGCTCCCGTGGGTCTGCCCCATTGGGAATCATAAAGTCATTAAGAATATTAAAACTTCAGACAATGGGCTGTGGTAATTCTCCTGCTCCTTCTGCTTAATTTTTGTGCTAATTTATTGCTCCTCTCTGTTCCTACTTCTGTCACCTAAATGCAAATGCCCTGGCAGCCTGCTTTATGGATAACACTTAAAAATAATGGTGCAATAATGAGTGGTGAATTGCAGCAGAGATCCTGCTGAAGTGCCTGCAATATCCACATTAATTCCAAATGAATTAATTGCAGTTAATACTATTGTATTTAAAACCTGTCAGAGGCCATAACGATGATTAGGGTGTAAGAGTAAAATGTTATTTCAGAGCAGCATCAACATGTTTTAAAATAGCAGTGGATGGTGTGAAAGTGTGTCTGACCTAATGGCCATCATCATCGTCATCACCATCATCATCAGCGTCCGTGCCAGGCAGGCGGAATGGACGAATCACGAGTATCTGACTGAGCACTGAGGGGCCTGTAACCCGTTCGTTTTATCCCCTTGATCAGGGGCAAGCAGGTGCTTCACCCCAGTACTGTGTAGGTGAGACAGTGGCAGGATGAAGGAGGGGTTTTATCCAGCAGGGCTTTGGATCCCGTTGATCTCTGGTGCTGGGCTTGCAGGCGCTGCTGCTGCGCCCCAGCCCTCACCAGGGGTTGGTCCCAGCACCGACGCAGGGGAGGCTGGAACAAGCTCTTGGGTAGCTGTGAGAGAAGCGTTCCTTTAATATTTATTTCCAGTCCTTCAGAACAAATGGATGCTGTGTCAAATAGATTTATTATTCAGTAGTTAATAGTCGTGAAGCAAAAGCATCCCAGTGCCTTTCTCTTGAGTCCTTAAGCATCCTCAGCAGTTCTGGGAGTTTTCCTCCTGGGAATTTCTCTTTGCTCAGAGATAAATGGGGTGGTTGGTACCTGGGTGAGCCACGTCTTTGTGGGATGAGCTGACACTGCACTGGCTGGAGCGACAGAGCCTGCAGTGCTGCTGGGCTTCTGGGGGAGTTGCTGAGACTTCTTGGCAGCATAAACCACCATCCCTCATGTGTGAGAGGCTGAGATGCTCTTCGGCTCCCCGGGGATGAGACAGGAAATTGCCTGTCTTGGTGCAGGCTGGGAGCTGAGCGATGGTGCTGAAAAGTTACCAGCACTTGGTGATTCACTCTGTGAAGTGGGTGACAGTAGGTGACAGTGGGTGACAGTGGGTGACAGCGGGATGTGGGCTCCCCACTCCAGCGAGGAGCTGTGGCCCAGTTAGAGCCCTGCAGGAGCAGGGGAAGGTGCCTCACTTGGAAGGAGCTCTGCCTGGAGGGGCTGGGGCCGCTCACGGGTTTCAGAAGTAGTCGAGGGTTGCAGCTGGAGTGTGACCCTCTGAAGTGTGACCGTGTCGCTGTGTTCCACCAGCGTCTGCTCTGCTGGCCTTGGCCCCCGGCCACGGCACCGGCTGGGGGGGCTTGTGCATCGTCATTCCCGCTGAAGTCCCTCCCTGGCCCTGTGGGAGGGTCAGGGTCCTTGAAGTTGGGCAGTTAAGGTTAAAAAAAAATAAAAAAAAAGGTCTTTTAAGGTAAGGCAGGTGTGAACGGGACTTTATTTAGCACTTCCCCTGGCGGAGGAGCTGTCTGAGGCTGGGCTGGGACCTGGTGGCACAGGGGCTGCTGCTCTGCTGCAGCCGAGGGACACCTGGAGAGGCTGACGGCAGGTAGGGATTGCTGAGTGCCCACCTCTGGGCCTCACAGCCACGGCCTCCTGTGCTCCTGCCAGGCCGTCAGACAGGCTCCCCATCCTCACACCTGCCCCAGGGAAACAGCCGTGCAACTTATTTCAGTTTAACCACTTGTATTTCTATTTTAGTTCTCAGTGTCTGGCTTTGAAGAGCACTACACCTGCAGTTTGTCTGCTGATAGTGAAGAGCACAGAATATAATCTGACAGATTAAGACAGCTGCATTCTGTTCATCTCAGCCATGAGTTCTGCTTGACGATTTGTAGGTACAGTTTCCATCTGACATAAAGGCAGGGACTAATTCTGGCATGTGTGGGACTGATAAGATTTCAGGCCAGATCTTTCTTTAAAAAAAAAAAAAGGAAGAAAAACCCCTTGATGTGTTACATAGTGCAGTAATCAGTTTCCAGGTTCTTTAATTAGATCTGTGCTTTAGCTGATTTAGCTTCATGTCTCAATACACAAATGATTTATAAAGGGGAAAAAAGGTATGTGTTCATCTTGAGTGAGTGATACTCTGTGCACTGTTTGTATTACGTCCCCTACAGCACTCAGTCTTTCCTTTAACACACGGAATTGGACTTCATTTTTTAAAATAAGTGACAGAGCTTTACAGTTGTATCATTAAAAGCTTTTTATTGATGTAGGTTTGTATGTGTGTTTACAATGATACGTAAATGTAATTATTTAGTGAGGATTAGCAGTCAGTCAAGGCTCTCTCTTTCCATTTTGTGTGTTAGTAGTCATTGCAGGTCCATTTCAGTGTAGGTCAGAAATTATGGTTACTATTATATTTAATGCATGAAGTATCCTGGATCTACCATTTCCTTGGGCAGCCCTCCTGCTGCAAATCTTACCTGACGCCTTTCAAAAGCAGCAGAGTTCATCATAGTCTCTCCTGTTCTTAATCCATCCCTCCGTGGCATTTTGGGAGCCACTTGCTAATGATGAAATCTGGGCCGTGGAACCTCTTGAAGCCGTAGATAAGTCTCTGTTTAATCAATTATCTGGTGATGGGGACATTTGGAATTACATCAGTGCCTCAGCTCTGAGTGTTGGGCTGAGCTGTGCAGATGTGTGTGGGCTGGTGGCTGTTGTCTGGTGGAGATCCTTGGTGATCAAAGAGCACAGCTGAGCTCTCCTGTGTGCAGACACCTTCAGCCTGTGCCAGCATCATTCCCTTCCCTGCCAAAAGGCCAAGCAGCTCCTGGCCTTGGTCCACGTGGTGCTCCAGAAATGATCAGAGCAGTTGCTTCTTCCCTTCTCTGTAGTTAGAATAGAATTTGGGGCCTGAGGGTATCCTGGCTCCCTCTTGTAATTACATCATTCCCACTATTAACTAAAGAGAGCAGATTCTTTTTTTAATAAAAGCTTCCTCATATGCATTCTTGAGTGTTGTTTTAGTTTGCAACTACTCACATTGGAATGCATCCAGACGCCAAGTCCTTATGTTTCCTCCACGTCCCCAAACTCTCTTCTGGGTAATTTGCATTTCAGCACTGCTCAGTTGCACTTTGCTCAGTTTAAGGGAGGGAAGGGCCGGGCAGTAGCATATGCTGATTTACATATGCTAATCGTAACGTGGATGCTTTGCTTCCTTCAGGCAACCAAACCAGGATATTTTTGGTTTAATATCCTGTTGGTTTAAGGTGAGAGGTAAATCAGAGCTTGTTCTGCTTGATTTACTGCTGGAGTCTTGGTTTGAGGTTTGGTGGTCGAGAGTCCTGAGACGGATGTGATCAAAAATCAGGGAGCTGAAGGGTGTGACTGGAAGGGTTGTTGCAGAAACTTAGGGAAACAAACTTTGCGGTTTGCTGACAGGGAATAATAAAGGAAGGGAAGAAGCGTTTCAGGGCACTGCTGGGTAGCAGCATGATGTGTCATCTGATGCTTCAGCCTTCAGCAAACAGTGCGACATCTCCGGCACTCGCTGCGTGGAGCCAGGTTTCCATCAGAGCCCACGGGCTGGTTTGGTGAGAAGGTACAAGTTCCCAGTATCAGATCGTGCTCGTTAGTCTTTGGTGGTTTTTAACAAAATCAAGATTGGAGGCAGGAATATGTTGGGAGGAGAGATCTGTAAATTCCAGTCTGTTCTTTCCCAGGTGCTGGATGGGAGACAGTGGAGTCCTGGCTGAGCTGGGAGGGTTTGCAGTCATATTTGCAGCAGAGCTGCACTGACGTGACTGCATCTTGGCATGGGCCAGTGTGCGTAAGAAAACTTGCAAGCAGGGGAGCCCACTGAGGCAGTACCGGGATAAAGTCTTTTAGCAGCAGGTGTAGAAGGTTCTGGGAACTGGGAGATGGAGACCTGCCCGATCAGCCAGCCCAGGTTCAAGGTCTCTGCTCCTGACCCGTGGTTGTGTTCAACGCGAATGGTTCTGAAGCCTCCCCTTAATAGTGTTCCCTGGTTACCCTTGCATTTGGACTTCCCCTTCTGGAGCTGGTGGGATGTCCTAGTTGCTTTTCTCCGTGTGTTTTGTAGCTACGGTGTGGCTTAATGTCAGAAAAGAACCTCGTGATGGAACAGATGAACCTCCCAACAGTCCCGATGAGGCTCCGGGTGCCGCTCTCTGTGTTCTGACTTTGGTAACAGCAAATACTCAGTGTTTTGAAACGCTCCTCATTTGTGCTGTTAGGAAATGGACATAGAAATGAAATGTGGCTGCGAAGAGACATCAGACTGAACGTTGGCTGTGCCGTGAGGGCTGCACGTGGTGATGGTGCAGAGCAGCGTGTTGGGTCCTGCTAATGCTCCCCCACCCCGAGAGTTCAAGAGAGGTTCCCTTGCCAAAACCCTTAGTGGTGTTGCTGTTGTTATTGGTGCTGGCGAGGGAGAAGTTCCCGACAGGTGCTCCCTGGGGGCTGATCTCTGCTCCCAACACACGGAGCGGGTTCCTTGCCCGCAGCCTGTGTGGCGTGTGAGGGTGGCCAGCTGGATCCAAGGCTCAGCTCTTCCGTCATCAAACCCTCTGCCGTGATGGATCCAAAACCCCACGGTTTGGGTGAGGAGGGTGTTTGTGATGAGCTGAACGTGTGCTTGGTAACTGGACTGAGTTTTGGGGTTGGGGTTTGCATCGGTGTTTGCTGTAGGATGAAAGGGGTGTCCAGGTGTGTGCACTGGCTCTCAGCAGGGACCGGCTGCCTCTGGGAGGGGAGAGCTGCCAGGGATCACAGAATGTAACAAATATACACAAATAGAGCAGAAAAGGCTGTGCATGTCACTGATAATTGCCCTGATAGTCTCAATAAACAAATGGGCTTCAGTGCTGGCTGGATTGACATTCAGGATCCTCAGAGCAGCAAAAAGGTTTCTGCATGCTCCAACTCATGAGGCTGATTTTAAAGAAAATGGGCATTTTAAAATCCTATTTTCCTTCCATTTTTGCCTTCCTTTGATGAAGATACTTGAAACACCTTTTTAACTCTACATTTTAAATGCTATTTTATAGCCATGAAATATACCCTTGTGTAGTTTTCAGGTCTTTTTAATTTTTAAAAGCCCTCCTTATTGCTGCTGCATAAGGAGAAATTTTTAGATTATGGGGAGAAGCAAATGTGACATTCTGTTCCATATTAAAAGTTAATTTAGGGCAGAACTACAGACCAAGAAAAGTGTCTTTTCTTTTCCTATACCTCCTTGTAATGTAATTGCCCTCTAATACCTCTGCAGAATCTGGTGCTCAGGCAGAGGGATCCGAGTGCCCAAGGGCGCAGTGCGAACGCAGCGGGAGCAGTTTGCCCGACTGGGATAAAATTCCTGATATTTGAGGGGTTTGAAGCAGGTCTGTTACAGCACGTTCTTGTCTAAAGCAAGGTTTGGGCAGCAGGGAGGGGGTGCGGGTTAGCTGGGAGGGCAGAGCAGAAAGCTGGGCAGGTCCCGAGGGGAGGGTTCAGCTCCAGCCCAGGATCTGTGTTGCTGGAGCTGTGAAGCCGCTGTGCCCCATGTGCAGGTTCCCTGGGCCTCGGGGGATGAGGGTGTTGTACCAAGGGCACAGCTCGGGCCGGTGACACGTCTGAGCCCTGAGTAGATTTGTGTGCAGGAGTGCTGGGGTCTCGTGCTGACTTTGGGCATTGCAGATGATTAAAAATGACAAGTTAATTCAGATTGTGGTCATGGAAACAAGGCTTTCCCTGGGACAACTCTTGTCAGGGCTGTGATGGAGAAAAGCCTTTGATATTTTCTCTTGAGAGGGGACCAGGTTTGTGTAAACATACAGGTGGGGAAGATGAGGTTGGCCAGAGCCTTTTGGAAGACAGAATACGACTATGGATTAACTGGAACCTCTCTCAAGTCTTTTTAAGCCCTGGGCTGAAGGAGCCACAGGCATTCTCCATCCCTCTGGGCCTGTCCCTCAGCACTGACTGAGCGGGGTGGACTTCACCAGAGGCAGCAACTGGAGGGTTTATTCTGAGACTTAATTATGCAATTGTAATCTTCCATAAAATGCATCATAAAACCTGTTCATGCCCTTCTGTTGGCTTGGAGGAGTTATTCCAGCCCTGCTGGCTGTAGAATGTCCACTTTAGGAAATTGCCTAAATCTGTATTTTTCTTGGAGCAGTGCTAGTCAGCCCCACAGGTTTCTAATAAATATTTCATAACCTTCTATGAAGGATTATGAAAATAATTTGAATATCTAAATGAGTGGCTCTCCCTGGCCCGAGCAGTGCCCAGAAGCATTTTTCTGACCTCTCTTGGTGTGCCATCAGAATGCCTGAAATGGTAGACCCTCCAACACTGTCTTGTTCTTATTGGCTTGGGATTTCTTCTGCCATTAAATTTGGTTGGTTTGGGTTTCTTTAACACTAGGGGGTAAAATGTGGTTTTGCACTTCCACTTAGAGTGAAGGACTCAAAAATACCTCGCATGCATTGATTTAACATGAACTCCATCAGGGTTGAGGAACTGCTTTTGCCTTTTTCACAGTCAGAGTGGTGGGAGGAGAAACTGTGTTTCTGCCTGCCTTGATTGGTGAGATTTTTGTCTGGCCCGTACAACAAATAAGAAATTAGGGAAAGAGAGAGAGGCTGAAACAGCAGTCATAGCTGAGAAAGTGGGCATGCACACCACTGATTTCCTGCAGTTTTTTTATTTTGTTTTGTGAACCTACACCAATTAAATGTACTTAAATGATGTGTTAGCTCTGGAAAAAGGGTACTAAGGGCCGAATGACGCGGCTGTGCCGTGGTGGGGCTGCCTGTAGGGCTGAGCCCCCCGAGCAGTTGCAGAGGTCGTGTGTTCGTGGCAGCCCTGGAGCACAGGCTGGGCAGGAGGGTGTTTGTGGGGGACGCTGCTGGGATCTCTTGGGGCTCTGCTGCTGCTTGGTGGGTCAGGTACTGACTGAGGCGCTTGGGTGGATCTCACAGCCCAGCTCCTCTCCCTGTTGGGGTTACTCACAGCGGCGAGCCGGATGCTTGATGGTATTTGTAGGCTTTTAGGGCTCTTCATTCTGCTAATTTGACATTATTGAAGTTCTATTTCCCCAACTGTGCTGTGGGCTAAAGCGAGAATGACAGCTTGCTCGTTATTTGTGTGTGCAGTATTTATGTATGTAAATGACTGGTGTGTTTGCCTTTATCCCTCGATATAAATACAAGAGATGTATACAAATATAATGAGGAGGCACAGGAAGCTCGTTTTGTTTAAGCAAAACGCAGCACATTAAGCCGTCATGCCCTGACACTTGTTCCGTGGGGGAGACAAAAAGGGAAGCGTCGGGCTTTTGTTGGGAGACATGAAAGTTGCTGCTGCTTTCCGTGTTGGGTTTTATGGCTCCAGCGTGCCAGAATCGTTGGGGGCTTTATTATTATTATTTTTCCTTTTGGTGAAGACTGAGAAAAGACAAAGACTAAAAATAGAACCCATAATTTTTGATACAACTGTGGAAACATGGTTAGTTCTAACACAGCAGGTGGCTAAGGGACTCGATCGGCAGAAACCAGCAGTGCTTTCAGTGCAATCAAAGTTAAGTGCAGAAATTTAATTAAATGGTAGCAAGGCTGGCAGAAACTTTGTAAAGCAGCAGTGCATTGTCAAATCCAACAATTATTCCAAGGAACACAATCCACAGATGGCGTCTAATTGATAAATTAAGGTTCTGGTGCCTGATTCCACTCACACTTAAAGGTTCTCTTTTCTTAAACAAAACCTTAAAATTTTAAGGCTGCGTCAGTGTTCTGAAAACATAACGAGCTGGGCTGGGTTTCTTGGATTGAGAAATGAACGCTTTGTGTTAGATGCAGAAGGTGTTGGCTTCTGTTTTCCTTGTCTTTCGTTCATTCCAGAGAAGATGATCGTGTTGCTGGTAAGGTGCTTACCTGGAATCTCAGGGTATTTAGACCTCCCCTTTGTGCTGGGACAGGTAGTCAGATAAGCTTGTAAAAGCTGTGGGAGATTCTCGGTTTTCCTGTCTGCCCCTTCAAGCTGTCTCTTGATTTTTGGGCATCCTTATCAGCAAATGCAAATCCCCCAGAGCTCCATACCCTGCCTGGCAAGCCCTTTCCAGCCTTGGGCTGGTCACCCTGGGGACCCAGGCCTGGCAGGACAGCAACTCATGTCCCGTTGCTTTGGTCACATTGGATATTTTTTGAAGGGAGTTCTGGGCTGGTTTTTTGTTTTCCCCCTCGCTTGGGTGTTGCTGAGAGCTCCCCACTGCTTTGCGTTGGTGTGAGGGACCCAGAGCACATCTGGGTCCTGGAACGGCTTCAGGTGATGTTCTGTACGTCTGTAGAATTTAGTATAACAAACAAACAGGCCCTGTTTTCCCTCTTTTTGAACTGAAGAGATATCAGGGATGTTCTGTCTCTGTGTGTTTTTGATTTCCATGTGTAAATACAGTTCATTTCCCAGGGTTTAGCATAGCACTTCAGAGAAGGGGCAGAAAAGATTGAATCCAGCTCTTCAAATACACTTGGCATATTGTCCTCTAATGCTGGAGAGGGCCTTTTCCCTGAGCTAGTGGCACTTTTCCTCCCAGAGTAGTGTTTTGAACAAGGATGGAAGTTGAAAGGGCATCAGAGTACATAATAGTTATATGGAGTACAGAGATATACACACACCTGTGTGCACAATACGTGTTTGTCCCTTGCTAAAAAGAGAAGAAAATTGTTAACCTTCCAGTTTCATATTTTCTTCTTTGTCTAGGCAATTTTAGAAGATGGATGTAAGGATGCAAAATAACTGTTTCATTGTATGTGTTGCAAACCCAGGGCACAGATGCCCTAATTGCTCTTCTGAGTTTTTTATGTGACTTTTTTTGGCATTGCCCTTGTGGTAGTAAATTCTCCGTTAGCTGGATTCTACGTGATAGAGCTGAGGCCGTTCTGAGCGATGGAGCTGAATCAGTGCTTGTTATTTTTGGTTACTAACAGTGTACTTGAATTCAGGAACTCGCCTGCTCCCTTCCCCCTTTCTCCCCTCCTGTGCCTAAATATATCCCACCAGTCAATCAGCACTGGCAGGCATCAGTGCTGTGGCTGTCAGATCGAGTTAGCTGTGGAGAGCCAGAGCTACTGGCTTGGGTTTTTGGGCTTGAAAATGTATTCAAATAGTGGCTTCGTCATTTGACTTGCAAATAAGTACAGTCTGGTAATGGGGCCCTTGTATGGAAAGAATGATGCAGCACTTCAGACAAATCTATGTCTCCTTCCCATGAAGCAGATTAGCAATAATACAATCCACACTGGTGTTTATGGCTGCACGCTCAGTGCACACAGACATTTTTGAATTTTCATTAATGGAGGATTTGTAGTTTTTAATGGAACAAAGAAAAAACACTGGAAATCAAAGAAATGCTAATGCCTTCCTGGGAAACTTAGGCAACATTTGGTTTAGAGGCAGATCTGCTCTGGTTGGCGTTTTCTCTCTTAATTTCTTCCCCTTATCTGGGCTTGTTGGCTGGTTGGTTGTTGGAGAGCAACACTTAAGTGAACACATTGTCTTTGTTGCTGCTCCTTCCCCGAGCGAGGGGACCGGCCTTCGGTGACGGCATAGCGATTGCCACAGCAACCAGGCAGGATGTCACAGATTCACAAGTGTGATTTTACATTCAGAACAGCAGCAGGAGCAGATGGATATTGGAAACAAAGTCCCCACCCCCTCCCCAAGCAGCAGCAGCCCTCCTCAGCAGGGCTCTCTGTGACTCCGGGGTG
>JAWMRA010000048.1:995812-1057147 GCA_035584735.1 Pseudotriccus pelzelni
AAAATCCCCACCCCCCTCCCTTTGCCTCCTTACACTTCTTCCGAGAGCAATAACAGCCCTTCTCGCCACGGCTCTTTGTGGCTCTTCCCGCATCCCTTCATGGGCTGCGTGTGCTCTGCAGTGGGAGCAGGGAGTGCTGGGCTGCCCCGTGCTGCTGGCAGCACTGCCCGGTGCTGGGGGGCTGGAGTGAGGCACTGAGGGGGATGCTGTGCTGTTCTGTGACTTTGGGAGTGACGCAGGGAAGATGAGCCCGCTTGGGAACGCGGGCTCAGGTTTAGCTTGGAAGTTGTTCCATTCACTTTGGTAGAAGCTTTGTTCTGTTAATCCTCAACTTAACAGAACAAACCAACCAACCCTCACTGTGGGTAATCAGATACATTTGGGAGCCATCGTGCACAGAAGTTGATCGTAACACCCACCCACCGTGTGGGCAACAGCCCCAGGAACATATGCTCGGTCTGTTTTCCCAAAAAAAGACAATATTGGAAACAGATGCAGAAGGGGTTTTGTACTCAGTAAAATCTGAGGTCGGGGCCTCTGGCTTGAAGAACAGAGAGCTGGTTCAGTGTCCCAGCTGAAGACCCTGGGCAGGTTGCAGCAGGGACGTGCACCAGGTCAAGGGGGGCGCAGGAGAACCCGAACTCGCCAACTGCAAAGGCCGGT
Source organism: Pseudotriccus pelzelni (assembly GCA_035584735.1). Lineage (NCBI taxonomy): Eukaryota > Metazoa > Chordata > Aves > Passeriformes > Tyrannidae > Pseudotriccus > Pseudotriccus pelzelni. The sequence continues at coordinate 996,476 of JAWMRA010000048.1, forward strand.
CCGTTCTCTCGGCCACCTCTGGCCTTGTACGTCCTCCTGCTGTCGCCATAACCCTGTCACTGATCTCCTGGGACTGCAATACAAGGTTCTGGACAGGGTGCCAGAGCCTTGCAGATGTCTGAGGGATGTCTGTCAGGGCGAAGGCAGGTGAACCCCAGAGATCTGCCCGAGCTGACTCTTGTGTTCCCTGCAGAGCCTTGAGCTGACTCCCCTCTCAGACTTGAACTTAAAAAATGTTGTGTCTGTGTGTGTTGCAGCCGCTTTGGTGCCGATGTAGGAAAGACTGGAGCCCGGGCGACTTGCCTAAACCTGGCCAGGTCTCCTGAGAGACTCCTTGTTGTGGTGGGAGTTGTAGGCTCTGCTCGAGTGGGCTGAGGCACTCTGAAATTAGGCTTGAGTTTAAAGTTTCAAAGGAGTTCGGTGTCAAACTTGCACTGACTTGGATTTCAGTAGGAGCTGGGTGTCTATTTCTGTCTTGCAGCAGTAGGGTTGCAGACCAAGATCCTCTTGTATTTTTATTTTGTTTGACTTCGAAAACACCAGCTGTGATCCTCTGTACAGTTACTGGTATGGAGCACATGAAATTTTAATTAGCTTGGGTGAAGGGAAGGGAAGTTCTGGTAATTGATTTAATATATAAATGCCCCTCTGCTTTCTTTGGTTTATGTGCTGGAAAGATTGTATTAGAAATTTTCCTATTACAGGCGAGATTTAAATGCATTTTTAGGAGTTTCTTGAAATCAAAAAGCAAAGTGCCTCTAAACTATTCAGATGAAAAGTACTATTGATATTTTACTATTTCAGATAAAAGTAGATGACATCATTATTATTTTTGTTATTTTTATTATTATCTTAATGGAACCAGTCAGTGACTGCTGAAAAGTGAGGAAAGGAGCATTAGTGCTGTGTATCCAGACTGGCCAGACTGTGCTCGTGTCTGTGCTGTGGGAGATCACGTGAATTTTCCGTGGTTGGGGCTCCCACCTTTGCTTTCTCCTGACCTAATATTCGTGTACTTTCTGCTCACTTTTCTCTAGTTCCTAAAAGTCTGCAGGCAGATTCCTTGCACTTCAGAGAAAAACCCCTGGCACGTGGTAGCAGCAAGTGGTTGTGTCTCTGTGGGCTGACTTACCCCGAAGGCCAGGTTTTGTATCTCAGCTCAGACCCTGCTGTCAGCAAGGGGATTTCTCTGCTCACCTGTTCAGAGATTCTGGCCTTTCCTTCTACCTCTGTCTCTTGTGCACTTGATTTCTGCTTTTCTCCTCTGTGTTCTTTTGTGCTTCTTAACAAAACAACGAAAGATGAAAACCCCCCTGAAGTCTCCAGGAACGGGTGGTGCTGATATTAATACCTGCTCCACCTGGGAGAGGCTGTTGGTGCTGGGAGAGATCCCGGTGCCCCCCCAGCATTTTACAATGAGCACTGAAAAGCGTCTTTATTCAGTTTGACTGTTGCTATTATGTGGCGAGGCATTCAATAAAAGTTGTGATTTATGAGATGTGTGTGGCCGTTGTTGTTTTTTGCTCTGTCATCTATCAGGGAGAGAAAAGCCAGGCCTGATAATTCTTGGCACATAGCTTTTTCAGTTAAGAATGTCAGCTGTCAGGCTGTCAAGAGAAGTTATTTCTCTGGGTTTTTTTTTTAAATAGGCAGAGATCCTGCTTCGTACTGTGCTGGGTTGATAAGGAAGTGCTTTCTGTAGTGCTGAAAAGTGTGTCCCATGGTAAGGCCCTTGGTGTGTGCCCACTTAAACTTCAGTGCTTTGTGTTTTCAGTGTGTGACAGCACTTGATTGCTTAATATACAAATGCATTCACTTTCTTTTTTTGCAGCTTTTATGTGTTTTTTTTCTCCTTCCCTTTCTCTCTTCCTGAAAGGAATGTGGGGTTTTTTCCCCTTCTCTGTGACTAGGTATTTAAAAAGTGCTCTTTTGCAAAATATGTGCACATTAGATAATCCGGTGTTGCATAAAAGCTCTTTCATATTTTGGGGGCTTCATGCATGTGTAAGACAGGCCTAATTGAAGACAGAGGCTGTTTGTCACGAATGTGAATATAAGGATGGGGAACCGAGGGTAAGAATTATGTTAAATACCAGAGTGATGCGTTTTTTTTCTTTTTTCCTTATTAGTTATTTGCAAAAATGTATCAAAAAGTCATTTTGATGCAGTGCACAATAGTATCACAAACTTGTGCTTTGCATCCTAAGAGCCTGGTTAGAGCACAGTTAGAAGCTGAAATCATTCCTCAATTAGTCCCTGGAGTCCTGTATAAGCCTTTAACTCTCAGTGTGTGGTCTGTGATTTATCAGTGGATGAAGGATTGCTGAACTGCAGCTGAATGGAGAACCTCGAATTTTCTGACCTGCAACCCCTTGGCTTCCTCCTCCCCCCTTCTTCCTGGAGAGGATCCATGAAAACCTTTGCCATGGCTGGCATCGTGTTTGCCTTCAGGGCAGAGCTTTGGAGCTGGGAAGACTGGCAGACTGTGGTTCTTAAGAATGGGGAGCAAATCGCTACAAAAAAGAGGCAGGAAAAGTGTCAAGTGGCCATAGAGCTCTTGGGTACTGGGCTTTGGTCCTGGCTCGCAGCTGTTGTCATGTGGCTGTGGGTGCAGCTTGTGGGGACCTCCTTGTTTTGCTGATGTCAGTCTTGATGGAAAAGGAAAACCTTCCCCGTGTGTAATTCTGGCTGGCTGGCTCACTTCCATACTTTATATCCCGTTAGGGGTACGAGGCTGAAGAAGTGGGATGGGTTGTTAACCTGGGTGAGCCCTTTTGATGTGTGGCTTACCGATGCTCCCGTGGTTTGTAGGTTATTTATTACAAATATTTGAGTGGCCCTTAGCCTCGTGTCTGGTCTTGAATTCAAGTTTCCAGCATAGTAACAGACCTTGTAATTCCTGAGAGGAACAAAATCTGCCCCACCCTGCAGGTAGGCAGGCAGTGGTGGTCAGTTTGGGTGCAGCTGGGGCCTTGGAGCTGAGGTGGGTCTCTCCAGTGCCAGCAGCACCTCTGCCTCTTGACAGGTGCCCTGCTGGCAGCGCTGCTGCTTCCCTGCGGGCACTGCACCCCTGGCTGCTCCCGGGACAGAGGGGGAGCTCACACTGCAGGAGCTCCGTGTTAAGGGCCTTCACGTTTGGCTTCAGTCACACTACACAAGTGGCTGTTCATGGGAAGTTGTCCCAGCTTTTCATGTCCTGCCAGACCTGGAAATTCAGTCATCTCAGTGACTTGGCCTTTTAATGTGACATTTTTGGCAGTGTTGTAATGATGTAGGTACTTTAAAGTCTGTAAGTGTATTGAGCTGTGGTAGCCTTTGATACTGGCAGAGTTCTTGTGCTGGGGAGGATTGGGAAGGAGTGTATTTCCAGCCAAATGCTTATTTTCAGTAACATCATTATTATTAGGGACCTGTTGCTATTATATAGATCAGGTAAGAGTGAGTCCCTTCATCGTAGCTGGCGTTGCCCTGTGAGCCAGTACAGCACCTGCACAGCTCAGCACAGCCAGGAAGAGGAAACCTCAGCCCTCTGCTCATCCTTCAGTCACAGGAGGCGAAGCCACAGTTCAGTGATTCCTTTGAACTCTGTGGGTCCTGCAGCCTTAGGGAGAAAAAGAAATTACAGGACTGTCAACAGGACACCGATTTTCTTTTAATCCGTATCTGTGCTAAACTTTGTGAGTGCCGGAACAAGGGGAGTCTGGCATTTGAGAACAGAGGTGCAGTGCAGAAACACCTGCGGTTTTGATGTGGTTTGCAGGGAGTTCCTGATCTTACCAGGGAGTGGGAGAATACATCTCTGAAGTGAGACCTGCTGGGGTCGGGCAGGCTCAGAGCCGGAGGCGCTGCCTGGAGAGATGCTGAGGTCACTGGCACTCTTGGCCAAGAGAAAGCAGGGAGCCTGAGCTCTGCTGCTTGTCCTGGAGCCTCCGCTTCCATTCGTGCATTTCTTTTTCCCCGGAGGCTCGCTTTGAACAGGGAGCCGTGATGGGGCATCCAGAGGACGAGTTGTGCTGTGTCTGCAGCCTGGTTGGTAGCACGGAGCTTGGCACTGGCCTTGCTGGGGGGCTGAGGGTGGGCCCCCAACACGTGCCTCAGGCTGGGACAGGCTGAGGTTTCCCCTCGCTCTGGTCGGTCCCTGAGCTGTGCAGGGAGCCAGCTGCTGTCAGCCCGAGCATGGGGCTGTCGGTGCTGGTTGCCTGGGCACAGCCCCGTGTGGGATGTGGGGAAGGAGCACGAGAATTGGCCTGTTGTGGTGGACAGAAGTCCAGCTGAACCCGTCAGGGTCTCGCTCAGAGCCGGTTTCCTCACGGCCCGGCTGCCGAGCGGCGCGGTGTGTTCTGCCACAAACGCGGCGTATAAACATATCCGTTCTCACAGCGTGTCTTGCCAAGTGCTGGGGTTTACAATGTTAGCAGCTTTAAATAAATTCTTCCTGGAGATAACTGATTTATTAGGCTCCTACCCTTCTGAAGGCAAAGCTAGTCACAATTAACAAACAAAGCAGCGTGAGGCAGTTATCATCGCGGGTAATAAATCTTTCAGTGGTGGGTACCACTGGATGATGGGCTTGGAGAGTAAAACTCCTGTCACTTGAAGTGCATCTTCAGCCTGGGCTGGTGGCACCCGTGATGACGTCCCTGACTGTAACGTGGCACGCTGATGGTCCTGTTCGTGCTCCCAGGTGTGTGTGGGACGATGGGTTTGAGTTTGGCGAGAGGCGGCTGTGCCATCGTCCCTCCTTGCGCCGTTGCTGGTGTCGGTGGGTGAGTGGGCAGCACGCTGGGCTGTGCCGCACGTGGTGGTTTCACTGTGTTCTGCACACCTTGGCCTGGGCAGGACGTACAGGCGTAGAAACCGGAGATTTGTCCGCTTTAGAGAGCGGCAGAAGGGCCCCTGTGTCGTGATCCAGCTCCTCCTTCAGCCTGGTGTCCCTTCCTGGCTCTCAGTCTTGATGGTACGTGGCTGAGAAATGAGCCCTCCAAGTTTTGGTCAGTAGATATTGTTGTTCCCTGGTGGCATCTTTGTTTGAATAAACAATTGTTCCCAGACCTGTTGGCGTGGTTTCCAGCACTGGGGAGATATTTCTTGCCGGGTTTGTAAAAATGATCTAAATGGATCCGACATCCTGGCCATAAAACATCTGTAACATTACACATTTAGTTATGTTACTGGAGACTTGAGTTCATTTTGATGGGTAGTATTTTATCTGCTGCTTTTCCCCTCCTGAAAGCAAAGCTTTCTGTAGAGGAGGATTTATAGAAATGTATTTCTAGCACAAAAAAAGTCATGCACATTAAGATGTTGGAGTAAAGGAGAAATAATGTCTTTTTTTGGAGACCTTGGCTGATTTATCTCCTGCTTGGTAGTTTGATATGACCTTCCTGGCTAGGAACAATATTTTTTCATTCTTCCTTTAATAACAATAATGTCAGTAACAATGTCTTGCACTATTCCAGCATCTTCAAATCAGACTTTCAGCGGGTTAGGCATTTAATGAGTGAAACCTCACAGGCTCCATTGAGCTGTGAGGATACATTTTTGTTCTTCTTTTTTGTGGAAATCAAGGCACGCAGCACTGGGTTGTGCAACGTACTCAACCTAATGAGGCTTCCCCAAATGCTGCGAGTTCAAATGTGTGCGTAAATGCCGAGCCCTGCAGTCTCCAGCTGAGCTTCTCCCAAGACCGTTTGATACATCAGTCCTGTGGAGACTAAAATGACTTGCCCTGTGGTCAATAAGTGAGTAAACATCACACGAGGGAGACAAGCTCTTGTAGCTGTGAGGTGCTGCCTTTCTTTGGAGGAAGTATGGATGTTTTCTCTCGCCTTGCTTGCACTCTGCGTTCTCGGTGCAGCTCCTCGGGGGCTCCTTTATTCCTAGTCAAGGGTTATTTGATCTGCTTTAGAGCGACACCGATGTTGCTTTAATAATGGCTGGTGGGTTCCCTCCTTGGCGAGGAAACATCTCCCCTCTGTGAGCTGAAGGTAGAGCACTGCAATTCCTGTGATTCACCGGCCCATTTGTGTGTGGGGGAAGAGGATAAAAGCAAACACGGCATTTCATAAAACCGCGCAGGTGTTTCAGCAGCAGTAACGGGGAAATGTGGGCATCCTGCAAGATTCCGGTGGTCTCACACCGGAGGAAAAGCTCGCCCTCGTGAGAAGCCGGGCATCGCATCCACACTGGCTTGACTCGGCAGATGAAGCAAAACCTGCTCATCAGTGTAACTGATTGCCATGTGCGTGTGTATTATGTAGATGAAATTAATCAAGGCGAAGGGTTAAAGTTTCCATTTGTTCTTTTCAGAGAAATCATCTGGAGTATGTTGGGAAGGAGGTAAATTGCTTTACTCATTTCTTATCCTTTCCTATGAATTTCTCTTGTTTTAGCAGAACGTTATCTAGAATCTTAACAGAGAGCTCTCATCACTGATTTAACAGGGTTATCGTGAAAAATTAGTTGATACTGAGTTAGAAGCATTTAAATGATGTCGTGCTTTCTGCAGTGTAGAGGCAATAAACTTTTCTTTGGACTGACCTCAGTGTTTGCAGCTGGAAGAATTTATAAACTCTTACAGAATGTGCACTCCTCTTCATCTCTGGGTTGGACAGTGCTGTTGGATTTTGCTGTACACTGGCTTAAACCTCCAAATACATTTCTTCCTTCTCCTTTTGGTAGGTGCACGCTCAAATCGGGGTTCATTGACCACTCCAGAGAGCCATTCTGGTTGCAGACCCGTGTGCTTTTGGGCATGGTGACAGAGCTTGCTGTCACACCTCATGCTGCCAGGTCTGACAGCAGTGTCCCCTGACCTGAGGAGGTGGTTGTGGAGCAGCCGGAGAAGGGAGGTGCTGGTTTTTGGCCGTTGGTGCCTTGCCCTGCACAGTCTGTTCAGCAGCACCCACTGATGGAGGAGGCCTGGGCAGGACCTGTGCTGTGGCTTCTGGCTGACAGCCCCGATGGGGCAGTGGGGCTGGATGGGCTTGGGCAGCCCTCTGGTTAGCACACAGCAGCTCTTGCCTGAGCTTCCAGGAGCCTTTTGGCACCGGCCCTCAGGGTGGGCTGGAGCCTTCGGTGGGTGTGCAGCCTGTCCTGGCCAGGCTCTTCCACAGAGGGCAGTGCCACTCACTGCTGTCCTGCACGACCCCCCCGGGCTTAGGAGAGCAGGGACAGCCGGGTGCCTTCTCCTTATATTGTTCCAGCTTAAAAAAGAGGCACTTGGGATGTATTTTGGGAAGCTGTTCAGCTTGGTCCCCCACTTCATTCCACCCTGCTCCGCCTGTAGAGCTGTACTGCAAATGGACCTGGAATGTGCCCTTGGAAAGCTGGTCTGTCACAACTGTGGGCCTTGTTGGAGGGCACAAGTGTTCTGGTTGTATTTAGGATATGAGATGTGATGTTTCTTTCCAGAAGGCGGTATAACATAGATGAGGATTTGATGAACATGGTAATGGTCAGTTAATGTGTGTTCCCATCAAACATTGCTGCCATGGCTTCGAAAGTGAGGTCCCTGGGCAGAATGCCATCCCTTCCTCCTTTCCTCTCTCCCTCCCTCTCCTTCTCTCTCTCTCTCTCTCTGCTTGCACAAGGTGAAGTTTTGCCAGTAGCCTGTAAATTTAGGACCAGAGGCTTAATTGCTTCCCACTGGGACCTTTGTCACTCATTACGTGGGCATTGCAAAAATCCCCACCCCCGCCCCCTCCAGTCACACTGGGCAGTGCTCTCCATTTGTGGCCCTGAGATGTATTAATTTAAAAATAATTATCTTCATTTAAACTTCTTAATGCAGTTTTTAAGCACTGCTGAACAGCAGTCAGGCAGGCACGTTGGGTAGGTTGTCTGTGCTCAGTGAAGATTTAGAGTTACCTTCCTAGTGCACTGTGCACGAGGGGCCGAAGCAACCAGGGGGATTTAAATAGATTTTCCCTGCTGCCCTCCCCTTGCCTGTGCTTCTGTAACCCGTAAAAGAGTTAACTGGAGCACGGGATATGGGAGCAGCCCTCGGGAATGTGAAATGACTTGTTACAGTGAGGCTGTGGGGCCAGGAGCTATTCCTGGGCTCTGGAGGGGGGAACGCTGGCTCTGGTGAATTTTACTGTATCTTTTGATATGAAGCTTGAAGCCAGATTTTGCTCAAAAAAAAAAAAGCAAACTGCTGCGCTCTCACAGCTGGGGCTGATTTTCAGGAGATTGGATCCCCCATGCAGGGAGCTCTTAGTGGTGGTGCAGGTAAAGGTGTAGCCGTGCCTGGAGAGCTGAGTGGGGCTTGGAGGAGGTGTATGGGATGCTCCTGCCTGGACAGCTCACTCTTCTTTTGGGGAGGGTCCCTTCCTGGGGGCTGGCTGTGGCCTGTGACAGGCTGCGCTTGCTGAGCTGTTCCTGGGCTGGATGGGCGAGGGGCCAGTGCTCCCAGGGAGCACCTGAGAGTTAAATGCAGGAAGATGACCAGGAGGGGCCTGCTGGCCCCTGGCCAGGTTTGCTTGTGAAACTCCAAGGATGGCTTTGGCAATCGCTGCCACTTCAGTCTGTCTTATAGAGATCACTTTGTGTGTTCTGCCTCCTGCCGATGCCACAGTCACCGAGGGAGAGAAATAAACCACCGGCCAAAACCCTCCCAGCGCTGACAGCAGAACCCCAGGCAGCAGAAACGGGGAATACAGCAAGGGACCAAGTTAACAGTTTGGTTTCTGAACAGGCTGGGAGAACACAACCCATCTGTATTTTCCCAGAACTCAGGGAAACTGCTCTGCCCCACCGGGAATCCGTGCTGGTTGTTTGGATTAAAGAGCTCTTTCATTCCCACATACCTTCTATAGCTGGAGCAGCTCTCACAGGATGACATGAGCTTACACAGGGGTCAGGCACAAGGTATTTGCACCGTTTAAGTCTTGCTGAAATCCTATTTTGAATCCTTAAGCGTGTTGTACGTGGCACGTAAAGCCGCGCTGCCTTTGCACGGGATTGAGTTGCTCTTGCTGTTGTGGAGCTTGGGAACGGAGTATTTGCTCCCTGACGGGACACGGTGCCCACATGCACGTCCATCATTTGTGAACCTCACAGAAATACCGGGCAAGGGGGTGGTTCTGGGGTGTTCTCCTGACAGGTGCACTGAGAAAGGTTGGAAGCTTCCACTAAACATTGCTGCCTTCATCGTGTCTTCACGTGTCAGTTGAGTTTTTAGTAGCTTTTTGGAACTTCCCGTGAGGATCCCAGAGGCAAAAAAACCCCTAAACCTGGAGAATTCTTATGGCCTGTGCTCTGCCAAAGAAGCCTGGCAGTTCAGTTAACAAGATCACTTCCCCTGTTACGTGAGTTATTGTTGGTTTTAATTAGAAGTAATGCTGTAGTTTGAATGTACAGCACAATGGGGTATAAAATGCAGTTCAGCACAGATATGAAAGATGATTTTTCTAATTATAAACCTATTTAGAAGGTGGATACACTAGAAATGATGAAATGCCAAGCTGCAGATGAGGTGAGCAGGCTGGAATACGCATGCGCCCACGCACCCACGCTGTCAGAGGAGAGAGAGGAGAGCGCTCTGGAAAACAGTTATAGATGCATAATTAGTTTAATCTGAAATTAATGCTAATTTCAGCAATTTGTGATGCAGATTCACTATTAGTACTCCAGTCCACTTCCAACGCACTGGGAAATTGAGGATGCAAAGTCTTGATGAATTCCTCACCGGAGTGTGCTAGAGCTGAGTTCAGGCACAGGTTTCCAGGGTGCTCTTTGAGCCCTGTGTGTTGGTTTGCTTTAACCCTGTGCCTCTGCCTCCTGCCTTGGCATTTTATGTGGATGTTGGGATTTTAGACGGATTTTACTTAGCGCAGGGTGTGTCTTGTCGCTATCTGGGTGTCAGCACTTGTCCTTTCCAGCCTCACCATCCCTGCCTCCTGAGCAGGAGCTCTGCATGAAAACTGGGGAGGGGGAGCACAGCAAAAAAAAGGCTGCATAGGGGACAGTTGGAAAATGACACTTAAAACCATTACCCTGAAGTCCAACATGTAACTTCTTTGTTAAACATAGGCAGGGCCTTGACTCATCTAAGACAGAGTAAGTGGGTACTTGTTGCTTCAGATTTTGAAATTCTGGGAATTGTGCAAAATATTTAATGAGCCTAAAATCCCCTTTGTTCATTGTTGATAGTAGTGATAGTAAGACAGTTTCAGTGGGGAAAGAAAAACCACAGGAAGACGAAGAGCAGCATCGGTGTGTGAGGGATGTTCATGGACTCAGAGCTGGAGGCTCTGGCTCTGAAAATCCCCTTCCTTTATTTCACCGGGGTTTGTTGGGTTTAGCTCGTGTGTATTGATGTGTTGGAGTGGGACAGGACTTTTGTTCCCAGAGACTGCATCTTCAGCCTGTTGTTTAGAGGAGATTTACCTGATACAGCCCAAAGTGATGTAATTACAACCCTAACCTTGTGAAAACGGCACAGACTCTGCAGACTTGCCTGGCTAAAGCGCGGAAGGTTTTTTCCTGCTCCTGCACCACCTGAAGTGTTTGCTCAGTTTCAGAACACAAAGGCGATTATATTTTTCAAAGCCAAGGCAATAAATGGAGTGTAACCTTGAATGCCTCCTCGCAGGAACAGTCACATGTGTTTTGATTAACTCCCCACTAACGCCGTGTACAAACAGCAATTCTGCTGCGCTCACAATTAACGGGCCTCGCATCTGCCTCTCCCGGCCATTCCTTCCGCAGCGAGAGAGGGACACCTTCAGTACACAAACCCTCCAAAAACCCATCCAGAGCCCTGCAGGAGCCAGGGATGGCTCCATGGCACTGCAGAGGAAAACCCAGGGCATGAAGCTGGGAGTGTTGTGGTTTCCGAGTGACCCAGACCTCTGGGAGTCGTTCATGAATCATGGATTTGTGATCGATTCACACAAATCACTTCTTATTACCCAAACCCTGCTGTTCCATCCCAGAAAAGGGCAGACGGAGCTGCTGGTGGAGGGTCTGAACCCACTGGTGCTACAATGACTCCCTTGCTGGTTTTGGGGGGGAGGTGTGTGTGTGTCCCTATTGTGAGTAACCTCCAGAAAGCAGATTGTGAATTTACTCACAGGAAAAAATAAAGATCCTCAGTGACTTTCACTGGAGGAACTTCAGGCTGGGGATTTTGTTTGGGGCTTTTTGTTACAATAATAAGAAAATAATGATAATGAGTGGTTTTCTTCAATATATACATAAATGCCTTTATAGAATTGTAGGGTTTTTTTGCTAAATATATGCTGATTTATTTGCTGAGCCAAATGAGTGTTTTGATTTAAGAAAGCCTTTAATTTTAGAGAGTAGCTAAAGTTACCAGTGCCTGTGATCATTGGTGCCTCTGACTCTTTGTCATCTGTAGTGTTTACACCGAGGCTACTTCATTAAATGTCCTTTAACCCTTTGTTTTTCCTCCTGAAAACAAGCACAGATCTGTGGTGGAGGGAATGTCACGTCGGGTAGTGAGAACATCACTCCCTGGGGTGAACCAGGAGGCTTTATTGGAGCCCCGTTTCCTGCAGAGGGTGCTCAGCGAGGAACAAGCTGCCCTCAGCCACTGGCAATGGGACATTATGGGCCTTTCTAGTTAACTTGGGTTTTCTCAGCGTTTGTGTTGCATATACCTGGTCCTGGCAACTTTTGAGGTGCTGCCCAGGGAGGTGCTGGAGTCAGGCAATGTCCAAGGCAGGCCTGGCCCTGGCACTCAGTGCTCTGGGCTGGGAGACGAGGTGGGAATTGGTCACAGGTTGGACCTGATGGTCTTGGAGGTCTTTTTCAAGCCCAGTGATTCTGTGACGCTGTGAAGATCTTGGTTATTGGTGATCGGTGGCTGACACAGGAGGGGTCCCTGCTGGATGAAAATCCAGGAGCGAGTGATGACATTTTTTTCCTGTCTTTTGGATGTGCCATCCTGTTTGGCCAGCGTGTTTGCCAGCCCTTGGCTGTGAGCCCTCAGGCTGCCAGCGTGTGCTCTGACCTCGGGGCTGTGTCCAGGGCCCTGCTCCCGGGCTGAGCAGGACCCCAGGCTCGGTGGCTTTCCCTGAGGAATCCTCTCCTCGTGTCGGGTCTGTTGGGCTGCCGAGGGAGGATGTGCAGGTCAGAGCAGAGCGGGGGGTTTGTGTCCAGCTGGTCCGAGTCCCGCAGTTACCCCGGGATTGGAAAGGGGAGGCTGTGCCAGCCTGTGTGTGGAGAGAAGCTCACCTGGCACGAGTGTCGGGGAGAGGAGCGGGCGCTTCCAGCACCGAGGCCGCTCCTCTCTGCGGGGCGAGCCGAGCGGGACGGCTGTCCCAGCGCCCGTCCCAGCGCCCGTCCCAGCCCCTGTCCCAACTCCTGTCCCAGCACCGTGCCAAGGGACGTTCAGCCCTCCCCTCTGCTGGGCAGTCCCTGGGCAGGGCAGAGGCTGTGCCCAAACCTGCCGTGGCTCCTGGCTGAGCCCACCTTGGTGCCCTGTGCCAGGGGGAGGGCGGGCAGTGACTCCTGCTCTTGAGGCACGTCGGGGATCAGAGGAATCGCTCAGGCTACGCCTTTTCTGCTCTTGTGCTGGGGGGAATGTGGTAACAAAGCAATTGAACTGTCTCTTCAGGGAAACGTAGATTGTAAAAGCAGACTTAATTTTGTGCTTCACTTTGGTACCAAAGAGCTGATTTCTGAAACCATTTCCCAGCTCGCAACACATCTCTAGGCATTAAAATGTTGTGAATTTGCTTGTCATTACCAATATTTTCTTTGACTGAAGCTATTGAAACAAAGTGGTCTTTTTTTTTTTTTTCTTCAACCTTCAATCTTGCTTCTAAAAGCAGTAGCTCTCTTTTTCTTTCTTTCTTGGTCAAATATAAAAATGATGATAATTTCAAATACTGCTTTAGAATAATTGCTTTCCTCCCTCTTTTGTATGACAACAGAAGCTTGGCCTGATCTTAAATCAGATGCTGGCAGGCAGAGGGCTCTTGACAGCCCTGCAAAATCCTTTAGTTACAAGTCGGCTTTCGCCAATTCTTTATTTGTAAATGACAATTTTCTACAGAAAAATATATGCTTGGGCTTCAATTTCGGAGCCCTAGATTGCAGCCAGGAAAAAATAATTGAATTTTTACACAGGTTTTTTTTTTTTTCTTTCTTTCTTTTTCTTCCTGACTTGAAAAAGAGGGGAGAAAAAAAAAAAAAGTGGAGCTCTGTAAGGCTGATGGAGGGGAATGTCTGGTTCGTGTGCGTGGCTGTGGGGACGGGAGTGATGGTGAATTTGTTCTGTGCAGGGAGGAGCTGGGGCCGCTCCAGGCTTCGTGTCCGACGGCAGCTCCGTGGGGACTGGGGGACGGGGCACAGGGTGGTCACGCCGTGTGGAGCAGGTCTGGGCCGTCCTCACGACCCCTCAGGAGCTCTTGTAAGAGGCATCTTGAGTAAGAAGCGAGGGGGTGGTGGAGCCCACGAGGAGGTGACGGAGCCCGGCCGTGTCCCCGTGCGACGCCTCCTTGGCTGGCTGCTGTTCAGCCAGGCAGGGTCTGGCTCTGCCGTCGTGCAGCATTTTTCCCTTCAGTCTCAGGAAGCTGGCTGCTTCACCCAGTTTCCAGAGCAAACAAATTTAAGCGTTTCAATGCATGAATTTTATATATTGGCGCGTTTGGTTTCCTGAGTTAACGTGCGGTGTTGACTCAGACACCTTTGCGTGGTGGGTTGGCTGCTGCTGGGCTGTCTCCAGCTCTAAGGCCGTGGTCTGATCCAAGCTGGGCTGTTTCCCCCCTGCCCAAGTCTCTCAGGATGATGAGGGCCCTTCGGAGCACGCTGACAGCATTGTCCTGGATCTGCCATGACTGAGGGTGGCCCTTTGGGATCAGCCCACCAAAGGCTCCAACTTCCCCTTCCATTGTTGGGGTTTGTGTCCACGGGCTCATCCTGCCCGTCTTCGAGGGCTGCAGGTTATGGATGATGGATTGTGGGATGGTGTTCTCCGTAGGGAATCCAGCACCGTCCCTTTGCCTCGTGTGGACCAAAACGCACGTGGGTCAGCAGCAGAGCTGGGTGCTCAGCTGGGGTCTGGGGAACGCAGGGGGATTCCTGCAGGAGCTCATCCAGCCCTCATGGGTGCCGACACTGTGAGCTGAAGTGTGGGTTGTGGCAGCTGGAGGATGCTGCATCAGCAGCTCTGGCTGTCTTTCATCATATGATTATTTTTAAAGTCACTGTGCAAATTCCTTTTAAACTGACCCATGGAAACTTAATAACACATCGCTTCGATTTGGTGTAATTGCCTTTTGTCTGCCAAAGAGAATTCACCCTGTCTGTAGGAAAAAGAGGGGGAAAGGCACGTTGCTTTTGAGACAGTAGCTATGAAGATATGACACTTGGACTCCTTTTTCACTTATATTTGCATTGAGAAACACAATAAAAATCATTTATTAAAAAAAAATATCCGGGGGCTAGAGTTGTTATTGAGAGCCTTTACTCAGCCATCTCTCAAATAAAAACAAAACAAGACAAAGAGAAAGAAGTATCTAATCAAATCGAATCGAAATTGCTTTTGTAAAGAAATATTCTCATTATCTCGGTTAGGGACGGGATCTGAAGAATATTTCTTTCTTCCACATATTGTTGGAAATAATCTGGTTAAACCATGTGCTTGTCTTATAATTTCTTACAGATGGTCACAAGAACAAAGAAAATATTTGTAGGTGGATTATCGGCTAATACAGTAGTGGAAGACGTGAAGCAATACTTCGAACAGTTCGGCAAGGTAAGTTCTGCCCAAGTGAGCGCTCCACAGTTCTTTCTTTCCTTTCTTTTTTGAAGTGTGTTTTGAAAAAGTGCAATGAGGGCTGGGCTCACAGGAGGGCCACAGTTTTTGCCTTCCCGTGTCATTTCTCGAAGCCTCTGGAATTCCTCTTCTGTTCATTATGTGTGTTTGTGCACAGCATTGCCAACACTGTTTACTTCCAGTAAAGAAAGAAAGCATCACTGAGAGGTGAATCTGTGGCTGTTCAGGAAGAATTTGACCCTTAGCTGAATGATCATACAGTTGTCTTCTCCATAAAATCAGCCTTCTGTTTACCTTGATTGCAGTGGCAAAAGGGGCAGATGGATGGATTGGAGAGAGCTCATTAAGTTGTGGAAATGCCTGAGGGAACCACGTGAAAAGCAAAGAGTAATGTGGAAGTCACTAGAATATCCACTTAATTTCTTAGTAGAAAATCCTTATGCTGTGCAAATACACGCAGAGTCCTGACATCATTAAAAAAACCCCAAACCAACCAGAAACCCAAGCAAGTTTATGCACGGAAGGAGAAGAGTCTTTGCTGTGCTGTATGAGTCAAACCCCACAGTCCAGGCTGTGGCTGGAGCTTAGTGCCACCGACTTGCATGGAGTTTGCTGGATCCCCAAGGCTTTTGGACACTTGTCCAGGCGTCGCACGGGTGAAGAGCTCACAGAGCTGCCTGCTCTGAGAGCGGTTTGTGGCACCGCCTTCCACGTGGGGCTCCACGGATTCCAGCTCCGTGGATTCCTGCTCAGCAGCTCGGTTCCTGTCCTCTGGAGTGCAGCCATCGATGGTTTAGACGCGAGATTGCGTGAGGACACAGCGGGGTATCCCAGGGCAGAGCAGCCCCCGTTCCTTGTAGTTACTTTATGTTTCTTTTATCTGCCCTGGAAAGCCTGAGCCAGGCAGGATTCTGTGGAGGGCTGAGGAGGCGAGTTTATAAATGGTTCTGTGCTGGATTGATAGTTGTTTTGCAAACCAGTCATTTTATTTTCAATAATAATCTTCGATTCCGGCAGGATGTTTACAGCCTGCTGAGCCTTTTATTAAAGGATTACATGAGCTTTTGGATGTTTCTTCTGTAGTTACTTCTAATTGCAGAACTCCACTAACCTGTATTTTTGAAGTTAATAATAGTTTCAGTATAAGTGCTTTGCATATTGTCTGGATGTTGTCTTAATATAGTCTTTTTAATTTCACCATCTGGTAGTTTCATGCTTGCAATTTTACAGTCCCTGAGAATGCAGACAGCCAGGCTGTGTCTCAGGAGTGACTGGGGATTCGGGACGCTTCGGTTCTGCTTTCGTGCTCTGCCTTTCTTGAGACAGCTTAGCAGAGCTTTGCCTCTCCAAAGGCAATACTTTGGGAGAATCGAGTTGTTGTTTTTTTCAGGTGTCTTAATTTGCAGGCTAAAATATCAAGGAGTTGAAAACTGCCTGAGTTGGGATCCAGGCAGGAGCACAGCTGGGATGTCCTGTTGAGGCTGTGTGGTCCGGGAGGCAGTAGAGATCAGCTCCTGCAGGGCTTGGTCCCTGTTATTCCAGGTGCCCTGTTCCAGGACATCCCTGTTTCACACTTCCCTCTTCCAGCCCGTGAAGAGTTTGGTGAAGCCGGTGGTGTTTGGAGCGGAGCTGCTGGGCCGTGTCACCGTCACTTGACCTTGGCGTGGGTGTTCGGGTTCCCCCCGCGGCGTTGTGTGCCGCTCATCAGCCGGGACAGTTTGGTTTCGGGGTGTTTTGAGGTGATTCTCCCCAAGGCTCAGGTTGTCAGGAGATGCAGAGTTGGTTAATGACCCTTGGAAATGGGAACTCGAGCTCCAGCTCAATTAGAAGACTCGTTAACACGCTGTGGATGGTGGGATGCTGCATTCAGATACAGTGACCCAGGACTGGCCCTGCGGGACCTTCCAGGAGCCCTGTCCCTCTCCATCCTTCTCCTCTGCCGCTCCGTGACTCCCTTGCTCAGATCTGCAGCCCTTTGGGCAGGGCCTGTGCCCTGCTCAGAGCTCCAGTCAGGCCATTCCCGTGCAAACAGTGATCCCCATCGATAGGTGAGCTCTGCCTTTGCTTGGAGCTTCCTTGAAATCAAGCAAATTGCGTTGCATAATGAACGTGCGAGGAGCCGCCCGTGTTTGATAAGAGCATCTCAGGTGACTTGCTCTTTGAAACGCTGAGCTTATTTATCGGCGTGGAAAAAATTGCTTACCGACCGCTGTGATTCCTGAAATCCTGTTTGTGCTTGCTGTGGAGAGCAGCTCCGCAGCCAAGGGAGGCTGTTTTGGGAGCTGGAGGTGGCTCTCCACACACACAGTGTGAGCAGAGCAGCCCCCAGCTTTGGGGCCGGGCGGGCTCGCTCCTGTAACTGGAGTTGGCAGGAGAGGGATAAAGTGTTGAATTTGAAACTGCAGCTTTCTGAAAAGTCAGTGCCAGAGCCTTTGTCTCCAAGAAAAAGAAAAGCTTTAGTAAACACTCTTCCTGACTTCAGTGAAAGTGCCGGACGTTACAGCACCCAAGTACGTGGTAACAATAATCCTGAGACTCGGACAGTGAGATTTCTCATAGTGATTATTTTTCTGTCTGTAAAGCCCAGGATCTGTAGGAGTCCCAGCTTTCCTTTTGGGAAGGTTGGTGTTCCTAGCTGCTGTAATCTGTGGAGGAAAACAGGGGAAAATTTCCTGAGTGAAGCCAAAAGGCTTCAGAGGGTGAGCAGTGTATGAACAGCTTTGTGGTTGCTCCGAGCTGGGGAGGCTGAACCTGTGTACCTACAGTTGTTGGGGGGCTCCCCAGACAGGCTTGGTGGGGTCTCTGTGCTGCAGGGGGGGGGTCAGGGTGCTGAGGAAGGGAAGACTTGTCCTTCCAGTACTTTAGGGAGCAGGATCCACAGAGCACACAAGGAGACCAAGCCATTATGTTCACAATCAGAAGAAAAAAAAGCCATTGTGTTAATCCCTGGTCCTGACAGTCTAATGCAGTTGTTTGTGGGATCCTCCTTACAAACAAAATAAATTCACTGGCCACATTAACCTGTCTAGGCTCTGTAACATCACCCTTGTGCCGGGTGGGAAAAACTGCTGAGACCAGGCTTTAAAAGAACTTAAATGAGAAGTGTTAGAGGTGAGGAGATCCAAGGGGAAACTCAGGCAGGGCTCACATTCCTGCCCTGAGCCATCAGCAGGGCTGGGGCTGCGGGTCTGCCTGGTTTATGGCTTTCTGGAAGTGGAAGCAGTGTGGAGCTCTGAGTTTGGGACGTGTTGGAGCATTTAAGACTTCAGATACCATTTAGAAAAAGAAAACCCAACAGCCTCCTCAAGCCTTACCCGGAGGACTGTGATCAGCAGAAGAAAGCCCTGAGCTCTAACGAGCTGCACTTCTCAGGACCTGCACGTTCTGTACCTGCAGGAGCCGGTGCTGAGGGTTCGTTTTCCCAGGTGCTGCTCCCTTCCCAGAGCTCAGCACAGTCCTTCGTTTGCTGCTTGCAATTATACTTCACATGGCGAACTGTGTAATTAGTTTGGAAGACTTATGCCTAGTCATTGGTTTATCCTAATCGGCTTTGGCTTTTCCCAACAACAAAGTGAGCTTATTTTCCTAAGCTGAAACAACTCTGCTCCCTTTGTTCCTCTCTTTTATTGTCTCATTCCTTTCATTCTGTTTTACTGCCAAAGTTTTGTTTCATTAGGCCTACAAGTCATTTCCAATCCAGTGGGCTGCTACAATAAGGCCTTTATAACTCAGCTGCCCTGGTTCCCATGTCCCTTCTGGTCCAGCGCCAGGACTTGCTGTTTGACATGGGATTTTAACCCTTTGGCTGCCCCAGCCCCCCTTGGTGGGGCTGAGCCAGGCTGGAGATGGGGCTGGCAGGGCCCCCTGATGAGCTCATGGATCCTGATGATTGCGTGAGGCCGTTAATTGACACGTTAATGCGGTCGGGCTCCAGGTAGCGCTTTGGGGCCCAATTATTGAAACAGAATTCTGATTAAAATCTTCTTACTGTAATGAGTCATGGTGGGAACAGTCCTTGGAATGAAAAGGCCACTGTGTCCTTCCAGCACGGTGGGAACAGTTCTGGTAAAGGTGCGTTTCAGTTGTCCCGAGCTCTTGGATCAGCCCATGCACGGCTGTTCTTGTTTTCTTGTGTGGGAGAGAACACGTTTAAATTTATCCTTTTCTTGAACCAGAATGGTGATTTTTGAAGGAGACGTGTGAAATAGCTTTGTAGACAAACAATACTTTTACAAATTGTTATTTCAGACTGCTGGAAGAGCAGTTGGTGGCCCCAGATGTTTTACTGCTTCTAAAACTCCCAACTTGGGATCATTAGGCTCTTCATTTTTCCTTTCGCAGGAATCCTAAAGTGACTTTTGGGGAAGGGAGCTGTGGCACTTGTTTATTTTAAATTTCCAGATGAAATTGAACCAGCACAATATGCATTAATTTTGTTTTCTGTCCTGGCTTGCCACGAGGTCCCTCAGACTGATGGTAGGCATGTTCCAGCTCCACTTGGAATACGTTGTTTCCTCAAGAATGGCTTTTAAGATTTGGAAATTTTGAGACAAGACAGGATTTCTGAATTACCTCTCTGGATGTGAAACATTTTGTACAGTCACTCTTTATTTCCTGTGAGATGCAGAACAGACCAGTGGAATAATAAAAACTGGATTCTGAGGTTGGTTTGTTTTTTTTTCAGTGAAACTGTTGAGCTTTTGAAAATGTGTAATTTTCTCATCTCCTCCTCCTGTAGCCTGACTTAGTGTCTAAGGCAGTTAAGCAAGTGAGAGGAGGTACCTTCTCACACCTGTCCTGGCTCCAGGCACACCTCCACAGATCCCTGGTGCTGCCCTGCAAAGGAACTAAAGCTGGAAACGGCGGGGCTGGGCACAGCAAAACGTGAGACTGAGAGTTTTCTGCTGTGCTTGTAACTCGGTTCAAATAACGACCAGTTGAGCCTTTGAAAAAAACAGTCTTGGTAATAAAAGTCCCTCTGCTTTCTCTGTGCAAGAGTGTGGAGAGGGAAGGAGGTGGGATCCAAACTGAGGATTTCAGCCGAATCCGGTGGTTTCCAGGAATCGCTCGCTGTCCTCGCTGACAGCTGTGAAAATATAAATCAGGAAAACAGGAGAGAAAACTCCTCCTTGCTTGGCTGGGCTGCCTGGGTGTGAACGAGTTAATGTGCTGCTGTGGTATTAAGCACTCCAGTGGTTTACTTTTCCCGGAGACCTCGAGTATGGCCTCTGAAGATGTTATTACAATAGAGTTGTTAGCATGAGAAAAGGTGGTTTTCTCGCCATGGGTTCATTTTGGGGGGATTTGGAAGTCTGTATGGAGCTGGGGCTAAGGCCAGAGTCAGGAGGTGCAAGGAATTCTGCTTGTATGAAAGTGAAAGCTTAGTTAATTTAGCCTTGGCAGAGAGTTTGAATTGTATTGTCACCCCGGCTGGACATTGATATGTAGATTTAACGGTCAATAGGAGACAGGGATGGGCTGTCCTTAAAGTACTTGCTGTGCAGAGAAGTCATTTTTTGGTTTGACAGGTTGTTAGTTTTTCACATTTTTCAGCACTGTATTTCCCAATTCAGCACTTGGGAATTGGTTGCGTTTTATGAAATGAAGGGACAAATTTGGACTCTGATTTACATTCTAGTCTGTAACAGCCGGAGTTCCCAAAACATTTGCTATGTGTGGTAAGGCAGAGAACGTGATGGCATTTTTTTAGCTGCTGCTGCCCTCACTGTTCCCTTGCAGAGAGATTCCGAGCTCTGGGCCTGGTGTGGAAAAGCTTGGAGCTCATCCTGTCCTTTCTCTGTTACCAGGGTGCACCTTGGCAGAAGTCACTTCATTTGAAAAACCTCATCTTAGAACGAGCCGTGGACAAACACGTTGTTGTTTGCAGCTCCTGATAAGTTTGGGACAACAAAAACCAGAGTTTTTTGGGGGCTATTCTGTTATAGGATCAGGGACCAGAATTCCCCCTTCTGCCTCTGCCCTGTGCTTGTGCTTTTCTGCATTTCCTCATTTCCATGTTATATCACTGCTATGCCAAAGGATAATGAATGTTCCTTTAAATTCTAGCTTTGGCATGAGACAAGGGATCTGGGATATAGGGGTCCCTCATGGCCTAAAGCATTTTTTATTATTTCTTCTCCCTTCCCACACATGCTTTTTCTTTCTTTTTTTTCTTTTTTTTTTTAAACCGACTCAGAAACTCGATCGTTGCTTAAAAAGCAGCCACTGTTTTCACCCTGCCAGTGAGAGGCTTGTACACAGGAAGTCAGTTTTTAGGTGGTCTGTAATAAGCCACATGCTTTGTGGAAGTGGTTTTGTTATAAATTAGATGTTGGTTTCTACCTGGGTTTTATGAAAAGAGGAAATGTTAAGGCAGGATTTGTGGGCACGAAGGCGGTATCGGAGCTCGGCAGAAGTCTGAAGTACAGTTTTATTTCCCTTTCTCCTCTGGTTGATGAAATGGTGAGGAAGCTTTGGGCTGCAGCACCGGGTGAGGTGATGGTGGTGGGGAATGCCCCTGTCCTGCTGCCACTCACTGCCTGAACAAAGGTATTTTAAAATACTTCTTAAGTCCTTTTATTTTTTTTTTTTTTTTTGGCCTTCACTCGTGCCCTACCCTGTGTCTCACTTTCTCTAGTAATAGCAGTGTTGATCCTGAGCTCGCAGGGTGTGATCCACCATGGGCCACTCGTGATCGTGCCAAGAGCCTGAGTGAAATCAGTCATTAATCAGGGGCCGTGTTTGGGGAGAGAGCAGTTACATGAAAGCATTCATGTTTCCTCCTCCAGCGTGTGTGGGATGTTTTTTTGTGTGTCTTTGTGTCAGTTTTGCAACTCGGCCGCACCCGTGGAAATGATCTATATTCTTTCTGGGACCCCAAGAAAGTCAAGCATGTTTTTCACCCCTGCTTTTATTTTATACAAATGCAATAGGCTATGCAAACCCCCTAAAAAATTGAGTTAATTGTGCTTGGTAACATCTTTACATTATCCCTGGAGCATTCCTGTGCTCAGCCCCAGTGCGGGCGAGTGGGATTGGAGGTGTAGAACTTCCCTGGAAGGAGGTGATCTGGTTTTGCAGCGCTGAGGTCGCATCTCCGAGCCCTGTCTGGGCTCGTGGCTCTGGCTGCAAGAGGAGCTCTGCCCCAGCAAGCTGCGTTAAGGCAGAAACTGGGGGTGTTAAACCACAGCAACAGGAACCAGGTAGAATGTTCTGATGGATCTTTTCAATATCTGCTGTGAAATTGCATCCGATTCCCCTTCGGCACTTGTCTGGAAGTGCAGCCTCCTGGGCGCTCCAGAAGTTATTTAGAAGCGTGGGTGCTGCTCCTGCCATCCATCGAGGGATACCCTGTGCTCACAGCACTGCTGGTGTTTGAGGAGCTACAGCTGAGGGGGGCCAGAGCTTGGCCTTGGGAAAACCCCGGTTTTAACATCGATTCTCTAATGAAAAAATCAGCGGCAGTTATTTAAAACTTCGCGTGGTGTAATTGAAACGTGCGCTCTCCTGCTCACAGGCCTGGGGAAGGCTGGAGGGAGCTGGTTAAAACATAATTGATTGGAGAGGCAGCGTTGGATCATTGGCATCATCCTAAACAATGGATACGCTGGCATTGAGTGATGGGATGTGAAACGTGAGGGTGTTTTAAATGCAGCCCTGAGTCTGGGCCGTGAAGAAAAGGGCTTTTAAAAGTACCCCAGAGGAAGTTCATAGAGATTGTTCCGAACGTGGAGAAGAGCACACGTTACTGGAAGCAGGTGTAATAATGCCTTTTCCACATGGAAATAAGTGGCCATATTGGTCAGTCCTGGAGGTGAAATACCTGAGGTTTGTTCACACATGGAATATCGAGGTGAGACCAGTTTAATTAAACTTATGTTTATTCTGCAGAGGTGGAATTTGACGTCCATCATACACGCCTGTCTCTGTCAGGAACACTTCATATTTTATTTTCTTGGGAAAAAAAAATGCACCTGAGCATATTTGGGTAAAAGTGGAGTGGTAGCCAAGTGTGACTCGGCATCAGACCTATCAGTAATCATCAGTCCTGGTGGTACCTGCCAGCCTGGAGAGGTGTGTGTGGTACAGTATATGTATTTATAAATATAACTCCAGAAACTGGGACAAGGGCAAAGTAGCTCAAATGAAGAGCCAATTAAGATAATCTAAGCAGAATGAGGATTAAGTGCCTCTTAATCTGGAGGGTACCCAAAATGCATGCGGCCAGTTCAGATCAAACAAGTGTTGTCCGTGTCAGGGACACGCGTGAGGGGCTTGGGATGAGCGGCAGTGAGTGCGGTGTGCTCATCCCAGGGCACGGTGCGGGATGGCGATCCGGGTTCCGATGGGTCCTGCTGGCAGCGCGTGGCACGGAATGAACCTCTGTGCTGCACCGGCACTGCCGTGGAAGTGTGAAGGAGTTAAGGGTATCGGATACCATGTAAAGAAATGATGGCTCCCGTGAAAGAAGTTTGTATTTTGCCGTTTCTCTTTTTCCAGAAAGTTGGGAGCACTCACAAGTGGGTCAGGGAAGAAGCTGCTGTGTGTTTTCTTTTAAAAAATGAGCTGCAGTGCCCGCTGTGGCCTTTGCTGCTGCTCCCAGCGCTGAGGCTGGTGTGAGTCGACCCAGCGAGGCCCACGCACGTTCTGGTGGTGGGGAAGGGGGGTCGCCTTGGCCACCCCCGTTTCGGGACTGTGATTTTAAAGCCCGGCAAACACGAGCAGGATTCCGCTTGGAGCATCCGTTTGTTTTAACGCTGGCCCTTGGCAGGGTGTTGCGGGGTGTGATGTGTGAAGCTGGGGGGCTGTGGCTGGCCCGGGTGTGTGTTGGGGAGGGGGTTTGGGAGGGTGGGCAGCCCCCGCCGTGGCCATGCCCCGTTTCTGGGGAGGTCGCTGTGCGAGCAGCGGCTCTCCAGGAGAAGGTGCCTGTGTTGACTCTATTACTCTGATGAGTGGTTTAGCGAGTTCAGATCGGTGCCATGTTAATTGTCAGGACTGGGAGGGTGGGAGCAGATTTCACCGGGGGCAATGGAAGAGATCCAATGAATTTCCACTCCGTTTCACTGCTTGGCAAACCGGCACTTACTGTCACTTTGCATAAATAGGTTTATTTCAGAGGGTCAGCCGTCACCACTCCCCCCTTCCCCTGCTGGCCCACCCTCCCCTGAAGGAGAGGAGGCCGACGAGCATTTAATTTCCCCAGCAGCAGGTGCTTGTCATCCATCTGAAGAAAGCTGCCAACATCTGGTGCAATTGCCTCGGCAAACGCAGTAACAAGGCGCCTGCAGTTCAAACGCAGAGAGAGCATTGCCTCTTTAATGATAACAAGCTGTTGGCTTCCCCTCTGAGATGAATTCATCTCACAGATGTTTGTCTAGTTTTGGCAATCTTATCACTATAGCTTTGGTGATTATGCTCAACTGGAGACTATTACTATAAAAGAAGTTTGAACTTGTTCCATTTTTGCATTATATATTTATTTAGCCATTTATTTCTCTGCTTTCTGGATATAATTTGTATCAACAACTGTACTGTTGGTCCCATTACCCAACTGCCCTGACGATTTTTATTGCATCTGCTGAACAGTAGCTCGCTACTTGACTCCCACCGCTGGCAAACGTCTTTCAGCCACGCTGACGTTTTTAACATTCCCCACCAACAGCTTTGTGGTTTGAACCCTCTATTTAACACTACATTTTCTGGGATTACTTGGCGCTCTCTCTGTCTGTTCTCTCTAATAACCGCAATATACTCCCTGTTCCTGCGCGGCACCGGGCGCCAAGAATGTTCTGGATGTTCCGTTTGGACGGCAGCGCTCTGGTGACCTTGGCAGGGGTTTGTGATGACAACGTACAACCGTCTTCATTGTTGGATCTGAAACGTTCGCAGCCTCTGCGTGAGCATACAAAGCGTGGAGACCTGCAGGCTGAGGGCCTCGGTGCTTGTTTGCTCTTGTTTGCTTTTCTAACATGCCTGTTTTTCTTAAGGAGACATTTTCTTCTGAACGCGTGGAATTTAATTCTGGTAAATAGGATTTATTTTTGGAAACGTGCTTGTGAATAGGTGACTCATGCCTGAATGAAGATGTGTCACTGTTGGTGGGGACACCACGTATATAATTTCTTAGGCTATAAATAGATGTCAGTCCAAGTACTGGTGACATGGTGATGCTTCGCACTGACTCGTTAGCTGCAGCCTGACTGCTGAGGAGTGTCAGCCTCTCCTGCTGGAGCAACAATTTCTGCTGATACCTATGGAATAGACATCAAGAGATTTGTGGAATCCTGGGAGTACTTTAATTGGCACAACAGAAATCCGAATTGAGGCGTGTTTCCACGCCACCGTCATGGGGGGTACTCGTGTTTCTTCTCTCATTGCGGGGGGGGGGGGAGAACTGAATTTTGGGGTCCTCGGGTGCTTGTCAAAGGCCAAGGCCATCACCTGCAGGGTCCTGAAACTCAGCAAATAGATTTGTTCTTTCGCTTCTGTTGCTGAGTAGATTTTAAGCTGAACGCTGAGGATTAGAGCTCACTCCCGCTTTCAAATCCTGGAAGTGGTAGTTTTTCCCGTTGCTGATGCTGAACTGGTTCCATGTTGTTGATGTTTGCTCAACACCGTTTACCCACCAACACAGCACATATGGTTTAATGGCTGTCTCTTTTTTCTGCTTCTGCTGTAGTTACAGTATTATTAAAAATCCATTAAATTTTGATGTACATCGTAAAGTATGTGCTCCTGTGAATGCGAGCACGGGTAATTATTTCTGATGAATAAACCAAAAGGACAAGTATGTAAGAAGTTCATCCTGCAGCTTTCAATTTTCATTATATACATCTCCTGCAGGGGCAATCGTTGTGATGTTGCAGCTGGTTATTTCCGTGGCCTGGCTCTCCCTGGAGATGGATGATGACAGTGCAAACTCGAAGTAGCACAAGTGCCAATGTTTTTGCAGGCATATCTGTAGATAAATGGTTAAGCAGGGGAGGTAACTCTCAGCAAGGCAGAGGGTGTGAAAAGACTGCAACGCAGCAGTGACTTTCTCTGTGTTGGTTCATTGTGTATGGGCTTTGTGGAATCTCAGAAAGTAACCCCATTATTTCTCATTAAAGTAACCCAGAAACGCAGCAACGAGCAAGGTGTCATTGCTGAAACGCCACCGGGAAGCCAGGCAAGCTCTTCCTGGTGTCCAGGGCCTGAAGGGGGCAAGGGAGTCGTGAAAAATCGTGGTGTCCATGAAGTTTCCTGCAGTATCTAATGGCCCATAGGGGCCTCACCTCCTTTTCTGTGTGTGATACACGTATAGGGGTTGCAGCATCTCATTAACTTTCCCATAACACCGAATACACTTCTCTTGAACACCCCCTTCAGGCTTCTTGGGTTTTGCCAAGCATTTCCTAATAAGCAGGAACTCTGGTATTTATCGTGCTTGCCTTCTGTCCCCACCAGGCTGAAGAAGTGGTTGGCCTCTCTCCTGCCCCTTAAAGTCCCTGTTCCTGAATGCTCTGGGTGAACACAGCTCTGACAGCAGCCAGTCCGCTTGCTGAGAGGGCTTCCCTCGGTTTTCCCTGCTCTGGTTTTGAGTCCCCCCCTAGTATTTCTTGTGTTTAAGAGCATTGTCTGCACTCAGAGTTTAGTCTTGGTATAGCACATAAACTCTTGCAGGGACCTCAGTCTCAGCAGCAACACGCAGCCCTTGGCTTTCGCAAATAAGAGAGGCCGTTTACCCCACCAACTCCTAGAGATCTTTCCAAATCCTTTGTAGCTGCTGTGGTTTCTTTGCACTTGGGTATTAGTGCTGAAACTTCTGAGGACTCGATGGATTCTGTGTGGTGATTTGGTTGCTGTTTGCCCCGGAGAGGCTCCCTGGGGGGGTTTGCAGTGCCGCCTGTGCGAGGTTTAGCTGAGCTCGGTAGATGATGCTGTGAGCTGGTGCAGCCGTCGGATGAGCCCAGGGATAAAGAGAAGGATGGAGTTGTGCTTGTGCAGGCACCGCGGTTTAGGAGTCGAGCTCTGCGGACGTGGCACTGATTTGCTGTGTTATTTTGGTCTTATTCAGGTCTCCGTCCAAAATCTGGGACTAATAGCGTGGCTTTCCTCTTGCTGCCGTAACTGCGGGCGGTTCCGAGGGGGAGCGAGCGTGTCTGTGTGCAGCACCTTGCCGTGACCTTGACCAAAGTCACGGCGCTGCTGCCACACCAAATGATGACAAATAAATTCACCTCCACTCCGTTTAGTCTGGCTGGCTTTGTTCCTTCATCCCCGAGCCTCCCTGCGAAGGGGTTTGTTTGCTTTCCCTGAAATGGAAGAGGCCCTGGTACACAGTCCTCTTTCAAAAATAAACCTCTGAAAAGGAAAACAAAAGAGAAGGAACAAAAATCAGACGTTGTCCAGTTATACAGAGCAGATCCAGATTTTGAGTTCCAGGCTGCTCGAGCCAGAGGTTTGTTTAAGCATAACACAAATTCTACCATTTTTGGATGGTTTGAGACTCTTCTCCTCTCCCTCCTATACTTTCAGAAAACAGTCAAAAAAGGGAACTGCAGTGAAATTCTGGAATTAACATCTATTGATTTTTTTTTTTTAATTTTTTTTGTTGCCTCTCCACCGTCTTCTTCGATCAGATTTACGCTCCAGAGTTCCCTAAATCAGTCAGGTGCAATGGAAAAGCTCTGTTTCGTTTGACCTTCTGACTCTATTTTGACTTTTAAGAAAGTAAAAGAACCTGGTAAAGACCAGGTTGTATCAGTTCTGAGCCCAGCAGCAGATTCTGGAACTGGGATAAAGAAAAGGGGTGAGAAAGAGAGAACCCCCTGCCAGCTGCTGAAGGGTTTGTAGAGCCTTAGTGGCTCCCCCACATGCTGTGCCTGTGCCCCTGCCAGCTCCCCATCCTGCACTTCGGGTGTGCTGCTGAGTTCATCGAGCTTATGTTGTATTTATTTACTCTCTGGCCACTTGAAATGTCTTATTCCTGTTCGGAGCTTGGAGAGCCCGGCTGTCAGAATGGAAGTGAGCTCTCAGTGTGGGCGATGTGGAAGTGAGCTGTGCTGGCGATGGAATCTGGATTAATTTACTTGATGGACTCCTCAGGCTGTGCTGACTCCAGAGGAGCCCATCGTGTCAAAAGAGAGGAGCTGCAGAGATTAAATACCCAGCGATGGCAGAAGGGAGTGATCGACACAAACATCTCCCACCTTCCCGCTCTGCCTCCCTGCGGGTGACCTTGGCTTTGGCGCTGGGGGTCCCCAGTGCCGGCCAGGGTGGGCGTGCAGGGATCAGTGTCCCTCTGCTGCCCCCTCACTGAGTCCTGGGGCCGGGGCCGTGTCTGCGGGAGCAGCTTTTTGGTGCCAGGGCAGGGCTCGAGTGAGTTCTGCTGCTTCCTGTAGGTTAAGGCTGTGTGTTGGACCCGTGCTAGAAAAGCAGGAACGAGCAATTAGAGTCGTAGCTGAAGGACAGGTGGCCTCTCCTTCGCTGCTGTTTGATGTTTCAGAGCACACCACGTAGCACGTGGTGCGTATGGTGAGTCGGGGAGGCTGAAGGATCCCTGCCAGCATTCCCAGGAGCAGCGGCCCTGGCATTCCTTGTAACCATTTCCTGTGCTGGGATGGAGCTCAGGAGTGTCCATGTGAGTCTCTGACTAACTGGGTCATACGAGGGAGTGCTGGGATGGCTGGAGTCTGTTTGAGTGGCTACAGGCTCTTCTCTGACCCCACAGCTGCTGGCCAAGGCCAGGCACGAGGCTTTGTGGCTGGGGTTAGTTGGCAAACCAGCCTCTTGGGTGCCATTGGCTTAAATACCTTAGTGGCATCAGCAGATGCATCTTTAGCAGTTTGTGGTCATCTTTTTGAAGTAAAGCAGCCCAAATATTAGCTGTTTCCCACCCCCAAAAGGGCTGAAGAGGATAAATGAAAACCTCTGTAATGCCAGAACTGCACTTCGTTCGTCAATAATTAGGATCCGGGTTCCTAGTGGGAAGTAAGCTTTGTGCTTGGTTGACTTGTAGGTCATGTTTTCCATTTCTTTTCTGTTTAAGTGGGGAGGTTTATATACTGTTCCTTGACCTGAAAATTTGCTCTGTAAAAGGTACAGAAGGTGCAGGCTGAGATAATGCATCTTTTGGGACTGCAGGCTCGCTTCTGATCTCTGTTTACATGATGTAAATGAAACTGGAGTAGAGTCGTGCGAGCAGCCAGGGCGGGTCGTGCAGGGGGCTGGGTAGCCCTGCCATGGGGGCAATGCTGGGTTAAAACACCAGTGCAGCTGTGGTTGTGCCATGGCCTGTGGGCATCAGGGAAGGGCTCTAAATATAAAGGAATTAGAGGTAACTGATGACTGCAGCCAGATTATTTGTGGATGTGAACTGGCAGAACTCCTCGAGATGAGAGGAGCTGTGCTGGCTTGCGCACACGGGGTGAGCGAACGTGGTCCAGGTGTCAGCTGGGCTGGGGATGTGCTGGTCTACACGAGCCACGGGCTGGACACTTGGTTTTTGAACAGGGCTGGGAAAGGCATCTTTAGGAAGAAATTCTTCACTGTGAGGGTGCTGAGGCAGTGGCACAGGTTGCCCAGAGAAGTGTCCAAGGTCAGGTTGGACGGGGCTTGGAACATCCAGGTCTAGTGGAAGGTGTCCCTGCTCACGGCAGGGGATGGAATGAGATGAGCTCTAAGGTTCCTTCCAGCCCAAACCATTGTGTGATTCTGTCCCCAGTGAGTGAAGGCTCTGCCTGTGCTCTTGTGCATCCTGTTCTTCTCTGACTCTTGTGGCCTCCACAAGCAGGGGTTGAAGTGTCGGTGTTGGCGCGGGTGCCGGTTTGCTTTACAGCCCGGGCAGGAATCCCTTCACTTGCTCAGAGTGCTGCTGAAATATTGATGCAGAACAAATCATCTGGTTTAAACCGAACATCAGACTGAGGAGGGAGCAGTGGTGTGTGATGTTCGCCGTGGTGTGTGCAGGGAAATGTGCCTCTGCTGCGACCGGATCCTCCTGGCAGAGTGCCCTGTGCCAGGCAGGCAGGAGGATCTGGAGTAGCCTGGTCCTCTCAAGTGGTGAAAGTTGGGGTTTTAACCCTTCCCCGGGCTCCTGGGAGCTAAGGTGAAATGAGAAAAGGAGCATTGCTATTTTGCGTCATCTGTGAGCGATTGGGAGGGTATTTGGAAAAAGCGAACTGCTCTTGGGACTTCTTCAGACAGACTGTTTAAAGCGGTTATTTTTCCCAGATGGTAAATCTGGGAGACTTCCTCAGCAGCCTGGTAGTAATAATAATACTTACATGGCATTTTACATTTTCCAAGTGCTGTCCAAGTAGCTGATCTGTCTTTTGCAGCAATGTGTAGTTAAACTTGAAGGATATCGGCCTGAATTTGTAGCTGTTTATCAGCCACGTCTGTGGGCGAATTTACTTTTCTGCTGGTTTGCACTGTGTGAGTAAACTCATTTCTCCTGTGTATCTTGACATTAAATCCAGTCTTTCATCTTGGTAGTGGAGATGATCTTTAAGCAGAGCGGAGAAGAGGGATGGTTTTCTGCCTATTGCACTACCAAAAAGACGAGCGCAGCTTCAGAGGAGTTTTCCCTGTGGAATGACCTCCTTAACGCCCTGGATGTCGCTGTGCTGTGCCCTGGCTGCCCGTCCCTGCCGGCTCACGGGTGGCCATTGCCTCTCTTATGGACTCTCTCCAAGGGTTGCCTTCAGAGGTGTTTCCGAGGAGCGTTAGGTGCGGGCAGAGGGAACAGCTTTGCGCACCTGGCTGCAATAAAGGGGTTTGTTTTTATTCTCCTTCATTCATTTTATGACTGTCCCAAGGACAGTCTGCTCCATGCGGGGTTGTTGATAAGCCCGGGGCGTGATGCTGGAGGGTGAAGTGCTCAACACCCAGCCCTGCTTCCCCTCCTTGTTGTCACCTGTGCTCCAGCCCCTGGCAGGTGGAGCCTGGAGTGTCGCACCGAGCAGAGCTGAGAGCTGGGCAGGCAGGACGGGCAGTGGGGAGGAACAGGGGCTGGGTGGTGGCTTGTGGGAGAGCGGAGGAAGGGAAATATCCGTAGCGAGAAGGGCCAGGGAGAGAGCCAAGTTCCTCGAAAGAGGACCTTGCAGGGAACGTGCAGATGACATGAAAAAGTAATTAAAAGGAAAGCCCTAATGGGACGTTAGGGGGAGATGCAGCTGGAACTTGAATAAGCAAATGTAAAGAGGGAATTAAGTTTGTAAGCTTTCCTCTGAGGAACTGCTGGGGAAAACACAGCAACAGCTTCTGCTGATGTAAATCAGCATCGAGCCCATTGCCGAAGAGCTCCAGCCTGTGAGTGTGGCTCATCTGATGTTTGCTAGTCCTAAACCTGGAAAACACATGGGGAAAGGGGCTGTGTTGTTCTGCAGAGGTGACGTGAAGGACACTTGATTCCAAAGCAAAGGATATCGACTACAAAAACAAAGGGAAACTGTTGGTAATGTAGTTTGCCTGGGGCAGATTGGTAGTTTGCAATAAGTAATATTAATTCAAATGCATAATGCTTTAAATTATCTGGATAATTTAATCTATGTGATTTTAAAGAAATGATTTATAAGCTCTGATCTTGAATAAAAATAAAATAAACCAAATGAAACAAAACCCTTCAATTAATATTAGCACTTTCACTCTAGAGAGTAATACACAGCAGAGAGGTTTATTTTTAGCTGCGACGAATTTGCATGTGTGTTTCCAGATGTATTCTTAGACTTGGTGCTGCTTAAAATTCAGCTACGTAGATCCCAATTTTCTTTTCCGTAGCGTTCTGTCTCTGCCACTGTGGATATAATTTTTTTTCTTCCCTACTTCTTTTTTCTTTTTTTTTTCCCAGCAGAGGTGGTGGAGGGGGGTGTGATGATTAAGGCAGCCGGTAAGTCTCTTAGCTTCCTCTGAACTTTACTCCCTCTGCGAGGAGTGACCTATTTAGATGAGGCCCTTTGATGCAGTTGGGGGGGTCAGGTGAGGTCAGAGCGCTGGCCGTGCCAGAAATCCCACAGATGCAGGAAGCCAGGAACTTCTGGAGGATGCGGGTTGAACAGGCGGTCGTTTCAGTACGTTCTTTCTCTCTGCCTGTTTCCCTGTTCTCTCGCTAAATCCCTGAAACAGAGAGACGGGTCCCTCTGCAGTGCGGGGAGCGGGGATGGATCCCCTGGGAGATGGGGCAGGGCTGGGTGTGGACAGGACAGACCCGAGCTGGATTCTCTCTGCTCTGCTCGGTGGATCGCTCGGTGCTTACGCAGATGCTGATTGTGACCCTGCCTGCCCAGCTCCTCCTTCCCAGCCCCGCCAGGGCTCACGTCCTTCCAGCCTGCTGAGCGAGGGCTGTGTCCATCGGTCAAATCCTCCAGCCTCTTTAATTCCTTTAATTGCCGCGTGGAAGAAAAGGAAGGAGGAAGAATTCTCCTCTCAGCTTGGTTGTCCCAAAGTAAAATCCCAGCTGAGCAGCTTAAAATAGATGGTCAGCTGGTTGTGAGGGCTGGAACTAGCCTGGAGAGCATGGCATCTGTCTCCCAGGAATGCTGCCTGGTCATCAGGCTGGATAAATTAGGACTAGTCCTGGTCTGTGTGTGTGAGAGAGAGACAGACTGTACCGGGGATGGGGAGCTGCCGGGATGGCAGCGAGGCTGGTGTGCTCCAGTGCTCTGACATCTGCCAGGGAATCGATACCTGGCGGATCGTGGACCTGGCAGGTCAGGACGTGGGTGTGCCGCTGCTGTGGAGGTGCTGCCGCCTGTCCCGCTGCCCGGGTCTGCTCTGACTGTGAGCCACTTTTAATGGCACATCTAATAACTGATCCAGCTTAAAAAGGGGGCGGGGGGGAAGATTATGCCAATGATATCAGCACGATGACCGAGTCTGTTTTACCTTCTGTGCTTTCCTCCGTGTGCTGCCGCCTCCCTCCCTCCCTCCCTCCTCCCGTGGCCGGGCTGGATCCAATGGCAGTGCTGCTTCTCCTCGGATGCAGCACAAAACAGATTTTTCTAGTGGCTGAATTTAATCACTTAGATGCAGAACACTGATAGACTGAATCAATTTAATTCCTATTGCTCATGACTGGGAGGGGAGAGAGGGGAGGAGGAAGGTCATAACAATTTAGCAGACAACAGCTTGGCTTAAAAATTTAACCAGTAGGTTGGTCTTGGAATTTTTGGGGTTGTTTTGTTGTTGTTTTTTTCTAAACCTGCCCAGGCCGAGAAATATGACAGCCTTAGGAAGTGGGGAACACTGTGCTGTGCGAGGTGGGAGAGGTCATCTGTTGGTGCGTGAGGTCTGAAGTGCTGAGGCCTCCACAGAGCTCTGGGACCGCCTCCCGTCAGGGAGAAATGTTGGTGCTCCCCACTCTTTTTTTTTTGAGGGAGCTGCTGGAAGAGGCGTCTCGTGGTTGGGCTGTGAACGTCTGGAATGGCACGTGGTGTCTGAGCGCTCGGCGTGGCGCGCGTTGGCTTCAGAGCATCTCTGCTGCCGCGGTGGGCGCTGAGCTGCGGGGTGCCAGGAGGGTGCCAGAGCTCTCTGGGAGACTCCAGCAGGATTTAGTTGGAATGGAGCAGTCTGTGAGTCTCCTTGCAGTTGCACTGTGTGTACCCTTCCATACGAAGCGCGAAGGGTGTGTTGGCAGTGCTCTCGTGGTGCCTTTTCCGGGGGAGTTGGCTCTGTACAGGTGTCTGCACAGCCCCTGCCCGGTGCTTTTGGGCACTGTGGCAATTTGAGGGATGCCAGGAGATTAAGCTCCTGTGAAGAGGTGCCCAGGATTCACCCAGGTAAGCTGCTGACACTGGATTCATCTTTTACAAGCATCCAGCCGTCCCAGGAGAAACCCCATGTGCATCAACCCGAGTCCCAACCCCGGGCAGCATTTCGGAATTTCTTTACAGTTTCTCCCCCAGCTCCCACCCAGCGGGTGCTGCGGGATGTGGGTGAGCCCGTCACCTTTGGTGGCCGTGGGGAGCTGGGCAGTGCAGGGAGCTGCCAATCCCGCCGGACAGGCGGAGCAGCACAGCTCTCATCCAACTGCTGCCATCGCCCCGGGGCAGCCGCTGTGCTCCAGCCAGACACGCAGCACTGGCGAGGCAATGAAAGCAAACTTGGCCAGCCTGACAGCAAACTTGGTCGCCTGCCACAGCCATTGGCCCATATGCACAGTGGTAAATAAAAGCTGGAGTTGAATTTCTTTCAAGTTTTATATAATATTCGCTACATTAGGGATGGAGGGGGGAATCCCTCTTATGAGCAGTTCTACCAGACAATAAATCCCAACTTTTTTGTTCAGGGGCTGTGCAGCTGGGCAGCAACGTGGTTACAGAGGAGAGGGAGCTCTCGTGTTCGTCACAGCCTCCCTGCTGTTGTGTGAGACTGTGGGGCCTCCACAAACAGCTCCAGCCCTTCTCTGAGCTGGGGTTCTGGGGGCTGGTGCTCAGTGAAAGGCTTGTGGAGGAGGGAGCTGCTCGGGGAGGCAGCAGGAGTTCCCAGAG
Organism: Pseudotriccus pelzelni; assembly: GCA_035584735.1. Taxonomy (NCBI): domain Eukaryota; kingdom Metazoa; phylum Chordata; class Aves; order Passeriformes; family Tyrannidae; genus Pseudotriccus; species Pseudotriccus pelzelni. Next base: position 1,030,697 of record JAWMRA010000048.1, read on the forward strand.
GGGAAGAAACCCGGGATCCAGGCAGTTAACTCGGAGGTGTTTGCTGCCTGCTCTGCTCCGGTCTGGAGCTGAGCAAGGACGTGAACCAGAGCAGTGACAGTGGGAGCAGAAGGGGAGGAAGTCGGGCTGCGCTAAGTGATGGTCAACTTAAAATAGACCCGTCTATTTATAACCCTGGCAGCCACTGCCCCCCCGAGTGGTACAGCCTGCGTGCACTCTGGGCTCACACATACGTGTGTACACATGTACACACGTGTGTGGGCAGGGAGGTGATGTGTGTGCCTAAACACGCTCCCCTGCTGGGGTGGGGGCAGCTCGCCCTGCAGGACAAGGTCGTGATTTTTTTTTTGTATACATTTAAAAAGCAAAAAAGAAGAAAGCGTGTCTGGGGACTGTTTCCTTTGGGGTTGTCTGTCCAGCACTGAGGGCTATGCTTATAATCGATTTAATTCTAGGACCTATCAGGCAGGGCTGATGGTTTTGGTTTTTACTTGCACAGTCACTTGCATATTCAGGCCTGACCTATGAGTGGTGTTTCTGCAATGGAAATAATCAGCAGAAAAGTACAGAACAGTCCCATTTGATGGATGGCACTTTTAGCCATAATAGCCAGCACCCCTGGGAATAACAGTGGGTTTTAGGAGGGATTCGAATGGAGAGGATGATCCAGCACTTGGGTAAGCTCGAGTCTTCCTGCAGCAGAGAGGGCAGGAGAGGCTGTGCTGGAGGGTGAATCCTGTCGCTGTGACCGGACTGGGCGGTCCAGAGTGCGGGTTCATTGTGGAGCAGGAGCACTCCAGCCTCCCCACAAATGCTGACTCTCTGTATTGGTACCTAAAGGCCCTTTTGCCTAAACTAGAAATGAAGTTTAGTAACGTTTTGTGAGGGCCCTTCTTGCACCTGAAATGAAACCAACTGGTTTTAATCCAAAGAGCGTGTTGAGGGGAGATTTATGTCTTTCCACAGACCGTTGCTATAAGGGCAGTAGTGGGTTCTTTCTGGTTTTGGTTTTATCTTAATAAAAGAGTGATTTTATTTTAATGTTTCAACTTCGGGCTGCCAGTTTGGGTTTGAAAGCTGAAGCTGCTGTTTCCCTCAGTAGTATACACTTATGGGTGGAATTTCTGCTTTAGTTTTCAATCTCCTGTGCTTTTGTCATTTTTTTGTCACAACCTTATGTGTTCTTTAAACACTTTTTTATTTAATCATTTATTCTTTTAAGTGGGCTTAATTGTATAAAGATTATCATGCATAAAGAGACATCTATAATTAGAAGGGGGGATTGGTGCTGTTAGACAGTGTTTTAGTAAGGAAAATTACAGTGTTCATAACCTGTTTGGAGAATGGAGGCAGCATATATTAACATTCAACAGGTTTTATGTAATCCTAACAGAGGATTGACTCTTGCTCACTTGGATGAGTTTGGGCTGCTCCAGTGTTTTTCCTCCAAGCTTAGTGCTCCCCTCTCTTCTTTCCTTTCCTCCTGGCAGGGAAGTGGAAACGATCCTGTCTCTGCTTTTCCCTTTTCCTTGAAAGCAGGAATTACTTACAGTAATAGACAGTTGGATGTCGGTTGGGCTGTGGAGAGATGTGCCTTTGGCTGCTCTGCTGCCCTGTGCCCTCCTGCCCGTGGCTGCTGGGGAACCTGACACCTTTCAGAGGGACCTGCCCCTGGGACAATCCAGGTGATTTCCAGCCCTCCTGAAAACAACATGTCACCACTGCTGGTTTTTTTCCCCTGGTGGCTCCTGTTAGCGTGCATGTGCAACAGTATGAGTAAGCAAAGCTGTTGTGATGCTCCGTTCCAGGTAGGGGATTTATTGGGAACAGTCACCCTGCACATCATTTGGGAGCTGAAACGAGCAGGAGGAGTTGGTGTGTGCCATGGCTTGGCAGCCTGCCTGCAATCACTGGATTGTCAGAATTTCTTTTCCCTCCCTCCCTCCCCCCATTGAAGTGACATGGCCGCGGGGGACCATCGATTTCTGCTCTCCACGTTGTTAATGAAAAATTCCTTGTTGGCTCCTAGTTCTTTTAGTCCTTCGAGACAGCTGCAACAGTTTAGGTACTTCAGGAGCAAACATGCCAGGCTGGGTGATGTACGACTTGGTGAACTTTGAAGGGACAAAAGGGCCGCCTTTTGTTGGCCACAAACCCGAGCAGGGCTCTTTTCCGTGGTGTTATTGCATTTTCTGTAGCCCGTTTGCTGAGCATATTTTGATAACTCAGTACACAGTTTCCATCTCCGATGGCATATAAGATTTATTGTGTTTGTTAACGCTTAATAATTTTATTTTGTAGTTTCGTGTCAGCCAGATAAGGGCCATGAGTCTTGATGATGCTAAATAAAGCCTTCTCATAGGTTTCCTGGAACTCCACATGTGGTCCTCGTTTCCCTCTCTGCTGCCTGTTGCTTTGCCAAGTTCAAGCCATTAATTTTGAGGGAAGGGAAGTATTGCTTCAGATCACCTTGTAATGCTTTGTTGCCACATTTTATGTTCCTGGACAGCATGGCAGTGGAACGCTCTCTCTTTATGAAGTGCAAGGTGCAGATGGCAACTCATTAAAACTTTAGTGATAATCACCCTTCCTATGGAATTACCACTTAAATCTGGTTAGTAGAGGAGGAGGAGCAGTGTCACAGAAACATGCTGCTTGTGGGTGATTTAAAAGCATATGGGATTGAGTGTTTTATGTGTGCCCCTTGTGAGGAGCCCTCAGAGCAGATTGCCAGAATTGTTGAGGAGTTGCAGTTTAATGGAGGTACAGGAGCTTTTGCTCTTATCCCTTTGACGGTTAAGCTGTTGTCTCCAAGTGCATTTGGAAAAAAAAACCTCTTTTAAATACAGCTATTTTTTTGCAGAATAAATGGAGGCAAGAATAAGTATGTGAGGCAGCTGGTGAGGAGCTTTCTGGTCATTTCAAGGTTGGGAAGCGTTCTTTGGGGAGCGATGCATCATTGTTACACGGCCTCAAAGCAAGAAAGGTACTCGCTTGTTTGTCCTCACTTGTGCAGATGGTAAGAGGAATGGTCCCAAGGGCCAGCTGAGAGCTTGGAAGTGCTTGGCAGTTAGGAAAAAATATTTGGATTCAAGTCTCAGCACTCACAGATTTTTCTCTGGGACTTGGAGCGAGTAATTTATTTCTTCTCTGCCTCAGTTTCCCACCTGTGGGATCTGGTACCTTAACCGTAGCAGAGCATTAGAGATGATGAAGTATTTGGGTGTGAGCAGGACTGAATATTAACTGTGAGTAGAGAGAGGCTTGGCATGTATTTTGAGGTAGAGAGGTGTTGAGTGGAACTGGTGAAGCCCCAACTTCCAGAGGTGGGTAACGATGTCTCCTCTTCGAGGCAGCTGCATCCAGGCCCCGTCACAGAGGGTACCAAGCAGCATCTTGAATGGACCAGCAAATTTCAGCCTGGAGGTGTCTGAACAGCTCCCCAAATAAATTGCCTTTGTTAAATGTTTTCCTCTAAAATACTGTTTTCAAATGGATCTCAAGGGTTTGATATGTGCAAGCCTCGAGTAGGCATTCCGGATTCCTTGGCGGTGACATCCTAGGCCTTTTGGTTGTTCTTTCTGTCACCTGAGCATCCTTTGTTATTTGTAGATTTGCTGAGAAGAGGGCTTTTCGTCTCATGCTAAACCGCTTTGAGTCGGCAGAGGGGATGAGTGATGCTTCCTGTCTTGCCCTGCTCTTTGCTGTCCTCTCTTTTAACAAGTGCAGTGTCTCCAGAGGTGACTCGTGCTCTGGAGGGCCGGGCTGAGCGGGCTGGTGAGGTCAGCTCAGCTCTGCACGGGGCTGTCACACTGTGGCACCAGGAGCACCAGCTTGAAGCAGACCAGCAGATTATCCCTTACAGTAACCAGGTGATGTGCCTTGCCTGAATAACACAGGTACAGGAAAGGTGGGGACATTTTTTTCTGCCCCCTTCCAAGGGCTGGTGCTGAAGTGTCCCCGTGTCCCCTCTCTGCGTCTGCCTCTCCATGAATTTCCCTGGAGGGCAGCCAGTGGCTGGGCTGCGCTCGCCGCTCCTGGCTGCAGCTCTGCTGGCGTGCGTGGGGTGAGCCACCAGCCAGAGTTTGGCTGCTGTTCCCTCTGAGTCACATCTGTCTAGTCCTCCTAAAGCAAACACAGAAGCTCTCCTGCTCTTCTGGTGCTGCAGAGCCAACGCCTGCCCAGCTCTCATTGCTGCCAGGCCGTGCCTGGAGCGGTGCCGGCCGAGGGCTCGGGTTCGGGTGCCAGGCAGGTGGGATGCTTGGGAGACAAAAACTGAACGTTTCCAACAGTACCCTGCCTTCAGTCAATTCTGAGGGAAAACCCTGATGCAAGGTGGGACACAGCAAGATCTCTGAAATATGAGCCCTCCTCCTCATTAGAGCTGGTTTGAGCTGGTAACTGTTTAGTGCATCTGAATGAATTCCTGATCCTGTCCTTGTATCCAGCAGTGCAGCTGTGGCTCAGTCCCCATCTCACATTGCCCTGTCACTGGGCCCCTTGTTGGGGGCTGGGTTTAAATGGGTTTAGGTGATTTTTGCTGATCTCCCAGTTGGGATTTGGTCTGGTTGTCAGGAATCAGAGCCTCGTGCAGCCCATGCTCATCCTCTGACAGCACTGGCAGGGCTGAGGGACAGCAGAGGTGACTGGGACATCCATGATCCCATCTGGCATCGCTGCAGTGGCACACCCTGGTTCTGGAGAGGAGCTTTGGCCCTGCCCAGACCTGTCTGGCCATGGGCTGAGAGCAGGACCTGGGACTCGTAGGTCAGTGCTGCCCACGATGAAGGAGCTCCCCTCGCTCTGGGATCAACCTTGTTTGCTCGGAGCTCACCCTTCAGCCTGTCTGCTCTGGATTTTACAGCTGCGTTTTCAAAAGGCTTTTTTTTCCTCTCTCATCTCCTCTTTAACAAGCACTTGAGTCGTGGGGGACACTGACCACATGTTTGCTGGTAATGTGTATCCCACTGCAAATTGCAGGAGAGTTACTTGGAAGTGCTTGAAAATAACTGACTGTGGCTTTACCTCAGCTCCCTTCATACCTTACACAACCTTGGGTTTGGGTTCAGCACCCTAAAATTTAAATGCACATCATATAGCAGCGAGTTCTTGCGAGGCCTCAACTGTAAGGAGCCCTGATGGATGTTGAGTGCTCAGCATCGTGTGAACCTGGGCGGAGCAGATGGGCGAGAGCTTTTTCTGTTTGGTGTATTTGTATGCAGGACAGTGAAGAAAAGGAGAACCCACCCTCCTGGAAGGGTATAATTTTTTAAACAAGGCACATTTGAAAAAAAAAAACCCCACTAACATTTGTGTGCATTTGTTCCAGTATAAACACACGTGTTCCTCTGCGGGGCTGCAGCGAGGGCAGACGAGGAGCTGGGCTGAGCTGTTGTGTGCTGCGGGCTGGAAGTACTTAGTTCTGCTTTATTACCACCCCTACCCCCAAAAATAACAAAAAAAAAAAAAAGGAAAGAGAAAAGAACATCTGCTAATGCATAGCTAAAAAAAAAAAAGAAAAAAAAAGGCTGCAGAGGAAAGGCCACTCGCTTCGCTGCCGCTGAACTCGGTGAGAAGTTCAGGGAAGGCGCCAGGGCCGCGGGCGGGCGTGGGGAGCACTCGCTTCACCCCCCGGCCTGGTGGGGTTCTGGATGGCGGGGCTTACATGTGTGATAATGTCTGTGTCATAATAGCAAACACAGATGAATTTTTAATGGAAATCCGTAACAGCTCACGATGCTGAAGGCTGGTGTTGTCTGTTGACAATTGCTATTTTTGGTGGAAGCAAACCCCGAGGCCTTTGCAGTGCTGCTGTGTGTTTATACTCTGCTGTCTGCAGAGGGGAAGTGGAGTTTGCAGCAGCTCCATCAGAAAAGGGATTCTTCTCTCTGATTTAATGGAAAACTTCAAGGTCAGATGTTCAGAGTAGTGATTGCAGCACTTGCCTATTAAGTTCCTTTTGCTCTCCTCATCTTTTAAGTACATTTGACTCCTGAGTGCACAGATACTGGGGAGGGAGCAATTTAAGCAGAGACTACCCCCCTGGTTTTGGGTGCTTGCTCCAGCAAAAGTTCCACTGTGAAAATACTGGTCTCGGAACGTGTCCAGGAACGCTCTGGGGATTGTGAGCACCGTGTTTTGTTTGGTTTTTCAGAGGAAGCTCAGTTTACCTTTAATTGTTTTGTGCATATTTCCAACAGATGCAGTTTATTTTCTTGTCGGTGGCTGCCCGTGCTGGTGGTGCAGGAAGCTGGGAATGAGGCAGCCCGGCTGCCTCCCTGTCCTAGCTCAGAGCAAGACCTGCCTTCTCCCAGCACTTTCCCACGTGGCTGGTCCTCGTCATTAGCCTGTTTCGTGCCTGGCTGTTAACTGCTTTAGAAATCATCGCTTTCAAGCTCTTGATGGGGGACTTTTGGGTTTTATGAGGCTTGTTTGTGGACAGCAAGAAGCTGATGAGATTGGAGGGTGCTGCCTTGTGCTCCTGTTTGCTCTCAGGTACACAGAGCTGCCTGTTCCTGTTGCCTCCTGTGTTTGCAGCACCTTCCTCAGTGGTCTTTGTGGATTCAGAGGTATTTTTACTTTTCCCAGGAGCATGGTGTAGGCTGGTGGGATGCCTGTGGAGTGATGTGCTGTCAGCCACTGCAAGTGTATATATAAAGAAGTCTTGTTTGAGACCAAATAATCTTTATTTGGCTTGGTACCCAGCAGCTGGGCTGAGAAGGGTGGACTGGTGGGGTGAGGATGGCAGGACACAGTGGGGAAGGGAAAGTGTGCGTTAGGCTCAGCAGTGAGGTGGCATAAACAGTTTAAGAGGGCATCTTAAAATCCAGTGACTCCTCCGTAAGGTGTCTGAGCCCTCGGTGCATCTGATAGGAAAGAAAATGTCTATAAATCCTTCTGTGAGCGGTGGTGATGGTGACTGGAGTTAGGCTGGCAGGCAGAGAAAGGGCTTTCACCAGGCTGGCCAGGGCTGGGTGGGAGCAGCTCCATTAAGGGTTCCCACGTCTCTGTTCCTTGTCCCCGGGTAACCATGGTAAACAGACACACAACATGTTATTTATGAATTCAGTAATTACCTGTTCTTTTGCCTTGCCATCTCGCAGCTTCTGCCGTGTTTCAGTGATTTGTTCTCTTTGCCTGGAGATGAGAATTCCTCTTAGCTGTTTTTCTAGGAATTGTTTTCTCCTTCTTCCTGATGACAGTGCAGAAGCTGCTGGAGGTCGATACCTCTGGAGAACATGTGGCTGTTTCCAGACGCTTCAGCAACTGCAGCAATTGCTGCACAGTTCTTTGCTTCCTGCTGGGTCTGCACAGGCCCAGCTTTTATTTTCACCCTGACAGAATCCTGCTGGTCCCTCCCCAGGTGCTGGGAGCTGGTCCCAGTAGCCACAGTTCTGCTGCTTTTCCTTGTTGGCAGCATTTGGATCTCCAGGGTTCTTGGAGAGGAGGGCTGGCACGGGAATAACGGTTGTTTCCCGGTGAAGGTGAAGTTTGCAAGTACCCCATGTGCGTGTAGCTGAGGCTGTCATTTATTAGTCTATCAAGAGGGTTTGTTTTCCCAAATAACCCTCTGAATTATTCTGTGTAATTAACTCATGAACTTATTTAAAATGATAAGGGGGTAGGGAGGAGGAGAGAGAGCATTGTGGAGCTTAGCAAACCGATAGTATTGCATCACTTTTCCCCGCTGATCGCAAGGTCGTCTCCGACAGCTGTTCCGGCGTAATTACCCAGCCCAGGCTTCGTGCTTGGAACAATTGAAAAATTACAGGGGTCACTGGCTCGGTGTCTTAAATTTTAATAAGTACATAAAAACAAAGTGCTGAGTTATTAAAAATTAATCCTGCTAAGCGGTTGTTCAGGCTCTTTGGGGATGGGAAGCCTTGGGGGTGTCCATTTGTCCACTGGGGCTGGAGCAGTGCGGGTGGTTATCTCTGCCGCAGCGGTTCGGTGGGAACGTTGGGTTTGATTATTAATTTAATCAAGGTCATATTTTGTTTATGCAGAAGTGGAGTGAACTGTGGCCCTCCGTAATCCTTTCTCTCCTCGGTAGCTCAGCCTTTGTAATTCCTGTAAGCTGCTCATACGAGCAGAGTTGGGATATTCACACACTCAAGTGGATATTGTGCAAGTGTTGATTATCGCGCGCGGCTCCGTCTCCTCCTAAGCACAGAGATGTTCTATTAACACAGAACGTAAATCTGGCAGCATTAACATTATAAGCCTAATTTTCCTCTTCCCCCCCCCCCCCTTCCCCCCCCATTTGAGGTTTTGAATCCTGGTTATAAAACTTGGATCAGAGCTGAGTGCTTTCTGCTCTCCGTGCGTTCTTCAAAGAGCATTCAGCCGTGGCGCTGGTACAGGAGCACGTTCGGGAGCTCCTGCTCGGATTCTGCTGCTCTGTGTGTGTGCTGCTCTGCAAAGCCATGAGAACTTGCCACAAAAGAAGGTTGAACCCCTTCCCTGACCCACCTGGCGTTGTTTTCCGAGGCAATTAAATATAAAGGGCACGCAAAGCAGGGAGGATAGGCTGAGCCTGGGGGGGATTTGGAATGAGACGTTTATTTCCTTAAGTTGCATGCAGGAATTTGTAAAGGAATCCGGTAGGAATATTTGCTTTTATTTGAACATAAATAGAGAAGATGCAGGCTATCGGTTGCCTCAGGGATAACTAGAGAAAATGCTGAGGTGCATTAGAAATGTAATCTGAATTTTCAGATAGCTGGAGATAGGATATTGGATCTTTTTCCTCCATCCTGAGCACAGGCCTTTGAGTTAGCCAAGGTTATTGCTGGCCAGCTCTCCAGCCTGGATAATGTGACTTTTTTTTATGTAGCAGATCTAAAACTTTCCTAAACAACAGCTCCAGTGAAAACTTCGGAGACCTTTTGGCCGAGCTGCCCCTCAGAGTAGAGCGCTGGGGACAGGGATGTCCTGTGGCTGGAGCTGAACTTCACAGCCCCGCTCTGCTCCCTCCCGGTGTGACCTTGAGCTGCTGAAATCCAGGAATATTAAGATTAAACCGATGCTGATTTTCGTTTTCTGTAACTCACTGGGCCGTAATTCCTGGCTGTAACTCGCAGCTGAGCGGTGACCGTGTGAGCGTGCTGAGAGCCAACCGGGGGCTGCTCACAGCCAGCCCCCAGCACCCACCGTGCCCCCTGGGGCAGACCCCATGTCACCCTGTGCCACCCTGTGCCACCCCTCATCCTCTGCAGACCGTGTCCCTCCTCCCTGGCATCGCTGCTCCCCTTGGCCACCCCTCGGCTGCCTTTCAGCATCTCCCCTTTTGCGAGCAGCGAGGTGAAAGAACAGCAAGAGCCTTATTAAGATGTTTTTAGATAACGTTTGCTCAGCTGCGAGACGGCAAAAGATTTTTCAGAGTCTATTAGGCAGCCAGTGCTATGGAATAGTAAGGCTGATTTGAAAAATTGGCACCTAATGGTTTACAACTGGAATAAATTTCCAGAAATTGGACCACGGAGAGAAACTTGTGTGTGCGTGTGTGGTGTGGTGAGCCCGTGCCCCAGTGAGGGACTGCCGCTCCCTCCCATCACCACCCGGGATTTTTCCCTCCTAATTAGGGAACACGAGGAGTTCAGATCAGCTTCTATTCATTTCTCTGCTTTGACAGAGCTGTTTGATGGGGAGAGGCTTGCTGGGGGGAGACTCTGCTCCTGCTTGGAGTCTCTTTCTCCCTTTCCCTCCTCCTGCCGCGTTTTGTAAAGGCCAAAGCCTGAGAATCCCTTAAAAATTAATGTGGCCTCAATAGGTGCTTTGCACCCGCTGCTCCCCCCTCTCTGCACCCACAGTGGGTCCCTGCTGAGCGGTCTGCAGCAGAATAGCTCCCAGCAGCTGCTCTCTTGTATGTAAATCTGACCCAAAGCAGTGCGGGGACCCCCTCGGTCACCCCAACCACGGGCGTCAGTCTCGGAGATGCTCCACCGGGATGCCGCAAATGTCAGGGGCAGCTGTATCCCCATCCTGCTCCGTGGGTGCCACATCCAGCACCAGACCTCATCACCGGGCTGCTGAATAATTGAAAGAGCTGCTTCAGAGGAGCTGGGCACGGGGGGAAGGTCTCTGCCTTCAGAAAACAAAGTCTCTCATTTTGGTGTTTGAAGTAGTCAAAAGGATCCCGGAGGGCTCAGAACCCATAAAGACCTGCCTTTTTGTCATTATAGAGAAGTCCTGTGTGGTTCTCCTCACTGTTGTTATTGTTAGGATTGTGCGATTTCCAGTTAGTTGGTGCTTGTCTTCCAGCCTGGCTGTAGGATGAGAGTTTCTGGAAGGCTTAATTTTTAGATTGGGCCTGGCTGTGTAAGTCATCTGTCATCCTGGTCTGTCTCCTCGGGGTCTCGGACTCCATCTCTTCCACCAGGACAAGGGACACTTGTTCCCCTGGCCAGGTTGGGTGCCTGGTTGAGAGCGCTTAAGTCTTTTCCTTGAAAACTTAAAAAATTCCCACTTTGCTGTAGTAATGACTTGTTTCATCCAGAAAGCCCCCAGAAGACCAAAAGCCCAAAGCTGAGTGCTAAGCCACGTTCATCTTCCTGTGCCTCTCCTGTCTGGGATGGGAGGTGTGGGCTGAGGTCCTGCATCTCCTGGGCTTCCCTGCCCTTGACCTTGAGGATTCCCAGTGAAGGTCAAAGGCCTCCCTTTCTCCCTAAGTAGGTTGGGGTTGGTTTTATTCCCTCTGTTAATAGAACACCCCCCAAAGGAAAAAAACGAAGTAAAGTGAGAAGTCCTCTCCATTTGGCAGTGTGTAAAGGCTTTTTAAAGCTAAACAAGAAAACCAATTATTTTTCTAACTGCTTTACTCCTTCAAATCTTTCACTGTAATGGAGATTTAGAATCCATCACTGTTTAGCTATTATTTCTGTGTAAAGAGTCATGCCCTATTGCACCAAGCAAACAGTCAATTTTTTCCATTATACTTAGCTGCAAATAACAAGGGTATGGAATAAATGACCCGTTTTGGAGCAGATTTTTCTCCGTGTGGTGCTGCATCCCTGGAGGAGGGCGAGGAAGGGTTAAGGCATTCCTGGGCTTTGCAGGGCCTGCTCCTCCCCACTCTGCCCGGCCTGTGCCCGGTGGAAGGGGCTGCGGGGAGGGTGAGGGTGGTCCCCACGGTGCTGCAGGGCTGGAGCTGGGGGGGACAGATCCTCCAGGGATCACGCTGCCCGAGCTCTGCCTGGAGCAGCTTCCAGGTCTAGATCTGGTCCAGATCCTTTTGAGCTCTTCTGGGAAGGCGAACTTGAGGAGTCAACAGCAGCACAGGGATTGACCCCACACCCTCCAAGTCCACAGATGTCTCGCAGTGAGGAGCTGGATGTCCAAAGGGAGCTGTTACCTTGGCTGGTTGTCTCCTGGTGGTGTCTCCGTCGGTGGAGGTGCCGCAGGCAGGGGCTGCTGTCCCCTCGTCCTTGGAATCACGGAATTGTTCAGGTCGGGAAAGCTCTCTAAATCCAACTGTTCCCCCACCACTGACCTGTGTCCCCAAGTGCCACATCTGTTAAATCCCCCCAGGGATGGGGACCCCACCACTGCCCTGGCAACCTGTTCCAATGCTTGACAATCCTTTTGGTGAAGAAATTTTTCCCAGTATCCAACCTAACCCTCCCATGGCACAGTTCTTCACTGGCCAGGCTCAGAACAGTTCCAGAGGGGACGGAGGCAGAGTGTGCACGGTGCCAGTGTCCCTTGGGAGGGCTTCCCTGCCTGTGTGGGAGCAGTTAGGGATTGGGAAGGTGGTTTTCCATTCTCATGATGGTTGTCTGAGTTTTATTTAAATTCAGGAGATTCTTGCAAGCGGGTGCGTGTTGTGTGAAAGTGTACCGCACAAATGTGTAGCCAGCAGCTGTTTTTTTTTGAATTAAACAGACACTTGAGGTTAAAAATCCCCAAGTTCAATGTAAACTTCCTTCTGTGCTATTAAGTTTGGATCACATCCAAACCCTCGATAATTTTATTTTATGTCATTGAGTCTGTTTGTTTACGTTTTGCATTTCATTCACATTTCACTGTTGGGATTTTGCTTCGGGAGCAGGGATTGTGTTGGAGCTTTCGGAGGGGAGGGGCACAGTACAACCCCAAAAACTGCTGTTCACTTGACGGTATTTTCCTTTAAATGCATTTTAATGGAAGCAGCGTCTTTGGCAGCTCTGCAGGGCTGGGCAGTGCCCGTGGGTGTCTGGGGCACCAGCTGGGTACCTGCTGGGGGCTCTGGTGACTCGGAGCTGCAGAGCATCGTTGGTGCACAGGAGGATCCCACGGGAGCAGCTGGAAATGACAGTGAAGGCTGAAATAGGAAAGTGTGATAAATTAATGGCCTAAAACACCGTAAGGGACTCGTTAAAAGAAATAGCTTTAGGAGAAGCTGTGAGGAGGATTGGAGTGTGAAGGGGAACGGGCTGTTTCTGGGGAAGAAAGGGAAGTGTTGGTGCTTTTACACAACGATCATTAAGAGAGACGGCTCCTAATTGGGAAGTTAGAGCTTTTAAGATGGTTGAGGGAAAAGAGTGGAGGCTGGAAGAGTGGTTTAGGCTGGCAGAAAAATGGGGTGATGCCTCTCCCTAGTGTCTGGGGGTTCAGCACCTGCAGAGGATTCTTTGACTGAGAAGCAGAGTCAACAAGAGAACCAAAGGAAGTAAGATGAATAGATTTAGCCTGGAGGTTGCAATTAAGTTTCAGACTATCACTAAGTGAAAGGAATAGCATAGACTGTTGCTTAAGACACTGAATATCTGTAAGACACAGGATAGCCCTTCCACTGACATGTTCCAGGACTTTCACACTTATATTTCATTCCTCTTTCTCAGTGTTTGACTTGCATGACTAAGTAAAGACTTTTTTATTTGGTTGTTTTTTTTCCCTAGCTTTTAAAACTATTTTTTATATAGCCTGTTCTCAATTGAGGCTTTTATTGAGAAACAAATGCTTCTGGTTAGCTACTGTGTGGAATCTGTCCAGCTTTAAACCATTGCCATGAGCAAAATTCATTGACAGCAAAAAGAAATCAAAGCAAACATTCCCCAGGATGGGGCACTTTTCCATAAAGGAGAGGAATTTTTACATATTCCTGTGTGTATCCAGTGGATGTATGTACCCAGCACACACAGCCAGGCCAGGCTGTGCCCGGGGCCGTGCCCGCGTGCGCCGGCACCGGCGTGGGGAGGTTACGTGAAACCCAGCTGGGTGCAGGGAACCAGGGAGCTGCCTGTGCTGGAAAATGGGAGAATGTGTTCTGGGTAGCTGTGGCTTGCAGTTCCAGGAGGGGAGGAATGCCTCCCTCCCTCTTGGATGGTGGGGTTTTGCTCGGGGAAGCTGCTGGGCTTCGAGGGACCGAGCGGTTCGGGAGGTGGGTTTGTCAGATTTTTGGCAATGTGGGGGTTTTGTGTTTGTTTCTTCAGCTGTCTTAGCTCAAGGGAGCACAAACGGGAATCTCGTGGGTAGTTGTGTCCTTCTCATGCAAACCTGTTTTTCTCTCTTTTCCCTTCCCACTGGGCCTGGGGAGAGCTTGATCCAGCTTCCCTCTGACACTCCTCCCTCGGCAGCGCCTCAACTGCCGCCTTGCTCACAGCGTCCTGTACCAGAGAAGGGAAAAGAACTGAACAGTCCCTCTTTCATCTGCCAGATGTTGCTTTGTGCTCTCACTGACCTTGACCAAAGCCAGGTGCTCCTGAGGAAGAGCCCAGCTCAGCTCTGTGCCCTGGCAGCACCGCGGGCTCTGCTCTGCGGTGGCCCCGGAGGGAGGATGCTGCTCCAGGGAGAGGAGCTGGTCCTGAGGGCAGGACCAACCCCTCTGGTTTGTGACCTGCAGATCTGCCAAAACTCAGCTCTGGACAGCTGCTTTCTGCTGCTGCTCTCGTCTCTCCCACCTTTTTTCTTTTTTTTTTTTTAAATTCCAAGATATCATATCGAGGGGGTTGATTTGTTTCTCTTCTTGCTTTTGTTTTTCCGGAGCGGTGAGCGTGTTTTAGATGAACATAATGAAACAATTCTAAAAAATAAAGGCATGGAAATAACCTCATATAAAGTGGCAGAGAAAAACCACTCTTGGCTCCATCAGCTGTGCTCACGGCGAGGCACAAACTATCTCAACATGTCAAAGACACTTAAATCTGCTTCATCCGAGAAGCCCCGTGTGGAGGCAGCACTGCAGTGTTCGCTGCTGGTGGGGTACAGGCAGGCTGGGGTGACTCCTGGGTTTGGTTTCGTTTTTTTCCAGGGCTGTTCTGGTCGGGATTTTATAATTGTTTCAGATCTGTCAGGCTTCTGATCCGTCCTCTTAAAAGTGCTGGGTGTAAAGAAGCACTAATTCAAACCCCAAACCCCACACCAGCCCCCCACCTCGCTGCTGGAAGATGGTTTTCCTCACTGAATAGTTGGAAGAACTGGGCTGTGTCAGTGGCTTTATCTCGTCTTGATTTCTGGAACAGTGGCACGTCTGGAACTCTGGTTTGGGAGGTGCTTGCAATGTAGATGTGGGGCCCTTGGAAGGAGGATCATTTTCTGATCTGCCTAGAAAAGCAACTGTCCTTTATCACCGTTACAGTCGGAGAGTCTTAATGAACTAAAAAACCTCCTGTCACAAGAGGCCTTAGCAAGATGTTTATATTTTTATAAAAGGGAAGGAAATTGTTTCTTCCCCTTTTTATTAAACAATAATGCGGGTTCAGACTGTGTTCTGGTGAGTCTTTAATTGGCACAAAAGGGCAGTTTAGCTTAATCTTAAGGAAGAGTTGTCAAACAAGCTGGAATTGTTTGCCACTTGGAAACACACTGAGCTATAGGTTGTGATTTGCATCTTCCTCCCTAACGTTACACAGTGCAAGAAGTTACTTCGTTGACATGAAAAGAGCATCTAATGAGGACACCTCTCCGTCGCTGATGCTGGCCCTGCAAGAAGGGGATTTCTTGTCAGAAATCTCATTTGTGGGCTGGAAAGGCAGGTTGAACACCCTGTGTGTTAGGGTGCGTTAGGTGCGAGGGGAAGGAGCAGGAAGGTGTTCCATGGAGCAGGGATGGGATGAGCCAGCCTGGAACGTGCTCTGTGTTAACATAGCCCAGGCCTGTGGCACGTCCTTCCCTTTTGGGGGACTTTTCCTTCCCCTGCATGTCTGAAGATTGTAAACCCCCACATCTTGTTTTGATCAGCATGTTCTGGAACATCTTGAATTGAATCGAAGCAGCAAGAAATTGGTTTTTGCAAAGAAGCTTCTTAAATGAAAGAATTCCATTATGTAATTTATTCTTTTTAAATCCTCACAGTAATTCCTTTAAATTCTGCTGTGTATCTCTTGTATAACATAGTGGTTTGGACTGTTACTGGAGTCTGTTTCATTAACATTGTTTTCTGCTTTTTGAGTGTTTTCTGGGGTTCTCTCTCCTGGTTGCGGAGCCGGTACCATCCTGTGCTGCAGACACTGCCAGGGTTCAGTGATACTGAGAAGGGCAGGGGTGGTGTTTGCAGGGTGAGGGGTGCAGGTGGGCAGCCCTGGACGTACCAGAGGGGTGTGGGTTGTCCCAGGTGGGACTGGCTGCTGGTGGGTGCTCCAGGAGCCTCTGCCCCACCATTCTCGGCACTGCTGGGCAGGAGTGGAGCTGCTTTCATGTGTGGTGTGCTTTGTGCCTGCTGTGATCAAATACACAAGTAATTGAACTGGAAACCCTTTTTAAAATTCTGTTTATTTGTTCAGAGAGGAGAACACTAAGAAACCTTGTGCAGCAGCTGTAGGAGGTTTCTCCTCCAGGAATGGACCGAGCTCTCAGGAGGGGCAGAAGGATGCTGTGGAATGGGTTTCCTGTCTCCCTCGGAGAGCAGGGAGGTGCTGGGGCCTCTGCAGTCTGAGCAGCACTGTTGGGGTGATGGTGCAAACACCAGCCCAGGCCTGGGGGGGAGTTCAGCGTAAATGCGGGTTAAACCCCGCCAGGAACCGAGGCAGTCGGCCGCCACGTCGTTCATTTAACCTTTTGTTCTGATCCTTTCGTGGCACTCACGATTTAGGAGAAGCCCCAGAGCAGAGGGAAGTGCTGTTATTCTTCACAGGTCAGGACGGCAGAGCTGTGGGGCAGGAGGGAGAAGCCGAGGAAGGCAGTCGCTGGCGGAGGAGAGCGCGGGGAGGTGAAGAGGGGCCGTGCTGGAGTGGCCACTCCACGGCAGCCTGCTCTCCTCCACGCTGCGTGTGCACAGCAGTGCTTTCCAGAGGGCTTGCCGAGTGGTTCTCCGTTTTCCTGGGATTCCTTTTCCCGGCCGTGCTGCGGGAGCCGCGTTAGAGCGGCGCCGCCGGCACAGCTGGGTGGGTAACTGGCACCACAGACCTCGGGGCAGCCCCTCCTGCAGCCCCCAGCCCTTCACAGCCTGGCCTCGGACACTTCCAGGGATGGCACATCTACAGCTGCTCTGGGCAAACCTGTGCCAGGGCCTCCCCACCCTCCCAGGGAAGCATTTCTTCCTAATATTTAATCTAACCCTGCCCCGATGTTTGTGAAGTGCTCAGAACTGTCTGTGGCCAACGCTCTGCTCTTGTCGTGCCGCTGAATTCCTCTGAGTGGTTTTTTGGCTGGCAGTGGGGTGTTTCTGATGCCAGGACCGCTGTGATGCCCACCGTGCAATCCGGGGGGAATCAGAGCTTTATTTGGATGGAGAAAGCTTTTAGGTCTTGGGTTTCATTTCGTTGCTGTTACTGTTGTTTTCCAAATTCCCTTCCAATCCATCTGCTCTCCTGACATCCTTTTTATGTTGTTCGGAAGACGGGGAAAGCAGTTGCATTGTGAGTGTGGTCAGGTCAAACTCCTCACTTTTATCTCTGCTCTCTGGTAGGTGATGGGCATTTGGGAAATAAAACACTAAGAGCAGGGTTTAACCAGCCTTTGTTTGCTATTGTCCAGCTGGGCTTGAGACAGCAACAGAGATGGGAACAATAAACAGGGAGAGGAAGGAGAGATTTTAAACAGAACTGTTTCTTCCTATTCCTGTGTTCCTGGAATCTGACACATTTTGCATTTTAGTCCCAACTGTATTAGTAAAAATAACACACAAGCAAGGTGTGTTCAGTGCAGCTTGGCACAGTTAGGATTTTTTTTGGCTGTTGCTTAGTTCTTTATGCATTTATCTCCATCTATGTGTGTTTGATGGGGGTGTCTGTGTGTTCTGAAGGTGCTGAAAAAGAAGTAATTACATTTAATGATTATCCTGCCTCATGTTGATGTATTTACCACATAATCCCCTGTGGTCCCTTGGGCCATAGGAATTATCCTGGGCTTTTGGGATCACTGTGCTGGAAGGAGCTTCAGAGCTGAGCTTCTTCCCACCTCAGGCAGCCTCACCATGTGGCCTTTCCATAACCCCTGGAGTACTGGCGAGGAAATGTTGGCTTTTCTTACCCTCTCTAGTACCGTGGAGAGCTTGTTTGACACCCTGCTTCTGTGATGGCCAGGATCTCACCAGATTTAGCCCCTCAGTTTCTTCATGGCTGTTTCATACCCACTCTGTTCACTTGCAGCTCTTTGGGAAGCTGCATCCCTTTGCTGAAAATCCGATCTCCAGGTCACGCAGCGAATGCCAGAGTGTTCTTGCCACTGGTTAAACCGGAGTTCAGTCTGGTGTGAAAGGTTTGCAGGTTGGTTTATCGATTTGATGTTATTTGTAAGGATGTCTGCAGAAGACTTCGCTGTCTCAGGTCGCTCTTGTGACTTTTTTTTTCCCCTTAGTTTTTATCACTTGGTCTTCCGTGTTCTTGTGGGCTGGTTTCTCAGTCCCTGCTCCAGCCCTGTTCTTTGCTCTGCGAAAAGTGACTGATTTACACAGAAAATGAAGGAACCTGGCAGAGAGAGAGTGTTGTTTGGCCGGTTTTGTTATACAGGAGAGCTTTTAGTCCTTTACATATTGCGCTCTTCCGCTTCAGCCCTTTTCCATTCAAGCTTTAGTCTCTTGTTTTGCTCCTCTGAGCACTGGGGATCATCTCTGGGGATTGCAGTGTGAGTGGTCAGGGATTGCAGTGTGAGTGGTCAGGGATTGCAGCTGCTGGGTCTTCCCCCAGCTCACATTGAAAAGCCCAGGGCTCCTGTGCAATGATAATTTCTTCCCTGTTTTTGTGTGAGATCATAAGTACCAAGTAAGTAATATTGTGCTGTCCCTTCCTTTCATCTCTTTTAAAATGTAATCTCTGAGTGACCTGCCTGTTTAGATGCCTGTGGGCTCCCGGGAGAAGGTGCTTGTGCCGGGTCTGTGTCAGGCTGTGCCGCCCTGTGCTCCGGCTCCCGGCACTTGGGATGAGTCTGGGGAGATGCAGGTCAGGCCAGGCCCCGAGGGAGGTGTGTTTGCCTCCCCCATCCTCTCCGGGCTTTGTACCCACCCTCCTCCTGGAAGTTATCTTCGAAAACCTCCACCTCCTTCAGACAGGCCGTTTTGAATAGCTGCACTGCTCTTAATTTCGAAACCCCAGGAAGCAGCTCTCCGGTAGGAACAGAGCCTGGAAAACAAAGCAATCAAAGGAAAGCTGTCCTGCTCCCCGGGCGTGCTTGGGTAGCGGCACCTCGGGGGACGTTTCCCTTGAGTTCTCTGAGCTCAGGGTGAGGGGCTGGGAAGGAGCACCCGCAGCATCTCCAGCCCCTCCGTGTGTGTGATGCGTCTCCAGCAGAGACACCCGTCCCGCTGAGGAGCGTGCAGCACTAACCTGCCTATTCCACCCAAATAAATAAATCTCTTGTCATTCTGTCTTCATAAATACCTTTTAAACTGAGGATGAGTGACAAGCAGTGGTTGAGTCGCTGGAAGGGCATCTCTGATAGTGGTGGAGGAGCCTTTTGGGATGCGTTTTGTCCCCGGTTGTCATTGCAGCCGTACATACCACGCTGCCCTTCGCTGGCTGCAGGTTGTGAAATGACAGTTGGTAGATTGAAAGTGGAGATACTTCTGGATGCTGCTTGGAGCTTCCTTGATTGGGCCTGAATTGCTGGGAAGGGAGGAACGTTCACCTGTGAGGGAGGGGAAGGGGTGCTGGGCACACGAGGCTCTGTGTCCTCACCCTGGAGCAGAGTCTGGATGCGCTTATTAGATTTTCAAATGTTATTTAGCTTGATTGCAGCCTTTTTACAAAAGGAGTTAAGACATGGATATAAAAGATAATAGAACTACGAATTGCAAGTCAGGTTCTTATGAAATCAGTAAATTATTCATTTAGCAGTTGTGTGTGTGCTAATTGCATGTTGCTATGGTACCTCGGGGTGCAGGAGAGAGGTCGGCTTGTGAACTGTGGGGCTTCGGGGGGGACAGACCGTGTGTGGCACAGCCTTCAGCTGGATGATCAACTGCCTCTTTATCTGCTGTTGTCCAGGGAGAGCCAGAGCAGGCGGCTGAAAGAGGTGTTTCACACCAGGTACGGTTTTTTGGAATTGGACCAAAAGTCACGCATTTCAGTCTCGAAGTCTGTTTACGTGTGCTTTGTCTTAGTGGCATCTCTGCCTGGGGTGTCCCTGGAGATAAGACAAATCACAGCATCTCAGTGCCAACTTCAGGGCTGCCTCCCCGATCCCTTAGTGCAAGGTTGGAACAAGATGATCTTTAAGGTACCTTCCAATGCAAACAGTCCTGTGATTCCAGGATTCTGTGATCCTGCAATCACAGTGGTCCTGCCTTTGCTTTTGCTGGGGCCAGTGAGAGCTACGTGTGGAAAATGGATTTTCCTCCAGCTCCTGTTTTCAAGGAGGGAACGTGATTTTTTCTTGGGTTTGGGGGATAGAAACCCCCCTGTGTTCCTGCTAGTCTGTAGGTGTTTACCCACTCTGCCTTCTTACCCTCCCGTGTTCGGCAGTGCCAGTGCTGAATGGATGGATGCTCCAGTGTCAGATACAACTTTCAGCCTTTCAAGCACAGTAAACTTGCAGGCAAACCGGCAGGACTGGTGGGGGCTGTAGGGTGGTGATACAGGAGCTGTTCTCATGCTGGTCGTGCCCTTTGTTTTGTGTTCGGCAGCTGCTCCTGGAGGCACTTGCCATGGGAGGATTCTCCCGTGGTCAAGGCATGGCTCTTCTCTCTGTTGGCTCTTTGCAGAGCTACAAGGGGCTGTTCTCAGGGCTTTCTGTGTAATTCTGGCACTGTTGGGCACTTGCAGCCTCACTCCTCGGGAATTTCCAAGGCCCTCAGACTGATGGTGCCAGTGGCCGGTGTTGCTGTGCTTTGGCAGAGGGCTGGCACCAGGAGGGGTGGGTGGCCTGACTGACCTGTGGTGATTGTGAGGGCAAAGTTAAAACACTTTAAAATGTGGCCAAGACTCCATTTCATTGCAGACCCAGTGTTTTTGCAAAGCGTGAGTCTTCCAAGCTGTCTTGGGTACAGCTGCCAGGCAAGACCGGGTTTATACTGTGATCGTGTCTTAGCAGAAATACCGAGTGTTTCCCAGAAAAATGGGGTGAAGGAGAGCAAACCCACCAGGGTCGTACAGTCCAGGTCTGTTCAGCCAGAGAGCGAGGGCTCTGGGCTGGCATCCTCCTTCTCCCTGCTGCCTCCGTGCTCCATACAAGTTCCAGGCATCTCTAAGCCACTGAAGCAAATCCGGGAGACTTTGGAACAAATGACCTGTGAGGCTGCACTTCCCAGAGGGAAACAACAGCCCTTCCATGACAGTGGTATCTCTTCTGCTGTGCCTGGTTCACTGAGCCCAGTGTGGATGTTTGGGAGCGTGGGGAGCCAGTTTTTCCCCCCTGGAGACACCGAATGCAGGGAATCTGTGTGTATATGGAAGTGTTTGTGGTCTTCTGCGTTGGATAGTCCTCAGCCTTCCTGCTGGCCCACGTGCTGAGTGTTGCTGCACTCAGGTAAGGAGATAATGATCACATCATTAAGACACTACTAAAGCTGGCATTACTTGTTAGGTCAACATATCGATCTTGACATTACGCTGCAAGATTTTTTTTTTTAGATAATGCCTGTCCATCCTGCCTCTTGCTCCAGGAGGAGGAAAGAAGAGGGAGAGAGGCAACGCAAAACTAAAAGTGACTTGACACTGATCTTCCTCCCAAAATAAAAGCACTTTGCTCTTTAAAAGATTTGTTGTGCTGCAGAGGCTCCTGCCTTTTTGCTGCTGATGGGATTACTGGCAGATTTCCTTTAAGTCAATAGAAATCCCAAGGGAGTTGCTGGGCTCTGGGAGGATAATTTGGTCATTCTAAAAAAAGACTCTCCTTTGCCCTTCTGTGTTTGGGTGCCCAGTACCTTCCTGGAGGCTGAGCTGCCCTGCCCTGGGGTTTGGCCCCAGCTCCCCTTGACCATCCACCAGCAAACGTCCCATCAGTTCACTCCCCAAATAACCCCTCTCTCTGTCACTGTACAGTTTTCCTTTGCAGCTTGATACAGCTTTGCATTGTACCCATAGTCTGAGTTTATTAGAAATCTTGGAAATGCCCTCCCTGTCTCACTGCAGAAGAAAACACCTCTCACTTTTTCATGAATGCTTGTCTTGTTATCTCTTCTGTATTGAAGCTGTCCAAGACAGTTTTTGTCATTTCACTGGGCTCTTTATATTGTGCTACTTAAAGGCAGCTTGTAAAAATAGCAGCAATTTTACTTTATATATATATGTGTGTGTGTGTATTTGCTATCACTAAAGCTTTATTTGGTATTTTAATCTGAGCTTACTGACTGCACTTTTAAGGACTTATAAATCAAAAGTGATAGTTCCAAAAATGCATGATGTTTTTTAGTCCCTGACTTGCAGAGAACCAGTGCTGAGCTGGTTCACTATCCCTTTCTAAATATATTTCATTAAGAACGGTCCATATGGTGTGTTAGGGAGAAGGGGAGTGCAGAGCAGAACCTGTGTCTGCCAAAGAAAACTGTTTTGATCTAATGTTGAGCATAGTACAACTTCGGGGGGAAAAAATAAACATTGTCAGATGGGTGCTGCCAAATTTCACAATTTATCAAGAGTTTCAGGCTGTTCAGTGATTTTTTATTTTTTTTTTCCCCTTCGGAATACTCCGGTTTCTGGAGTCTTGTGATTTACACAAGACTGTTCATTTTCGTTTTTGAAACATGTTGTAGAAAACAGCCTCAAAATATGGAACCAGGAAGCTGCAGTGTCAGCAGGTTAATGAATTCTTTGCTGTATTATACTGAAGATCTGGTGGATTTTGTAGTGCCTCTTGTGATTTGGAGATGGTGAGTTGTGGAACTTCAGGGTCCCAGTGAAGGAGGAACCGGGACAAGGGAACTTTTCAGGGTTTTAGGTACATCCATCTGACTTGTTCTCCCGTTTTCTTTGAGCTTCACTGCTTTCACGTCCTGCTTCTGGGTCCTGGGACAGTGTGTTTTGATGAGGAGAGCTGTAAAATCTCACCCACGTTGTGAGTTTAATGTCGAATTTTTATGGCGTTACAAAATGACCCTTTATGGGAGTTAAGCGTTCAAAGTCAGGAACAGATAACGTGAAATACTTGTTTCCATTCCCCATATTCTCCTGGCCTTAAGGTGCTGGGGGAGAGGAAACCCCAAGTCCTGCATGAGGGTCTGTGCTGGTTTTCCTTCTGTCTCTGATTTGTCACCTTCTGACCTGGGCCAAGTCACTGCTCCCTCTTTCCTCCTCCCTGCTTATTTTGATCCTATTTATTTTTACTTCTCATTGGGTTAGCTTTGAATTTACTGCACTGAAGCAAATTTTACAGGAAGAAAATGGGGAGGATTGCAGTGGAAAACGAGCAGAGTGTCGGGACAAGGAGGAGTCCAAAGGGCCCATGTCCTTCAGCCGAACAGCAAGGTTAAAATCTGGTGGCTTCAGCCCACTGTGGATCTGGTTACGAGATCAGCACTGCAACCTTACTTATGGGAGGGGATAAATCTAATTTCTAGTGCACTTAAAACTGGGTTAGCAAAAGCAGAAGCAAAACACTGTAGAGAACGTTTGCCTCAACCTTGTCGGGTGGGACAGATCCTTCCACTTTCTCTCAAATCCGTTTCCCAGCTTGCAGCTGACACTTGGAAGTGCCCAATTATAAATTTGTGAGTCTTTGCATTGCTTGTTTACAGGTTATTTTTCTGTCTTTTCTTTTCTTTCCCCATTTTTTTTCCCCCCCCTTTGCCTATTTTAAGCCTTGGCTCCAAAATGAACGTTCTGCTTCCC
Organism: Pseudotriccus pelzelni; assembly: GCA_035584735.1. Taxonomy (NCBI): domain Eukaryota; kingdom Metazoa; phylum Chordata; class Aves; order Passeriformes; family Tyrannidae; genus Pseudotriccus; species Pseudotriccus pelzelni. Next base: position 1,053,817 of record JAWMRA010000048.1, read on the forward strand.
ACAGTCCTTCATCACGCAATGTTTTCAGCAGACACTCCAGAATTAAACATGTACAATTTCCATAATACTGATTATCCCTGTTTAAGTGCTATTTTAGAGGGTATTAATTTCTGTTGCAGTAGCAGCCGCAGCACTTAGCACCACCAGCCCAGTTTTCCCTCTGTGCCTTAGGCTCGGGTTTGGCACGAGCTGGGATTTGGCTGGAATTTCTCGCCGCTGTTTTTCGTGGGAGGGGAGGGAGGCAGAGCCATCCCAGCGAGGAGCTGGTGCTGGGCTGGAAGAAGGCTGCCTCTGTCACTTTTGATATTTTTGGGGGTTTGTATGCAGAAACAAAGTGCAATTAGAATACAGTTATATATCCTCATCGTTATTAAAGCTTGGATTAACATGACATAAAGTTTTGTCTGGGGAGCCTTTTGCTATGGCTCAGGGAGCATTTTTGTGTGACAGTAATAGGCTACAGTTAATATACTTGAATGATACCAGAATCTGTGTAATAAGACAGAACAAAGGGGGTTTATTTGAAGCTGAATTACAAAGGTGGAATTATCGCTGTGAACAATCCACCGAGATCGCAGCTTAATTATTGCATGTGGCGCTGTTTTGGTGTAATAATGTGGAGTCAGGGAAGCAAAGTTAAAAAATATCTGTCTTCCATCTCGGAAGGACATCTTGTCAGTCGGGAGGGATTGATGTGTGGACCTGTCACCTCGTTCTTAACACCCAAATCCTCTCTTTGCCCGTTTTTGCCGTTTGTTTGATTTACCGAGCCTGTTTGCCATGATTCAAGAGGCTCTTGTCGCGTTTCTAGGAGAGATTCATCACTAGGACATAATCCATTCAAATAGCTTTTGGGCAAGAAATAAAAAGTGTTTGGAGCCAAGAGGTTTCAAACAAACCGTTCGAAGGCAGCTGTTGGACCCTGTGGAGGGGGAGGAGGGAGGGTGGGATTGTTCTCCAGGGCCTGGAGAGAAAAGGGAGCGAAAAGGTGGGAGCTTCCCTTGGGAAGGGTTTGTGGGGAGGCAGGATCTGGGCACTGGGGAGACAGGAGAAAAGACACACATCCCGTGCACGTGTGTGCATGTGCCCACCACTGGTCTGAGGCAGATGGAGTGGCAGCTTTGGAAAACTTTGGGCCATTTTCACCTGTAAAGCATTATTCAACCATCTTGCGTTTGTTTGGACAGTTATCCCTCTGCCCCTGCCTTGAATCCCTGTTACACAGATAATAAGTGTGGGGGAGTAGGACCCTTTCTTTAATTTTCATTTATAAACTGAAGGGAATCACTTCTTTCTCACAGAAAAATCACTTTGATGGTGTCAGTAGTTGCTGGAGGTTGAATGACTTCAACCAAAAAAGAAACCCTCACAAGAGAAAACCTTGTTTTTTCTAGGGTAGACTTTCAGAGAGTGGTAATGTGCTTCCAGGATGCTGGGTACGGTGATTACGCCTCTAATCCCTGTGCCGTCCAGGGGTAATTAAAAACTGCAGCTGAACCTTGGTTTCAGATGCCTGGGTGAGACTCTGTCAAGCTGATGAGATTTTGCATTGTTGACACGCGTAAAACTCAATTTACCCACCAATACCCGTCGTTCCTGGGCATTCAATGCCTCTCCAAACAGGATGACACCGGGGCAGAGCGGGACCAGCATCCGAGAGCTCGGGGTGGGAGAGGAGCTGTGCCCGGCACAGCAGCACTGCTAATTGCTTTCTTTTTAATATTGTATTCAGCTTTAATAGCCTGCTCTCCTGGAGGATTGCCTTTCCCAGCATTTATTACGGCACGCTCAGGAGCCTGACCGGGGGAGAGTGGGAAGGGGTGGAGCTGCAGGGAATAGAATCGAGGGGGTACGTTAAAATCCCGTCCTGGGAGCCTCTCCGAGGGCCCTGATTGAGCTCAGATGGAAGGGCCAGGCTGACACAGACAGTGTCCCAAGGTCCTGAGTGTTCAAAGTGGCAGTTCATGTCCCGTGCTCCTCGTTGAGGAGAGCCCAGGACCGTGGGTGCCGGGGCCGCGGTGCCGATTGCCACAGGTTACCGTAATGATGATTTCTGCCGTGAACGGGCTTAAAAGACTCATCCCCTCAAGTGGCTCTGGGCTCCTACTCTCTCATCACGACCAGCTGGTGTATTTTAGGAGGTAAAGAAGAGTCCAAACCCCTGAGCAGCAGAAATCAGAGCAAGTGCTTCGTGTAGGTTATTTCTCCTCTCTTGAACACGCTGTAGTGCCGGTGATGCAGGGAAGTGCAGGGGCTGTAAGCCCAGGGAAATCCTCATTCCCAGCTCCGGGTGTTCAGTGCCTGAGCAAAGTTCTTGTCTTTGCAGGCAGGTTGTGAAAGCAAAGTCAGGGACCGGTCTTCTCCTGGTTTTATCATTAATTTGTGGCAATGGGAAAATGGCTTTTGCCTGCCATGCGCCGGGAGCTGCCGGAGCGGGCAGAGCCGGTCCGGACACCGTCCCCTGTCTGCTGGAGGGGTGGTGGATGACGGAGGGTGGGCTTCGACCCCCCAAGCCAGCAGTTCGGCAAATTCTTGAGTCCAGCGACCTGCAACACCTGTCACAGCAAGAGTTGGCATTGTCTTTTTCCATAAATGAAAAAAATCCCTAAATATAGAGAGGGAAGCTGTGTTTGATTTGGAGTTGAAGTACAAGGGAGGAGAGTTCTGTTTAGACCAAACAGCCCTGGAAAAATATTCCTTAACATGCAAGTCAGTATATGAAAAGAACAATAAAAGGAAAAAGGATCCAGCAGGAAATAAAATGAAACTTTTTTCATTTCAGTCAAAGGGAACTTAGATGAGTTTTCCTTTGCTAATAAACTGCATTTTGATTCTGCAGCTGAGCCTTTAGCTGGCTGTGGCAATTGTTCATCCTTTTTTTTAAACTCCGGGCAATAAAAAAGCCCTTCATGCATCAGGAAGCCTCGTAATGCAATCCTTGTCTTATCTTCACACTTATTCAGCAGGTATTTACGAAAGGGCAGCAGGAAGCTCTTTAAACCCGATCCTGTTACTTTGCTCAGGATGTCTCTTAATCAGATCTGTATCCTTGAGTCCAGCCTGCCCTGGGACTCTGCTGCAAAGGCATCTGTGAAAACACCCTGGGTTTCTTGTGAATAGAGTTTTTCTCAGTATTCTTGATAGCAGGGGAGGCTCTGAGCTGGATTTCACTGTGTGGTTTTAGGGCACTCAATGAAAACCTACGGGTTATTCACAGAATCCCAGAATGGCCTGGGTTGGAAGGGACTCCTAAAGCTCATCCAGTCCCACCCCTGCCATGGGCAGGGACACCTTCCACCAGCCCAGGTTGCTCCAAGCCCCGTCCAACCTG
>JAWMRA010000048.1:1057247-1094369 GCA_035584735.1 Pseudotriccus pelzelni
GGACACTTCCAGGGATCCAGGGGCAGCCACAGCTTCTCTGGGCAACCTGTGCCAGGGCCTGTCCACCCTCACAGGGAAAGATTTTACTCCCAATACCCAATCTAAAACTGCAGCAAAGCAAAGAGAGAGGCAGAGTCTGAACTGAGGCTGCAATTAAATGAAGTGACAACATCTCTCTTGCTGCAGCCAGAAAGCAGGACCTGTGTTTAAATTTGGCTTTTCAGGTGGTAATATTGTTTGGTGCCGCTAAAACCCATCAGGAGAGGAGGCTGGCTCTCCCCGGTCTGGGGCTGACACAGCCTCGGCGTTTCCTAAACCCGCGCTGGCCAGGCCGGGTGGGCAGCACCTCCCAGGTATTGTTTGGAAAAGAAAACAGATTGCACCTTTGCGGCGCTAACATGCAAACGAGCACCGTGAAGGGAGGAAGAATTATTTCTGCTGACGGCGGCTAATGTTCCGTGACAGTAAAATCACGGAGCGCCTGGCACCTGGCTGGCTGGAGTGCTGAAGGAGCAATGTTCCTGCGGGGCCCCCGCCGCGCTGGGCGGGAGGAGAGGGCTCCTCTCCCTCCCCACGGCCCCCTCGGGGCATTTACCTGCACGGGCAGACCCGGCCTGAGAGCACCTGATGTGCTTGCGTGGAGCTCTCAGCGCTGGCTTTCCAAAGAGCAGAAGTTTTGCCACCTTTCGGCATCGAAAGCTGAAACCTGTGAGGCCCAGCAGCTCCCGTGAACAAGTTACGGTTCTGGTGTGTGCGTTTCAAAAGTAGCTTGTGCGGGTTTGCCTTGGATTTTTATCTGGTGGTGGCTCCTTCAGGCAGGCAGTGAGGGGACAGGGCTGGAGCGATGGGGCTCAGGTTCTTCATTCAGCCACCACTGTTCCAAAGTTCACATCAAATTGTTGGGGAGGTTTGTGGAAAAGGATGCACGACGTGTGCATGTGCACAGGTACAGGGGGTGGGGGACTCAAACGGATGGAAAAGGGGGAGTGTGGGAGGTGGATCTCCTGATGCCAGCGGGGAATGGAAGGCAGAGTTCCAGGGTGGTGCTTGGCTCTGGGGCCATGCGTGGGTCACTAAAATGCCTGTAACTCAATTTCCCTTCTAGTCCCACCCTCTTCCTTGTCTGTTAGATGGGTAAAACACAAGGATATTTTGAGGCAGGGTGAATTAAATGTTTGTGAGGGAGTCTGGATGCTTTCCAGCAGATGTTTGGAACTGGATTCTGTTCTTGCCTCTCTGGCAGAGGGTGGCAGTGGGAACTCCTTGATTTAACCCCAGTTTCAGATTGAACGACTGGTTTCAGCTGGTGTGGCACATCAGTTTGTAGCCAGGTCAGTGGTACAAAACGGGTCATTGTGGCAGCCCTTGCTTTGCTTATGACATTGGTCATCTCTGTCACCATCCAGAGCTATTTCAGGCACATGGGAGGTCCTGGATAGTGGCATTCTGTCCCCAGCAACACCGAGGCCACGAGCCTTTGGGCAGTGCCACGTCTGCCCATTCTCAGTGAGACTCTGCTGCTCTGCAGCGACACTGGAAGTTTGTCGGTGCAGTTCTCCACGGACGCGGGGCTGTATCAGCACAGCATCTGGCCAGTTGTTCTCAGCCTGTTCCTTGGGATTTGTGTGTTGGAGGGACCTCATGGAGTCGAGTGTCAGGTTCTGGCTGCAGGGTGTGCACCCCCTGTACCCTCGGGATCTCAGAGCACTGAGGTGCAGCTGGAGGTTCATCAGCTGCCCAAACCTGGGAGAAGGGCTGGAGGACTGGAGGTGTCTCTCTGGCTCCTGCGCGCTCTCCGAGCCGTGGCCTCGTGTCGGCTCCTCTGAGTCTCTTATTCCGTTTCAGAAATGCAGCACTGGAACCTATTTTCCCGTCAAACTAAGGAGACCCAGGGGACAGCTGCCCGTGCGCCGGCGGGCACGGATTGTTCTGGGCAATTAGAGCTGGCTGCTGGTGATTGCAGAGATCACCCCGGGCCCGGGGCTCGCTCTGCTCTGACGAGGCAGCTTTTCTGTCCCCTGAAAGCACAGCGAGAGGCTGCGAGAGGGGAGCTCCCCCGGCCTGCTCGGCTCTCTGTGTCGCTGTTGTCTTCAGCTTGGTTTGCACAGCGAAAGGCAGCCCTGCCGTACCTGCTGCAGGTGACTGAGGACGAGGGAGACCTCGTCGGGAGAGGAGCCGCTCGTGCCCGGAGGAGTGATGAGCTGCCTCCCAGAGGGGTTTGGTCCGTGTCTCATTTTCTTGTAGGGACCCCAGTGCCTCTCCCTGGTTCTGGTCCTGGCTGTGTGGATGAATTATCCCTTTGGGAAAAATTTTGCCCCTGGGAATTTATCCAATGCCAGACCTGCTGAAGAAGGTCATTACCTAATGGCACCGGCCTGCCCTCTTTCCCTTTCTCTTCTCATGCCCTTCTCTGTTGCAGGTCCTATAGTGACACAGCAGCCCGTGATGCTGAAGAAAGAACTGTCTTTATGTTTCTGAGTTGTTCATTTGTTGGTTGGGGTTTGGTTTGGTATTTTTTTGCGAGAACCTCGTCTTCCTGTTGGTGGTGTCGGGTCGTGTGTGTTGGAAATCTGGTGGGGACAAGGGAAGCTCTCAGCCGAGACAGCAGGTGAAGGAACAATCCTAGAGTCCTCACATGGTTTATAACTTGATGTGAACATGGCAGAGCTTTGCTTTCATCAGTGCTTCATATTACTAATGCCAGAGGAGGAATTAATGAGAAATCGTCTGTGGAGTCATGTTTAATTTGTCCCGCTGTGGAAAGCTGTTTTTTCTGGAGAGCATTAGTCATTCTTACATCCCCCTTGGTAGAGTAAGTGTTGAGTAGCATGTTCGTGTTTTGCAGGAGCATTTTGAAGTCCAGCAGTAGACACAGCGCTTTTTGGCAAGTGTTGGGGATGCTCTTTGCCATGTCACGGCTGGTGAGCAAGCCCTGAGATTAACGTGATTGAATGACTGTTTTAATTTCAGCCCTGATGGAGCAAAATTAGTTACAATGATATGTGTGTGTTGAATAAAATTGTGGTTTTATTAGCTATAATTGCTGAAGAAGACTTTTTAAAGCCTCGACTGCTGGGGGGAAAAATTGCTAGCACTGGAATTTGTGCTTGCACAGTGTGGCATTGATTGTTATCGTGGTGCACAGAGTGTCAGCCCGCGGCTGGGGAGTCGTCACCAGGGCACACGGGGAACTGCTCAGCCAGGGAGCCCTCCCTGTGCCTCCAGCCCCCCTGGGAGCAGGACCTGGATCCTGCCTGGTCCACAGAGGAGGTGAATCCCTCACCACTCAGCTGGGAGCCAGGGCTACCTCACGGGGCGGGAGCAGTGCTTCCAGCCTGGAGGGTCCACCCTTTGCTCCTTGGAGCATTGGCCAGGGTGGGATGAGCACGGTGGGGTGGTGGAACAGGGAGCAGCCACGCTCTGGGTTGGGGTCCCGTGGTCTGGTGTGCTGGGACACGGTGCTGAAGGCTCGTGGGTGATGATCAGGGGTGCTTCGTGGGTGCCTCTGGGCAGGGGACAGAGCGGTGTGGGCAGGAGGGAGGTGGGCACGACAGAAAGAGGGGAAGAGGTGCAAGAGTTTGTTTCTTTAATTCTGTTGTAATCAAGCCCAGAGGCCTGGTGTAGGAGAGCCATTTCAAACTGTCTGGCGTGCAGTAGGCATTTGTCTTAATTTATGTGGGGGGAGGTTGTAAATCTGCGGGAGCGCGTTGCCAGCGCTGAGATTTCACGTGCGCGTTTAAAATAACAGCACCTGACAGTTTACTAGCAGCTAAGAGGTTTTTCTGCTTCAGAAAGCAAAATATTGGAGGAGTTGTGCAGTGTGGATAAATAATTTGAGGAATTAGACCAGAATGTTCAGCACAATCTTCTTGGGAGACCAGGAGAACTGTGAAGTTCAGCAGTCGGGGATCGAGGGAGTAGAGGCACAGCCCACCTGTGAGGGGTCGAATGTCGTCCTTCGGTAATTCCTCCCCTCCCTGGACCCAACTGGAATTGCTCCTGTGTTCCATTGTGTGTGTAATTCCATTTCTCTGCCCTAATTCTTCTTTGCTTTGGATCGATGGAGAACACAGTGCCAAATCTGCTTGGGAGCATTGGAAATGCCCTCCTCCATCCTGGGGAACACTCTGGGAGAGTGCAGAAACATCTTGGCCTGTTCTGGTCAGAAACTCAGGGTTTGGATCGGGAAAAACCTCCCTGGGCTTGGATGAGGAGCGTGAGGCATAAAGACTGCCGTGTGTCCGCTCGGGGCAGTTCTGGGGGTTCCATTGTGGAGGTTTTCCTCCTTGATTTGGATGGAAAAAGCCGAATGTGGTGATGTGGAATGGTGGCTGGTGTTGCTCCTGTGCACAGAGGCCCCTCGTTGGAGTTCACAAGGTGTGTGCCCGTGGAGCATCTTTTGGGTCTGCTGGGTCCATGAGGACACCATGCAGTTGGAGAAATACAAGGTGAGGTGTAAAGTTTTCCAGAAAACATCCTGGTTTGGTCACCTGTGCTTTTGGTGGCAGCACCATCCTCCAGAATCTTCTGGAAGCACTTCTTGGCCTTTGCAGGGGACTCAGCCTGTTCATTACAGTGTGAGCAGCCCTGGACTGTGCTGGGCCTGATCAGCTCCTGCTGCCCCGTGGAACAGAGGAGTTGAAAATCCCAAAGAGGAAAGTGGGAGCTATGACTGGAGGATACTGTGTGTTCCTGTGCTGGGCTAGATCACTTGCCTTAAATTCAGAGCCTTTCTGAGCACAATTAATAGTCATTTTATTTAGGTCACCCTGGTTTTGTTGCTTTAAATGTATGCCTCCATTAAAGTGGAAGAAAATCAAATACATTTATCTCCGTGGAGCCTTTTGTGAACTGGTTGGACATATTTTAAATAACCCTGAGAACTGTTAGGATTATTAAAGCCTTTGGCTCCTCCAGGTTTTTTTTTCTATCCTCCTATTCTCCCCTATTCCTCCTTCCAGGCAGTGAGTAATGAAGTGGTAGAGCCCTTCCTTTTCTCAGAGCCCCAAGTGGATTGGGAAAAAAAAGAAGTTAAATAAACTGAAGCCCATTAGTTGGGCTTTTTATGTAAGAAAGTGGGTCTGCATTGGCTGTGTGGATGGGCTGTGCTGGGACAGGGGAGTCTGGGGGGCTGAAGTGTCCATTTGTAACCAGTGTCCGCTGGAAAGGCTTTGTTTTCTTCTTCTTTTTATTTACCGCAAGTGCTAAGACTGTTCCTTTTGTAACACGCTCTCACTTCACGCCCAGAATTAGTCCAGATCAAGCAGCTGCTTTGAGCCCCCGTATCGAGCCATAGTACACCTCGAAGAGGCTGAGGTTTTGGGTTGGCAGCTGGTGTCTGAGCGTGCTGGGTGGAGGTGGCTCAGCCTCCCACACCTGTACTGGCAGTCCAGGCCTTTGCTGGGGGCTGCTTTTGCTGTGCCCTGGCAATGGGCTGACTGAGGGGCTGGCTGGCAGCACGTGGGGTAAAGGCCAAGCTTTGCAGGCGGCAGTTCTGTCTCCCAGTCTTGCTTCTATCCCTGGAAAAACCTTCCTTTTCCTTCGTGAGCCAGAAGTGAGCTGCGTGTTTTGAGCTGACACCCAGAAAACTTGCAGCTGAGCATCTTTGAAATTCTGGGCGAGCACGGGAGCGTGGGGTTGGAGGAGGGGGTTAACTTGGGCAGCCACGGCTCCTGAATGTACTTGAGTTTCGGCTGTGGGTTGTTTTTTTTTCCCTTCCCCTGAAACAGGGATCAATTTGCTTACTACAGGGTTTACTGCCGGTTACCTTGACTGTGTCCCTTATTTCTCCTTGATGAAAACTTGAACAAGCTGCTTGTGTTTGCTTCACAGAGAACCGTGAGAAACGGGCTGTGTGTGTGAGGCAGCGTGGTTTGCTCATTCTATTCAGCCCTTTGTATATTCAAATTCTTCTAGTTTGAGTTCTTGCTGTTCTGCCAGATTTCCATACCATTGATGGGTTTTCTGCATTAATAAGTTTCTCCCCCCCCCCCTCCCATACCCTCGCCACCTTTTTGCGACTGGTGAAAAGTTTTTCTAAGCACGCTGCCCTCTCCAGATTGATTTTCTTCTCCTGCTTGTCTAACCAGCTCTTAGATGTTTTATTTTGCAAAGCGTTAATAGAATTTTCCTTTTGCTGCTGCACTTTATCTATTCAGGAGGTTTCAAGAAGTCTCATTGTGTCACCGGACTATGGAGGAGAGAGGCTATTCTTCTGCTACAATGGCTGCCCTAAAAAATAACGCAGGGTGGGGTAAGCTCAGAAAGGGCAGAGACGGAGATAAAATGTTCTGACCTTAGGAAAGAGAAAAGATAACCAATTAGACATTGTTGAAAGGGCACCAGCTGGCTCAAAGAACACCCCACTGATTATTTTTTCTTCGAGGCATACACGGGCCACGTCTGAACTCAGCTGCAGAGCCGCTTCCCCGGTGCAGGTTTCATCTGTGGACTGACAGGGCTGACCCTTTTGCAGGGGGCTGCTGCCTGGTCCTGATCCCAGAAGTAGGTGCCAGTGCCGGAGGGGTGAGACGCCCGCTCTGGGATTCCTGTGCTCCTGGGGGTCCCAGCCAGCACGCTGGGAACCTCCTGGATTAGCCCCTGCTTGTTCCCACTAACAGGGATTTATTAGCACCAAAAAGGTCTCTGCCAAGATCATCTCCAGCGAGGCAGGGGCCTCGGTGCACGTGGTGCAGAGTGGTGTTTGCCCAGAGGACGTGTATCCATGGGGGAGATGTTGTGTTCGACAGGTGGGAGAAGGGAATGGAACTGCAGATCCCACTGTGACCAGGAGCTGCACCCGGAGCCCCTCACCCTTCGCTGCTCAGTCCTGGTGCCAGGGCCAGTCCCTCCTCTGCCCTGGCAGCCCTTGGAGGAGCAGGATGTGGCTGCACAAGAGGTTCAAGTCGTGCTGCCGCCGAGCCCAGGGGGTTGGGAGACCTTGGGCTGAGACACGGCCATGCTGGAGTGAGGGCAGAGTCACAGGGAGCGGTGCCTCATCTGGCAGGTCCGCTCCCCCTGACACCAACACAGCAGCCTTTCTGACGTCCCCCGTAACGTCCTCACAGGAGGAGGTGTCGTTTTGGCAGGACAGCCCTTTCAGTGTCGGTCCAGCCTGAAGAGCCTGCTCACAGCAGCAGCCTCTCGGTCGGGGGACAGGGAACCTCCCTTGGCTGCTGGGTCTCTGCTCCTGGTTATCCAACAGCTCCCTGGGCTCTGGGACGGGATTTGAGGCAGAAAAGTTACCCGGGAAGAGTGACAGGTTAAGGCTTTCACAGCAGTGCTGGAGTGGGGATGGGTGGGCGGCACACGCCGGGTCCAGGCTGGGAGCTGCGATGCCCCAGGAAACAGCAGTAGGTGCAACATGTAATTTTTGGTTCCACTGAGGCCAAGACCTGTGCGAATGAAAAATAAAGATTGCTGAGCAAATGTAACCGCGGAGCAGAGATAAGCGGCGGTGGCAGGGTGAAGGGCAGCACGGTCCTTATCTCCCTCCTGGGATTGCTCATCCTGGCGAGTTTTCCTCCTCAGAGGGAAGACAGACAGAGGGACAGGCGGCTCCGTGCTTAATGCGCTTTGGGTTTTTCAGCGCGTCAGCGTCTTTAGGTCTCAGTCGTGATGGGGATCTGGAGATCTGCTGCTCTGCACCCCCTCAGTCCATCCCTAACACTTTCTGAAAGCCTTTCTGATTGAAAAGTTAAGAACAAGTTAACCAGAGACAGGTTTTCAGATGAATTTTAGGCATCACGTAGGGTTTTGCTGCGCTGTATCTTTTCACTATTTCCTGGAAAATCCTTCTGTCCTGCAGTTAAGAGAAGTTCAGACTTTGTTTTTACCACCTTCCCAAACTCTCTTTGCCCAGCCAAGGCCGAGGTGGTGATTTTGCACAGTCGAAGGCTGAATGTTTGTCTCCTGTCTAAGAGGACGGGTGGGGGGACAGGTGGACCCCTTTGGTGGCTCTGTGTGAGGTGAGGAGAGTGTGTAATTGCATTGGAATTCAGTTAGCTAAAACAAATGATTTATGGAAAGCCAGAATATGGACACAAGTAAGTACATAAAAAGTACTGGTGGAAAAAAAAAAATCAACCCCAAAGAAGCAAATTAAAAAAACCCAAACCCATCCCCCAGGCAAGTAATGGAGTCATGTAAAGGATAAAACCTTTTCCTTAAAGATCTTCTCCCTTCCTGCAACACCTTCTGCAGTTCAGTGGTTCCAGGTATTTCATCAGCCTTGAGTTTACAACAGGGAACTGCAAGTCTGTAATTTCTCCTCAGAGCTTGCCCAGGCCGTGTCTGGTGGTGTGTGGGACCCACCTGCCCCCGCTCCTGCGGCCTCAGAGCAACAGCTCAAAGTGTGATAATGCTGGGAAATCAACCCCAGCACAACATCCTCCTGCAATAAGTGTAAAATTTTAGGTGTGGCTGCACAGATTAAACGGAGGTGGAATAAATCATGCAAATCCTAATGGAAGTTGAAAGCAATTTGGTTGCACTTCAATACGTTTCATCAGTCATCTCTCTTCTGAAGTGGAAATGCCGAGCCTGATGCGAATTAAACTTTCTCCCTCCTCCTTCTCCCCTCTTTCCTCCAGCTTTTCAAAAGCCTTTTTGAAAACCTCTGAATACCTTCCTTGGCCGACCAGCTTTTACCCTGCCCGTACCTCTTTCTAACCTCCTAACTCTCAGCCCAAGACAGTGACTCTATTCTGGAGAAGTCATGGGCTTGATTTGTATCCGCAGTTCCTCTCTTGGCCCTTCCTTATCTCCCTGCAAAAGGGAAACAAAACATGGCCAGGGTTTGGTGTGAGATGGAAGAACTGCTTGGATATTTGGCTTTTTAGGGTGACCGCTTTTAGTGTTTGCTTTTCTGCTCTAGGATCAGATGTCAGCCAGGATGGGGGGGTGAAAGCAAACAGGTTTCCAACCCGAGGAGCTGAGGGGCTGAAGTGGAGGAGATCTGCTCCATCGAGCTGCTCCTGCCCGTGCCCCTCGCGCTGTGTGTGCCGTGTGTTCCAGCCGTCAGCGCTGTGTTAAAGCACAAATCTCCCCTCTTTGTCTTGCAGGTAGAGGACGCCATGCTAATGTTTGACAAGACGACCAACAGGCATAGAGGTAAGAGGGAACGGGAGCTCAGACCCCACAGCTTCTGCGTGGGGAGCACAGCCACAGATCAGTGTCAGCGTGGTGACTTGGGGGCTGAATCCACGGTGCTAAATTCCTCTGTCCTGGAGGCTGCAGGGGAAGGGCTGGTTGGCACGGAATGCCCCGTGCACGTGGGTTTTCTTGTTAGAAATGACTTTTCTGGTCGGTCGGATGACTTGTCTTTGCGAGGACCATTGTCAGGCTCCCCGGAGAGAGTAAAGCCCGTGGAGCTGGTTGTGCTGAGAAGCAGTGGGTTTGTACTGAGGTGGCTGGCATTAGTTAAGCTGGGCATAAGGCCAGTTGAGCTGAAACACCAGGAAATTAAGGTGCTAACCCCCTCCACTGGGATTTCAGGAGTGCTGGAGTCCTGAAACCGAGTGAGGGCTGCTCGTCCTCCGGTGGTGTAGCTCAGAACAAGCAGGATCTCTGGGAATTTCCCTCCATGTATTTCACGAGAGAGATGAGGTTTCATCATCGCTTGTACAGCTCTGTGAAAACGAGCTGAGGGTTATTTTCACTGTTATGGCCGTTCCTTTCAGTGGAAATAAACGGCACTGCTCTGTCTCTCGGGGGGCCGTTGGCGTTCCCGCTGCAGCAGCCGCGGAGCTGCCGGCAGCCAGCACTGGCAGCACCGCATCCCCCCGGGAGCAGGGAATGTGCCTGGGCTCTCACAGCGGCACCAGGAGCTGCTCTGGGGACAGGCTCCAAGACCCTGTTCTCCCCTCTCTGATGGAATTTGATTTCCTGCCGCTGCTCCCCCTCTTCAGTGTGGTGTGTTTGGCTCCTGCCCCCGTGCGACGGCGCTGACGGCAGCGCCAGCTCTGCCCTTGGCCCCTCGCACTCCGGCCTCTTTTGGGGGGCTCTGGATTGATCTGGTGGCTGGTCGAGGCAGGGATGTGTCAGCTGCTCCCAGTGCTCGGGAGAGGCTGCCCGAGGGTGGGAAGGAGCCTGTGCCCAGCCAGGGTGGGAGCCCTGGGAAGGGGAGATGGGGCAGCCCAGGGAGCTGCGTCCCCTTCACGCCGGCACAGGGTCAGCAGACCTGACCTCCCGGCGCCGTCCGAGCTACTCACTGCTCTGAGATTTGCTGTAACGAGAAACTCAGTGTGTGTGGACGGCTCAGTGAGTCAGGCAAGCCTCCGGGATAGCATTCCCTCCCTCCCAGGCACTGATCCCGCTCTGAAGTCAGGGACTGTAATACCCTGGAAAATGCAGCAACAGCAAGCAAAAGACTTGCTTGGCAGGATAAGCTCTTTGGAGCCAGGGAAGGTGTGTGAGCAGCCAGTGCCCATCTGTGTGTAAAAGGGATCTGTTCAAAACTTTTATATCGTTTGGAAAGTTTAACCCATGACAACTTCCTTTTGTATCCAGGGAATTTTCCACCCATCTGTGCAAACCCACCCTTAAACAGGCCATAAATACCCTTCTCCATCAGGATCTTGGCACCTTGTTTATTGCATTTAAAAGGTGCCTGGTGTGCAGTTTTGGTCTGGGGGGCTCTGCTCCCAGCCAGGGACACACTCGGCACGTTTGGCCCGAGACAGACAGGCATGGTGTCTGTTTGCTGAAGTGTCCCAAATGCTGGAGTTTGGTTCCCACTTGGCTGTGCCTGCAGCAAGGCCTGTTCCAGCCCACCGGGCTCAGCCGTGTTCCCTTGAGCACCTTGTGCCTGCCCTGACCAGGCTCCAGTGCTGGGCTGAGCAGGAGACTCTGCAGGGACGTGAAAGCAGAGCAGGGGGGTGTGAGTCCTTCCTGCAAGCAGGATGTCTCTTCCCACCTTCCTCAGGGTGACCCTGCCGTGTCCCCCGGCGGTGCCTCTGTGCTGCCGTAAGCACTTCCCAAGGCGGGAGGGCACGGGGGGGGTGTTGGTGTCTGTGCTCTGCCGGTGCTGAGCTCTGCTCTGACAGCCCTGGTTCAGCGTTTCTGTGCTCGCAGGGGAGGCTGGAGCAGTGTGCCAGGGACCCTGTGATCAGGTGTGATCAGGTAATGAGCCCCAGAGGACGGATTCCTCTTCCAAAAGCACCTTTTCATTGTCTTACCTGGAGAAACGGTCGGTAACTGCTGAAGTTGAGGGCTGCAGGTGTGGGGGGCACCTTACCTGCCATGGGTTGGAAAAGACCTCCAAGATCATTGAGTTCTTCCACAAAGGGCTTTTTCCCCCACTGCGTGTTGAAAATGAGAGGCAACGTCATCTTTTTTTTTTCCCCCCAGAAATTCTGCGAACTGATTTTGTTGGCTAATTTTTTTTATAGTCTGCTTTTCCTACATGAAAGCCATGACATTTTGATCCACACTGGCATCCTGGTATAATCTCCTGCCTGAGAACTAAGTGGGGGGGAGGGAGAACTAAGAGCCCCAAAGGACCAAAAGCAGGCTCCAAAATGCCGTTGGGTGGAGGTGATGTGACCACCAGACTTAGACTCCATACCTGGCTCTGTCCCACTTACTTGAGCCCCCCTCCCCACTTCTGGCAAAGAAGGGAGTTCTGTGGCACCCAGGAATCTCAGCTCTGTTTGGGAGGCTGTATCCCAGGGTTGAAGGACAGGGCTGCTCATTTGCTGGGCTTAGCCAGAATTCCTGTGAGTGGCGAAGCCCGGACGGTGCCGAAGGGCAGAAAGGTCTGAGCTCGGAGTCTTTACCTCTGCCAAGTGCAGGTGGAAGGAAGAATCGAGTGTAAAAGGCAGAGCGAAAGTCCTCTTGATCTTCACACTTGAATTTATCCAGCCTTTTCTGGCATTTTTTCCTGCTCTGCACAGGTAGCTACAGCTAATCAGCCTAATGAACTGGCTCAGGGCTGCGGTGATGAAGCGAGTTCTGCCGCCTCGATCTGCGATTAAATCACCCCAGATTTTACAAATTGTGACGTTCTGATTGTGTTGGAAGCACGTTTTAAAATGCTGCACTGTGCACAGCAGTGTTAATGGCAATTCTTAAAACCACTTGTGGGTTGCAATCTGTATCTTCAAATTAGCCACGGGAAAGAGAAATGGCAGATAAAATATCCGCTGTGGTTTGTTGTCGTTAGTCTATACCTGGAATAATCATCCTGGGCACGGGAAGGGAAAAGGATTAAAATTCACTGCTAGAAGGCGAGAGAGATTTCCTTGCAAGCAAATTGAGAAGGTTTGTTGACATAATTCTGGCACGTGTGTGTTGCCCCTGTTGTGTATTTGGGGAGTGTGTAACTTGCCTGCACATGCAGGACCAGCCTTGGTTGGTGGAAATGCAGGGATTGAACCAGGCAGAGGAACAGGGATTTTTGTAACTCCTCACCCTTGCTTGAAAACCCTGCCCAAAATAAAATTCCATGCCTCGGCTGGAGCACTTCGCCTCTAGGATGGACTTGATGATCTTTTCCAACCTTGACGAGTCCATGATTCTATAACCTTAAAAATGCCTTCAGGCTGGCCAGTGCTGTGCCTCTTTTTTAATGTCTGTTCCTGGATGTTCTCAAAACAAGGAAAATGAGAGCTATTGCGTTTCATGCCAATCTGTTCAGCCAAATTAAAGGCAGGGTGCAAAATCTGGGAGTGTTTAACTGAAGGGTGGTGAATTTTTGGAATATTGTAGGCAAAGCAGCGCCTAGAGTCACTGGGATATCTCCTTCCAAGGGTTCACCTGGCTTGGCCGCTGAGCTGTGGCAGTGGGAACGCAAAGAAACAGCACTTGGAAGACAAATATCCCTGGTCAGTTTAGTAAAGATGCCATTTCTTCTTGGAAAGAAAGTGCTGATGATCCTCTTTTTCTGTGCCCTGTGCTGTACTTCTGCACTTCTCTGAAAACCACACGCAGAAGTTCTCCCAGCATTCTGGCAGATCCCTTTCATCACTTTCTTCACTGCCTAAAATTTCATAAAGCTGAAAATTACTGGTCAATCTTGAAAGGATTCAGTAATTGGAAAGGGGGGGGCGGGAAAGAGGGTGGTGTTATTTTGTTACCCTTGCAAAGTGCAGATAAAATCTGGAGTTCAGCATTAGTTATTGATCTTCGGGGGCGGAGGGAGCCTGGCAGGATGATGATGTCCTTCTCAGTTGGTGATGGAGGGGAGCTCCAGGGAGCATATCAATGCCGTGGAGCCGGGCGGGGCAGCCGCGGTGCCCTTGGGCACCATCCCGACTGCAGAGCGGGCTTGTTGTTTCCAGCAAAGCTGGAAAAACGGTGGGACACAGTGGGCTGCTTGAGGAGGAAGAGGGAGGAAAGGAGGGTTAGATCGAAGTCTGTGAGCTTGAGGGGTGAAGGAGTGGGCTCAGCCCTTCCAGGCTGTTTGTTTCGTGGAGTGTCCCCCGATAAATCTGCTCAGCATCTCTCCTTCCTCTCCCTTCTGCCAGCTGTTAAGCATAGAATGGTTTGGGTTGAAAGGGGACTTGAAAGGTAATCACGTTCCAAGCCTCTGTTCAAACACCTTCCATAGCCCAGGTTGCTTGGAGCTCCATCCAACCTGACTTTTGAACACGTTAAGGGATGGGGCAGCCCCAGCTTCTCCGGGCAACCTGTGCCGGGGCCTCACCCCCAGGGGAAAATTTCTTCCCGATATCCCATCTAACACTGCCCTCTGACAGTGGGAAGCCATTCCCCCTTGTCCAAAGTCTCTCTCCAACTCTCTTGGAGCCCCTTTAGGCACTGGAAGGGGCTTGGTTCCACATCTCAAGGGGAATTTGGTCCCAGCCCTGGCTGCTCCCCACCAGCGTCCGCTTGTTGGTGTGTGCCTGCAGCGTCAGCCACCCCAGAAGCTGTCCAGGACCTGCATCACCACAGCCCCATGTCTTAGGCTTGCAGAAAGCCCAAGATTTTGAGTGATTGAATCCCCCCAAGCTGTAATTGCAGGTATTGAGTGTAATACTATGTGTTTTTCCAAGCTGTCCAGCCCCCAGAGTTATTTTCATATCAATTAACCCTCTTGCACGTCTCGGGATGGCAGCAGAGAGAGGAGGGAGGTGACAGCGTGTGATTTGGACTCCTTTAATCGCGAAGCTAAACAGAATTAAGGAGTGCTGTGTGCAGGATACAGGCAGCATCCCCCGTGTTTAGGGGTTAAGGCATCTCCGGAGGCCGGACGCGGATCCCGGCGGAGCTTTGGGATCACTCGGGATTTTGCAGTTGTTTCCCTGTGCCTGCGAGGAGGGTGCCCCGGGCAGGGGCTGGGTGACACCTCTGTGTGTCCAAGGGGCTGGATGGTGGCTGAGCATCCCTTTGGCTCTCTGACCAGCCTCTTTCAGGGCGTGCCCACCGTGCCCTCGCGTGGGACAGCAGGAGGCTGCTGGCACCGTCCTGTGGCATCGCTGACACGTGGAGAGTGGTGTGCCCAGGGCTGGGCTTTGAGCTAAATCCGCAGAACTCTGACTGAAAGTTCTGTGCCCCCCATCCCACCAAAACCAGGAGCACGAGGGCTCTCCCGTCCTTCCCACCGGCTCCCCTCTCGAGGAGGAAGGTGAGGGTCGAGCTTCGTGTCTGTGCCGTGTCCATCCAGCGGCTTTCAGTGCATCAAAGTAATTGTCCAGGTGGAAGCAGTTGGCATAATGGTTGTGTTTATTGGAAGGGACAGGAGCGATGCTGTTAGTGAGATATCGGCTGTGCCTCGGCAAAGGAGGAGGCTTTTCTGAGGAGAAAAATAGCCTTTTGTGTTTTGTCCAGCTGCCAAAGCCTCAGTTCTGGAGCTGATCTCTGAAGTTATAATTGACATTTTTATAGATGAGATATAAATATAATTAAGTAGCTGCAATTATTTGTTTATCGACGTCTCCCTCAAGCCACGCAAGGTCATGTGCATTTAAAAATACATCCCCAGGCAGTTTTGAGCAAAGAGTAGTTAAAATATATAGAAATAATTGCCTAATTTGGTCATTTTGAGCGCAGCTTTTCTTGGCAGCAGCCTGGTGATAGCACCGAGCGTCGTTAGAACAACTCAGAGGGAGCCTTCCCTCTGCTCACAGAGTTGTGCTTTTAGGAGGAGGGGGCTAAGGGAGAGCTGCTCCAGCAGGTTTGACCCGTGGATTTTGGGAAAGCATCCTCAGACACGGTGATGGTGTTTTTTTTAGAGCATAAAGTGCTTTAAGGGCTTTGGATGGAAAATGTGACATAAGCTATAAATGGAGGCAGTGTTATTGTTATTGCTTTCCGAGATGAGACGGGCTTTTATTCCCCTGTCAGCTGTATCACTTCATAAATGGGACTCCAGAGAGTGCGGTTGTTTTGCGGGAAGCGCTGGCTCCACACCGTTCCCTCACCGTGAAATTCCTCCCAGGGACCTGGGCTTGGCAACCTGGAGAGATTTAACCCTTGCTGACAGAGCCGAGGAGTGTTTATTTTCTCCAGAGTACTGGGGGGAGCAGTAGCCGCCCAAAAGAGGTTTAGAGCGCTTTTTAAGCAAATATTTGCTTCTAAACTTCACGTGAGGGCTGCAGAGATTCATTAGTTAATATTATTTACCATTTACAGACCTATCAGCGAGCACCATCAGTCACACCTGTCTGTTTGGATCGCAGCGATGACATGTGCCGCGTTAATATTTTATGTGTGTATGTTTTTAATATTACATCCCTGCTTATAAATATTCATGTCTTAAATACGTTAATGGCTGCAGCGCTGCAGAGAATCATTGACATCTCTGCTCCGTGTCACCGGTTCTCCTCCATCCTGATGGAACCAAGGGGAGAGCTGGGCTCACTGATGGGGCTGATGGGCTGGAGCATGGGAAGAGCTGCTTTTGGGGCTGGGTGGCCACTTGCCAGCAGTTTCCCGTTCGGCCCCAGTTTGCCCCGCTCGGGCTCTCGCCAGGCCATGGGGACCGTGTGTCCCCTGGGACAGGGTGAGGCCATTCCAGGGCAGGGGCTCTCCCCGCTCCGTGCTGCTCCCTGCCCCGGTGTTAATAAACGCAAAACAAAAGGAAAAGCTGCCAATTCTTGGACCCGTCTCCCTTGCCTTTTAATTTCCTGGCCGGCACCTGACGCGGAGTGTAAAAATAACCGAGGCCAGGCCGGTGTGAGCCCTGTGTCCCAGCGGACTCCGGGCCGGAATAGCAAATCAGGCTCCCGGCCACGCTTTTCCAGGCGATTGTGGAACGTCTCGGGTGGTTACAGTCGTTCTGCCCCCGGCCTCACACTGGATAATGCCACCTGAGGCTTGGAATAATTGCCCGGCTCTGTACTGTCTGTCAGACCTTATTGCTTAATTTTATACCCATAATGAAAATTGCATCCAGAGCAGGAGATGGAGGGAGCAGCTGCCCTGGACGGGATGGACCTGAGGAAGAGGTGTCTGTGAATGCTTTCTCTGAAGAAGGGGAGAGGCTCCACGTGCAGCAGCACTCAGGAGAGGGCTTGGCATTTTTCCTTTCCTGTTTTACAAACAAATTCGATAATAATACTGATTAGGAAAAAAAATTCCTCCAACCTCCAGTAAAGGCTGCAAACACAGCAGAGCAATTAGTTTGGAATCTCTAGTTACACGGACTTTACATGAAATACCAACTTTAAAGTACATTGCAAAGGACAGTCTGTTTGTAAACTCGTTTGTATCTTGTCTTCATCACCAACAGGTGTAAAGAAATCACTTAATTCCCTGTGCCCAGAGGGAGAGCCCTGAGCAGCCAGACCTTTCTGCCCTGGATTTATCCAGCCTCCCTTCGATTAGCCCTGGTACAGGTTGTAACAGGAGGAGATGTTGACTGTAGGACTCAGTCCCGGGCCTTTCCTGTGGCACCTGTACACAGGGGGTATGAAATGGCTCTTCAAATACCAGTTGAGCTTTCTGGGGCACGGGAAAGGATGATTTTGCAGATCTCAGGTATCCTGTGCCTTGGGAGGCGCGGAGATGGAAGAGGGCAGTGCTGGTCTCACAGGTGTCTGTGTGGCATCCAGGGCAGGACCACAAGCAGAAATGGGGCATTTCCTTCCTGTGGAACTGCAGTTATTGGTCTCTGTCTTAAAAAGAAAAATCTTCCCATTCACTTAGTCTTGAAGAGCATCAATAACAATGCAATTAAACCACAGCCGTACTGGAGAGGACAGAGGAGAAGAGCAGAGCCACTCTGATCACTGCAGGGTTTCTCGGGAAACATAAAGGGAGAGTGTGCAAATATTTAAGTGTGCAAATATTTAAGGACCTTTTTTAAACGGTGATCATAGCTCTCTGTTACACTTGCAGAAGTTGGGGGGGGGTGGTGTGAGCTCTGCTGGGATGAGCTTGTACCAGAGACACCACGTCGTCTGCCTGGCTGAAGCTGCGCTGAGGAGAGTGAGGTCATTTTAATACGAGCTCGGTTTGCCATCTCACTGTCACTGCCGACAGCCAGCTTGAGTGACAGATAAATTAGCACAAATCCTGATGATCTCTGAACAGAAAGAAACCCTAAAAGCCGTGAATAAGTTCTTGCTTATGAATCTACTTAGCTGATGAAACCAAACCCCTTTTGCTTCCCCGATGCAAGGGTGAAGTGATTAGCAGGGAGTGCTCCACGTCTTGTGGGACTGTTTGGAAATGTTAATTGAGGAAAGGCAGAAACGGGAGGAGAACAAAATGCAACATTTCCATAGCCAGGCAGTCTGCATACAACAGGCAGAATTAAAAATCAGCGTGGTGACCTTGAGAAAACAGGCAGCTCCTCGCAGGCAGCCAAAAATGTGATATGAAAACACAGCGAAACGCTGTCGCTTTCGCTCCCTGGTGTGTTGGTTCCTTCTCCCAGCGGATCGCTGGGAGCAGACTGGGCGAGTCCTCTCCAACATGCACGGGGGAGCTTTTGTTTTTCATAGATCTGTGCTTTTCTCTTGGTTGGGTTTGATAATGAAGCTTTTGGAGCACTCGTAGTGGAGGTGAGGAGGATGTTGCACAAAGGGGGCTGGTTTGTCACCCTGGAGTGAGTCGCCTCCGTCAGCTGCCACTTCTCTGTGCCGGCCCCGGGTGCTGCTGAATCCCTTAATTGTACAAGGTCACTGCCATATGTAAAGCTCCAGGTGATCTGTTCAAACAGATAACACATCCGCTGTCCCCAAAATCTTGAGATTCGGCAGAAACGGAGGTTACACAAATAATGCTGGTAACGAAGCTTTTACCCCTGAGCCTCCCTTGGCTCTGCTGCGCCGTCTCCGTCCTCACACCCCTGGCTGGGGTGCCGGTTTCCAGGCGTTCCTTTGGAAGTGTTGGTGGTTGAGGTGGGGATGCTGATCCGAGCTGTAGGTGCACGGACACGTGCTCGAGTGGGTGTCTGACCCGGCCCCGCTCTGGGGAGCGGGAATTGCTCCCAGGGCCCTTTTTGTGAGGCAAAGTCTCTTGAGCGACTGCTGCTGGAGGAGGGCTTGTCAGGGGGGGTGGAAATGAAAGATTTCTTTAATTAGTTTGATTAATATGCCCTGGTAAGGCGTGATTTTGCTTATTCTGTGTGTTTTTGGTATATATAAGCTGAAGTAAGAACATCTGGCGCTTTTTTCGCCAGATCCGATAGAATAAGTTGAAAAACAGCTTCTTTCAGAAAACTGCAGGTCGGCACATTTGGGCTGTGGGTTTTATCTTTTTAATTTATTGAGTGTTTTCTGAACCAGAAAGGTACCTTCAAGTGGAGTAATAATTCACAGACTGTTCCCCATTTTGAAACACCTTCCATGGCTTCTTGAATTGTCTGCTCTGGAAGGAGACCAGGAGTGAACAGATCCAGTACCACTAACCCTCCTGAGCCCTCCTGTGAGTGATTCCGAACCCCTTCTCAGCTGTGTAGGGAATGGGGCCCTTTGTTGTCCCAGTGAATCCCAGGTTGGATGTGAGGATGGGAACACCGAGCATGGATCCAGGTCTCGGTCCCTTTGACCACAGAACTTTCAGGGTTTACTTTCAGGGGGACCATTGCTGGCCCCAGTGTGAGTAATTTGGGGGCTGTGAGGTTGACTTCAGTGTCAGCAGTGCCCTGCTGATGGAGGTCTCCCCCCTTTCCTATGGCACGAGTCACACGTGAACACACGTGTTCAGCAGCGCTGGAAACCAGGGCAGGATCCGTAGGGAGAAGCCTGGCAGGAGAATACGCTGCGTTGTGGCAACAAATACTCCCTCGTGAGCTCCCAGGGAGCTCAGATGAGCTAAAATCACTGTAAGGTATTGGAGGGGGTTTGGGTGTTGCCATTTCTGTCTCTGTGAGCTGGATTCCCTCTGGCTCGCTCTCTGCTCTCGGTGCCAGCCCATCCTGGGAGCGGAGCGCTTGCTTCCCTCAGGAGCAGGGGGACTTGTACAAGTGTGGGACTTGTTTCCTTGCAGATAAGCAGCCCATTCCCCAGCTCCCAGTGATATCCCACGGGTTTCCTCTTGCCTGTTTGGCTTCATTCCGCTCCGTCCCTGGCAGGGCGGGAGCACGGGGCGCTGGCCCCGTGTTTCGGGAGGGTTTGGGAGCAGCAGGAGGGTGCTGGGAGGTGGAGGTGGGCTGCAAACCTGCCTGGCTGCCCAGGGAAGGAGCAGCTGCAGAGGGAAGATGGGAGCAGCTGTGGGTATGAAATTAGTCATTCTGTGAAGAAATGGATTTGATAAATAATAAAACAGTGGTATTAACAACAGATGCTTTCCAGGTCAGATGACTTTGATAAAAGCACCCAACAGCCGTGGGTAATGGTATGAAAAATATGTATCTATATTTATAGATCTATTTATATGAAAAGGCATATAAATAAGTGTGTGTGTGTGTGTATAGCTCTGTGTGTACATGCTCACCGTAAATGTACCTGACATTTTATTTCTGGTTTAAAATGACAGTGGAAGTGTCGCTGCGCCCATTCTTCACAGGCTTTGAGACTTGTCAAGAAAACCTGAAATTTGATCAATTCCCCCAAACCTGGCGCTCCCTCCCCTCCTCTCCTCAGTGCGGGCCCCATTTGTTTTTATATTCATACCTTTTCATTTTGATAACTGTTTTGATTTGGAAAATACTATGCCTTATACAATGTTTCCTTTATGATGATGTAGTGTGCTCTTCTTACCTTTCACCTTAAATCTTTGATAAGAGCATTTTAAAAAATGAAATTGCTACCTGGCACCATTGCACGCTCCTGGCTGCCTGCCAGCAGGGATGGAGCTGCAGGAGGAGAGAGGAGAGGAGAGGAGAGGGGCTTTGGAGAGCTTTCCCGAGGAGTGCAGGAGCTGGGCTGGGATGGAGGAGGCTGAGGAAGGGCAGGAAACACACCAGGACCAGCCTCTGCCCTCCAGGGCTGGGTCCTGTCCTCACTCAGCGACAGCCTTTGAGTCAGTAGGGACCTCCCAGCCCTGTCACCCCTGTCGTGACATGGGCAACACCACACCTTTGCAAGGGTGGGTGTGTTAGCAGGGTTTGGTACCAGCCCCATTCCAGCAATGCCGGTGGTCACTGAATGTTTCCCTGTCTGTCTTCCCTGCTAAATTCCTCCTTAATCCGGTGTCAGTCCTCGCTGCCATAACAGGAGGGACCCCATCGGAGGAGGCTGGAGGGTGTCTCAGTGCTGGGTTGCTTTGTTTTCCCCTTGAAGCTGTCAGAGTGAACCTCGGGACTGTGATGTTTTTGTAGTCTGACCAAGCATTGCTTGAGTTTCCAGCACGTCCAAGTAATTGAAATGTTTTTGGGGAACTGTTGGTTGTGCTGCAGAATGTGATTTATCGGGGGAGGCATCAGCAGTGGGAATATCAGTAAATATCAGTCTGACATGGCAGGTGGTTTTTATTTTAATGTAGTAGATTTAATGAACTCTCTCATTGTTATAATTCACGGTAGTGGCCGAATGCATCCATTTCCCCTCCATAATGACGCTCGTTACCGATCGCTCCTTCGTTAGCGGCGTTGCCTTGGCCGGGGAGCTCCGCTCTCCGCTGCGCCCCCAAGTGCGGGGGCTTGGCCGGGAAATCGGCGCCTCTTGCATTCAATACTATCAGCACTAAACGTAGCCAGAAACTTCCCCAAGTAGTTCATGCAATATTAATTATTATTACTATTATTATGGACTGTCTGGAAAGGTCGTTAGCAGAGCCCTGCCGGGTGTTCCCGGTGTTGGGGATGTGGTTATCGGCCGTTACTGCCGGGACGCCTCTCGGGGAGTTTGTGGTGTTGGGGTCAGAGCCGAGAGCAGCCCCCAAATCTGCTGTCAAGTGATTTAATAAATAGCATTTGTGTCCAGCCTAACCCAATCTATCTCACCTCGCTGAGAGGGGAAAAAAATAATCCTGCCTCAAAATTACTGCTTTTGGAACTGTCTTGTCTCTTTTGAGTGGGAACTGGAGACGACGAGACAAGCTTCAATGGAAGCGAATAAAGAAACGTTACTTTGTGAACACAATCTTCTGGTACCAGTCACTTCTCAACAGCCATTCAATCAAAATGCTAATGGCAAAGGCAACAAGGGAGCGAGGTTATTGTAATCCTAATTGATAGGCTGCAGGGATGGGGTTTGATAAGTGCTGTTGAAGAGATGTTTTTGAAATATGATTCCCTTTAATTACAATGATACTAATAAAAAATGAACAATTGATTTAATGATAGTTTTCTGGGTAACGGCTTGAAGATTTTTGTTCGAGTTATTTTGGAAGTTGAGTTTTGTTGTGTTTTTTTTTTAAATGAGGAATTATGAAAATCACCTTAAAAATAAAGCCGTAGTGGCAGGTAGTGACTTTATCTCGACTTGCGTGGCTACTTTGCATCAGAATTAATACTGTCACATCTGAAGCCCTTGAATAAGAAATCCAGTCATTTATTTATACAATAGACTTTGCTGAAAGCCCTCGGTTGAAGCCACGTTGCATGTAGGAATGCATTTAATATCTAATGCTTATAATAATTAGGATCAATTATGCCAGCAAGGATTTGGAAATACATTCTGAGGGAGGGGCAGAAGGGGCTAAGGGGTATTCACGGGGGTTTTACAGCGTGTCTGGAGCACCAGGTTGGATCATATTACTGGAGATTATTGACATTCAGTAACAGGGAGCTCCAAACTGAGCCTCCCTCTGCCAGGGCAGAAGCATTTTCCGTGTCCCCTGATGGGTGGGAGAGCTGTGCCGGTGCTCCGTGTGCCTGTGCTCCGTGGGGCTGCATCGGCACAGAGCATCCTGCCTCTGGAATTGGGAACACAGAGAGGAAGGGGAGATCTGTCGCTAACGGGCAGCCTCTGTCTCAGCTAATTTTTGATGAGATAATTGATAGCAAAACAAATAATTACTTTTTGGGGGGGGTGGCGGGCTGTTTTGCTGTTGTTGGGGGGGGGGCTCCTGGGGCAGGGAGGATGCTCTCTTCTGCCTTTCAATTTGTCAAGCTCTCTCTCAAAGATCTGCCAGAGAAGAAAGGGTAATTAATAGGCTTGAAGTCATTTCCGATGTGTCAGTATTTCTGCCTTGCTTCCAAGTGATAATGTTCGCTGGCTCGAGGCCTCCGGGGAGCCTTCCATCTTATTAACTTGTCTAGGAGAAACAGTGAGTGGGGACAGGTTGGGCCAGTGGGTGACATGAAATAAGGATTTGTGCTGTAGCGAGCTGTAAACACGGGGGCCAGTTGAGTAAAAAGTGGAAAGAGAAAAAAAAAAAAGAAAGAAAAATATATTAAAAAGGCCACTGGTCACAAGTGAGGATGAGGGGGGGGGATGTGCTTTATTTAGGGCAGCCTGTACTCAGCTCGTAGGGCTGGAAGTGATGTTGTGCTGTGTCACCCACGGCCAACTTTGGCGGTGCCAAAACCAGGTCCTGGTTCTGTCTGGGTCCCTGTGACCACAGAGCAGGTCACCCGTGGCCCGGTGTGTGCCTTCTGCGTTGGCAGCACAGTTTTAGTTTTTTGACCCAACTTCCCGCTGGCGTGAAGCTACAAGGTCTTGCTGTGGAAAGGGAGGTGTGAGAGAAGAGAGGGTTCTCTTCCCCCTGTGTGTGGGATCTCTGCACCTGTAATCACCGGCCTGTGTCAACACAGGATCTGGTATAATTGCCTTCCCCCACCCCAGGTCCTGGTGAGATTTGTTAATTACAATTAGAACACTTAAAAATAGCCAGGATTTTTAAACTGGTTTCCCAATTATCTTGTATGATGGAGGAAGGGGGGTTGGATGGGATCTCGGTTTTCCCTGCTCTGCCCACTTCAGGGCTTGGCTCCTCGAGGTGTCCCTCGTCCAGGGGGCTCTCTGTGCCTCGGGAGGGGTTCAGAGCTCTCAGCTGGGCACTGCCCAGCGTGGTTCCTGCAGGACTGCCAGCTCTGCCAAGGTGGGAGATGAGCTGGTCGTAGGTGGGGTCTGGTGTTTGGATGTGCTGGGTTCCCGCTTGCCCTTGGCGTAACTAAAAGCTGGAAGACAGCCTGGGAAAGAGGGAGAGAGGGACGAGCTGCCCCCCGGGAGGGTTCCCTTTGTGATGTTTTGAAGGAGCAAACCTTGGCGTTTTGGGTCACTGGGAAGGAACAGGACATCTTTCACGTATTGACAGGTTTTTATTTCTTCTCTTTTCTTTCCTGATCTCCCTCCTGTTTGTCAAGCTCACTTCTCATTTTCCAGAGATTATGACTAAACACTCTGACAGCCTCTTGGCAAAGTGTGAGGTGGCCACAGTGAAGGAAAAACAAGGAGCCACCTCAAAGCTCTTCAGTGATTAAGCCACTTAACTGGCAAATTCTTCTCTTCCACTGTGCAGTGTGTTTCTGCACAATAGCGCTCCCCTTGCAAGCACTTATTAGGGAGGCACTAGTATAATCTAATTAAAATTTGGTTTAATATTCTGTGAAAATGAAAACTGAATCCTCCCTGCTTGAAAGAATGACCGTGCATGTATTAGTCCTCTACATTTTGTTGTTGTTGTTGGCTTATTCAAATATTAGCACTGCCTGCACGCTCAAAATGATGGTTTATGTCCATTAACGGGGCTTAATTCTCAGATTTAATGATGAGTGATACACAGGAGTTGGTGGAAGCTGCTTGCTGGATATTTTTTGTAATGTTTTTGATGCTAATGTTCCTTCCTGGAGGTAAATAAGAGGAGGGGAGGCTGGGCAATAAATAATATTACTGTGAAATTAAAATAAAGTCTCATTATTTGAGGATGGAATTTAGTGGCTGAAGGTTTTTTCTTCAGCAGCAGCTTCATTCTGATTTCTTCCAGCTAATTACCTGCTGATTAGTTGAGGACAGGCATTGCTCACCTTGGCCTTGAGCATCAGGTTATCTCCTGGGCAGTGTGCTGGGGTGGATGAATTTGGTACACGTGAAGAAGGTACTGACCTTCAAAAAGCAGGTAACAGCAACTTCCCTGTGTTTTCTCATCAGACATAATTTTTCTCTGGGGGAAAGATTTTTCTGGGAGGAAAAAAATACAGGGTTTGAAGCTGGAATTTATTTTTAAAAACCCACCCAAACCTTTTATTCTTTCACTGAATATGGGAAAATTACCAGAGTGCCAGAAACCCTCTTAATATTATCTAAATGTTTTCCCCTCTTTCCTCACCTGTCTTTCTGAATGTGATTTGAAACATGGAAATATCTCTGTTCCTGATCTATTGAAGGTTCTCATCAGTGACCAGCAGAAAGGCTGCTCTGGCTTGTGGGCAAAAGATAATTTTATATAAATTTATCTGAAGAGAGGGAGGTGGGGCCAGCCATGGGAATGGATCGCTGGAAACTTGCCCTGCACAGGGAGCAGAGATGGAAGGATCTGCCATTAAATGTGTCAGGGAAATTCCCTCGGAGCAGGTGGTGGGGCTTGTGAAGTCGTTGCCCGGCGTCAGAGGCGCTTTCCCAACCCAGGCAGGGCAGCCAGAGCTGGCGTGTCCCTTCCCAGGCCCGCTCCCTCCTCTTCCTCCTCCTCCTCCTCCTCCTCCTCATCCTTCTCCTCCTCCTCCTCCTCCTCCTCGAGCAGGCACTGGTGAGGCTGTGCCAGGCTGGACACACCACAGCCTCACTGGGCTTTGGATCCACCAGACTGGGGGCAGCTCGTGGGATGAGGTGGGATCTGGCTGGTGGCATGAATGCTGAAATAATCACTGGTTTGATAGCAGCTCCTCTGTCACGCAGCCCAGCGGAGATGATTTTGCTGCTTGCCATGAGCACGTGCAGCTGCAGGGGTGGCCACTGGACACCTCTGGGGGGGGGCTGCTTTATTTCTGAGTCCTGTGCTCTCTGGCAAAGGATAAATCCTAGGATGGGTGGATGGACAGGTGGAATGTGGTGTCAGGCAGGTGTCAGCCTCACCAGGCTGAGATGACGATGACACCACGAAGCAGATCAAAACACGAAGTCTTTAAAACCGTGTGTTGGATGTGTCATCTCCCAGGAGCTTTGTGTTCCTCCGATAACCATCAGCAGCGTTATCTGTGCGTCCTCGCTCCTGCATTTCTCAGGAGCTGATAAACTTTGAGCCAGGTGAAAACCAGGGGTGCCACGTTGGGAATGTCTGGCTCAGGGCTGGAATAGCCTGCGTGGGACCTGCTGTTCTGGGTGATGCTCAGCCCCTCCGGTCCAGGGCCTTCCTCCAAGGGCAGTGGGGTCCAGGTGCTGTGGTAGTCCTGCCATGCTCCCCAGCCAGCTAGTGGGGCCAGCAGGAGTAACTAAATACCGGAGAGCATCGGTGTTTCAGGAGAGGGATGCTCCACTTCGCTTGGCATTTTAATCTCTTCGAGCGCTAGGTTGGAATAAGCACTTTTTTAGTGTGTGGTGATGTATTTTGTTGAAAACCAAGGCATTATTCGTAATTATGCAGTTTTATGAGAGTATCCGTAACAGTATTCCTGCCGTGGTTGGCTGTGGGAGCTGGCATAATATTTAAATAAGAGCCCTGGGGACAGGACACGCTCGCGTTGGGCGCGGGACTCAGCCTATTGAACTGGTGTCTAATTACCTCTACTCAGCACCAGCGCTCCAGTTATCAGCAGGCGTCAGGGGGAAGGCCAGTGCCTTAAAATGACATGGATTGTTAGAGAACATCAAACTTTTTTAATACAGTTAATGATCCTCAGCTATAAATAGCCTGTTCCCGGTGACTGGCAGCAAGGCTTTTGTGCTGTGCCGAGCTCTTGTAGTTCGTGGGGTTTTCTCTTCTCCCTCCATACATACCGCAGACCCTTTCACCCAAATGCTTTGCTAGCAGGGTAAATAGATCCTTTCTGGGTCGGGAGGTGAAGGTCTGCCAAGCGGGAATTTGCCGGAGGCTGTGTGTGAGGTTCAGGGATGAACAAGGTGGGAGACTGGCAGCTCCATCCTCTGGTCATTTGACTCTTCTTCCCCGCCGTGGAGTGGGATGGGGACAGGTCTTCTGGGGCTTCCCCCCTCTCGTGCCATTGGATAGTCTTCTAGGGACGGCCAACCCTGACTTTGAGGGCAAGACAGGCAGCTTTTGTATATGCTGTGCCCCAAAAGTTTTCTTGTTCTCTCTCAGGTTAAATATGACTGTAGGTTTGTGGAGGACAGTTTGGAAATGAGGCTCTTTGAGCTCAGTGGCAACTGTAGCCCAAGAGCTGGAAACAGCAAGGACTTGGTCCAAAGGAGGAGCCCTTGTCCTGGCAGTGCCCTATTCTGACCCAGTAAATCCCTGAGCAAGTGTAAATCTGCTGAGGGGAATTGTCTGCGTGAAGCCTGGCCGGGGCATTTCTCTGTGCTCGAGCTGCATCACAAGCAGTTCTACTCCCTGGGAGCACACGGATCCCCGTAGGTTGCTTTACCCTTTACAGAATGGGATTTGAACCAGCCAAGAAGTCTGAGAGCGGCACTTGAAAGCTCGAAGTGCCGCAGACACGCTGAGCCGGTCCCTGGACGCGGTGTGTGAGTCTGGGACGGGCCGTCAGGCTGAGCTCTGCCGTGGCTTTCTAGTCCTCGGCGCTGTTTGAGTATCCCAGCAAAATAATGCCAAAAAGCCCCTCAGACCCTGAACCGACTGCCAGGCTTCACTGCAGCGATGAAACGTTTCCCACTGCCCAGAGGTTGCAGGGAGATTCTGCCACAGCTTTGTTCTCCGGTGCCTGCAGGGACCACGGGAAAAGGTCATCGCATAAACACGGCGAGTTCTTTGTCTGCCTTGAAAGCGGGGAAGCAAAGGGGACTCTCATGGAATGCCTCCCCCACTCCACCTTGCCGGTTCCAGCCCATCCTCAGGTCAGGAGCCGGCCCACGCTGGGTCTGCAGGGTTTGGCTGTCACAGGTGCTGTGTGCTTGCTCCCAGCGGGGCTGAGGACGGAGCTGGGGGGAAGCAGCAGCAGGAGCCGGAGGTCTGGGCCGGGAGCACCCGTGCTGTGAGAACGCCCCGGGGGATGCCCGGGGTGGATAATTAGTTCCCCTTTCCCTCTGCCTGCGGCTCTGGCGCTTTTGTTTCTTGAGGATAAAGATTTCAGCGTTCTCCCCGATGGCTTGAACAAAGGTTGAGCGCGGGGGGGAAAATCCATAAAACAATGTCACCAAAACAGGAGCAGGAGAGGGGAGCTTTAATAAATCTCTGCCGGGCCTGTGCACCTGGGAACTGGGCTGGGCTGGATTGGAACAGGAGGGAGATGCTGGAGAAGGTCACCTCTGAAGGTGGCAGCTGACACAGCAGCGTGGCTGCGCTTCTGGCGGAGCTTTGGCAGGAACCCATCCATCCATCCAGAGGTGTCCGTTCATCCCGTCCCCCAGCACGTGATTCCCTGGCACCCCGGAGCTCAGCAGAGCTGAGGAAGGTGCTTGTGCTTGGGTGGGGCTGGGAGGGCAGCAAACTGCAGGGGAGTCATCCCCAGCAGGGAATGACTGGGCCGTAGCCGTCAAAGAAGGTCAGAAGACACGGTTAAGGCAGTCAGTGATGACAAAATCACGGGTTTTAGATGGCTCGGCAGAGAAAGTTCATCTCTTTTTTTCCTCATTCGTCCATGCACGGTCTTGAAAAGTGGCTGCAGAGGAAGGGAAGCACCTGCTGTACCTGAGCAATATTGGGAAGCACACTTTGGACGAGATACTTTGAATTTTAGATGTGATTATTAGCAAAGGGCTCTGGGTTTTGTGCTTGTTTAAGCCTTGTTTTCCTTCTCCTTTCCCAGCAGATCCCTTTTACGGAGCTGCCTGGCTCTGTGTGTTCCCTATTAAAAGTTTCCTTTCCCAGGGTGATTCTGCTCCTTTGTTGCATCTGGTTCTTGAACACTTTATACTATCAAACAGCAAAACTGCTTTTATTGATGCAGCAAAGAACAATGGGATTTCTCCAACAGTGCTCCCAAAATACGCTCGTGGGGGTTTTTTTATTGCTGGCTTCCAACAGTGGAAAAAATGATTAAGATACGTGAGGTTTACTCTGGTCAACGGGAGATTGGTAATATCAACAAACGACTCCAGTAAATGGATTAGCTCCTCTGCTCCGGCGAGGCCGAGGCGACGTGTTCCTGCCCTGGCCGTGCTCTGCCTGCAGACAGACAGCTGAAAAAGCAGAAGCATCCCCAGCATGCTGGAGCGTGGCTGGGGCTGGGCAGCGATGACGGCGCTGGGCTTGTGCCGGGTCGCTGCGGGGTGACGGCAAATGGGTCGGACGTGCGTGGTGGCCGCTCACCCAGCGACGGCACCCGCCTGGCCCCGAGCAGGAGGAAGAGCACAGGCAGGGACCCAGCCCCGCTCCGTGGGTGAGCTGAGCTTCCCGGGGTGCCTCGGTGCTGGCTTTGGGTTCTCCTTGTGAACAGGTGTCAGGGTAAGCGTGTCTGCCGTAGGAAAAAATTTGCTATATGTGTTTCAGCCTCGGCCCCTGGACATACGTAAAATGTGAGACTGTTTGCCCTGTTTCAGGGGAGGACTCTGGAATTTGAGACAGATTCTGGGGCTGGGAGCATGCATGGTGCTAATGAGGAGACACCATGACATCTTACATGACAGTGTTCGAGGCCAGGTTGGACAGGGCTCAGGGCAACCTGCTGTAGTGGAAGGTGTTCCTGCCCTTGGCAGGGAGTTGAAACGAGATGAGCTTGAAGGTCGGTCCCTCCCAGCCCAGCCCAGCTCATTCTGTGATCCTATGTTCTCTCACTTCACCTGTGGTCCTGGACAAAAAAACAGACTTCAAGCTTACATTAAAAAGGGTGTTCTCCCCCATCTCCTCTATTTCTTCTATCAGAGCTTTCCTGGCAGTGCCCAGCAGAGTGGTTTGAACGTTCTTCTCGGT
Source organism: Pseudotriccus pelzelni (assembly GCA_035584735.1). Taxonomy (NCBI): domain Eukaryota; kingdom Metazoa; phylum Chordata; class Aves; order Passeriformes; family Tyrannidae; genus Pseudotriccus; species Pseudotriccus pelzelni. The sequence continues at coordinate 1,086,444 of JAWMRA010000048.1, forward strand.
TTTACCCCATGCACACAGAGGAAAGCTGGGCTGTTTCAGCATTTGCAGGGATATTTGAGGCTGTACCTCACACCCCTCGGTGGTGGTGGGAGCTGCAGCGTGTTGGCCTCTCCGTGGTGGTGGGAGCTGGTTTCCAGGAATAGCTGAGCAAATGCTTCGCTCTTTGCTTGTGTATCCGGAGGAACAACTGGTGCGTGTATTCAAAGCATCTGTCCTAGCCAGGCACTCTCTCTCACAGCAGTATATGTTGTTTGCTTAGGCAAATACTGACACGGTGCGTGAGCAGCAGGGATGGAGCCCTGGCCAAGGATATTAATAATGTCCAGGAATGTTGTGTGCTGCCTGAAGTTTTAGCCCAGAGGGGTCATACTGCACAGCTCAAAGGGATTAACTTAACCTGAGGCTAAGCTGCTCATTTTTGCTGGTATTTCCCTTGACCCTGGGCAGTATTTATTTCAATTCCTTGAATAGTTTTTTGTTGTTTGGTGCCTGATTTGTTATTCCTTTGCATTGCGATATATGGAGTCAGAAGGGCAACAGAGATTCCGTGCTCTCCTTCCCAACCGGGACTGGCAGCACTTTGGGATGCAGACAGGGTGGGTAGGACATCCATGGGGTTCAGGGCTGTAAGAAAGGGTGTCACCAGCACCGTTTCACCTGGGGGAGGGATGCAAATCCAGCTGGGATAAACAAATGAATGGAAATGAGGGGCTTTTTGCAGTGAGGGTGCAGCCTGTAGGATGTGCCTTCCTGTCCTCGGTCACCTGGGCACCGTGGCAGTTCCAGGTGGAGATGCTGAGGCTGGACCAGTCTCTCTGTCTCTCCTGTTCTTCCCCGGTGTGGAGGGCTCTCTGCTGGAGCACAGCCCGGGCTGGGTGCTCTGCCTGGTCACAGCTGCCAGCAGGGTCACCGGAGCCACCTTGGGAGCCCGTGGTAGAGCGTGGCCTTTCACCTGCCCGTTACCCTGAGCTGGTGCTCGTGTGTCAGTGAGAGGAACAACACCTGCGTGCTGCCAGCAAAGTGCCCTTCACTGTGTGTTCCGTCCCCTGCAGTTTCCGGGGAGGTCTCTGTAACCCGGGCTGGCAGCCCGTGGCCCTGGGCTGGGTGCGTTTTGGGGAGGTGATTTCCTGCCCCGGTGGGTCCGTGCCCCCCAGCCCGGGGCTGTCACGCTGCCGCCGCTGCAGGATCCAGGTAGGCAGGAGTCACCTTGAGCAGCCGTTCAGCGGCTTGAAAAATTCCCCCCTGCGAAGCGAGTTCTGCAGACACGTCGTTTCTCCCGGGGCACCTCTGGCAGCTGCTGCTCCCCTGAACTCCGCCAGCGGGGGACTTGAATTTTGGCAGCCCGAACAGGGGGAAGGTTCTGGGCTTGGCTGGTGCCTTGGAGAGGAGCGGTGGCTGTGGCAGGTTTTGGCTTCATTCCTCCCCCACGGAGCTGCCTCACTTGCTGAAATCAGGCAGAAATCCCTGTCTTCAAAGTCCCGTTTTCAGTCTGGAGGGACTGGTCGGCTCCAGGGACAAGCTGGGGGCACCAGGCTCAGGAGGCACCAGCTCAGTGGGCCAGGGGTGACCCCATGGCCCCATCACCAACCGGGGGACACTGAGCGATGGTGCCTTTTGGTAGCAGTTTCTGGCGACAGAGCCTGAAATGAGCCTGTTGCTGACAAATGGGCCTGGATGGGGGCAAGGTGGGGGTCTGCCCCTCCCAGCCCCCCCACAGGGCACCCACAAATGGCCCATCGCAGGTGGGCACCCATCATTCCCCCTCTTGGTCAGAGAAGAGACAACTTTGGGCTCTTTGTTGCACAGGAGACAGCTCCGGGAGAGTTTTTTAATAATCCGTTTCTATAATTGAAGGATTTCAGATTTCTTTTGTAAGAGCAAGCGCCTGCTTAAACATGGAGACAAATACATCCAATAATATGTACTTGAAATTTAATGCAGGCTAATTCATTTTGGCACAGTCCCAGATATGCTGATTAAATGGCCTGTGAAGTGCTACAATATCTTGATAATGTACATTCCACATTTGATTATATAATCAATTATGTTGCACCTAATAACATTTAAAATTAGTGGAAAAGCTGTGAGCAGATTGTATCAGGTGCAGAGTAGGTCTTGGGCAGCTTTAAAGAAACTTCTGCAGGCGTGTGCTGCAAAGGAAGGGGAGGAGATGGATCTTCAAATACTGTTCCTCAGGAAACCAGAGACTTGATAAAATGTTTCTGTTAATTTAGGGACTAGATTTAGAATTAAATAAAGTTTCTGCAGCTTCCCTGGTTTGCTGCTGGCAAAGAAACTAATATTTTCAATGAAGAGATGACCTTGCACATCGCGTTTCGAACAGCCTAGGTGTTCTTGGCAGTAATTTGGGGTGGCTTTAGCCGCTCTGGTCAGACCCAGAGCTCAGCTCTGGTGTTTCCTGCACCCACCAGTGGGAATCAGGGCTCGTCTTCACCAGCTCTTCCCTGCCTGGGGGACCTGGGTGTCCATCCCCAGGGATGTCCAACCCCTCCAACGTCTGTGACGTTTTAACACCCCTCACACGGGGACTCCGGGCTACTGGTTGCCCACCTGGGTGGCTGGTGGTGATCAGCGTGGTGGGCAGCCCTGGGAGCAGCCAGGATCATTTGGCAAACGATTGTCATTCCTTTCTGGGGAAGTTAGTGAGTTCTGGGTGACTGGCGATGGCAGGTTAGGGGGAATTCGGCCTGGATTTTATGGCCCTCCAGTAGAAGAGGGTTGATAGGAAACAAATGTGTTATGGCCCCAGACAAGCTGTTGCTCCATTTTTTGTTCTGTTTAAAGCAGCGCTATCAACCAGTTGGAATATAGGCTTGGAGTATCGCGGGGAGTAATCTAATTAGTATGAAGTCAATTCACTAGTTCCTTTTGTATCTCGTGATTAAATAAGTGGGAAAATGGCTTGAAAATTAGGTGCTAGAACAACCCAATTACATTTCTGTAGCTTTTTGTATTCAATTTCATAAACAATTTTGCTCTTCGCTGGTTAATCAGTGAATGCCTTTTTCCAGTTTGAAAAGCACTTTTGAAATTATAATGCAATTAAATTGTGTGTGGATGTTCTGGCATAGCGAGCGTGAGGGCTGGGGGCCTGGCAGGCAGCCACGCTCTACCTTGACAGTAACGAGTTCCCGAGCTTGGCGGCTCGCTGGTGTCGTTCGGAACGCTGTCCACGCTGGGATGCCGGGATGGGAGCGCTGGATCCTCTCCCCTCCTGTGCAGTGGATCCTCAGCAGACCCAGAGCCTCGGCAGTGGCTCAGTGAGCAGATCAGGTGTGTCAGCACCCAGTGGAATTTTTCCCCAAGGTCCTGGAGCAGCTGTGTGTGTGTGCTTTGGGCTTTCTCTTTTTTTTTTCCCCCCTTTTTTCTCTTCCTTATACGAGCCTCTGCAGGACTGAAGGTGGGCAAAGGAGGTGAGGGTTTGTTTTCCTGAGGGGACACGACTGGGGCAAGTAGGGAAGCATCTCAATGTCTTGTCATCATAGAGTCACAGAATGTGTCGGAACGGACCTTAAAGCTCATCTTATTCTGTCAGCCCACTGTGAGCAGGGACACCTTCCACTACACTGCCTGTCCAGCCTGGCTTTGAACACTTCCAGGGCTGGGGCAAGGCCATCCTGTGTCCTTCTCCAAGTCGGCAGCAGATCTCTCTGTCTGGCAGCAAACGGCTTCCAGAGGAACCCCCCGGGTCTGTGAGGCCACCGAGCTTGGGGACCACTTCTGGTGTGCTCCTGCCAGCCCGTGGCTTGTCTCCATGGCTGTTTAAGGTCAGAGTTTTTAAATGCTTGGGTTTTGTGGGGTATCTGTCTTGTGTCCAGTGTGCTTGTGGTGAGTGGGAGCTATATTCAGCCTCCTGGGGAAAGGTGACCAAGCCTGCGTGATCCCGGGATTTACGGCCAAGCAGCACAAGGGGAGAGGCAGAAGGCTGTGTTAGGAGAAGAAGAAATAATGTTAGAAATAATGACTTGCTTGGCAGGTTTTAACAGGTTCAGTAATGGTATTAGGTGCCCTTGGCTCAAGATAGTAACCTCCTCTTAAATGATCATTACCTGGCTAATAAAGAGCTCGGAGCGGGTCATTACAGCTTAATTTAGACGTAGCATCCTGTTTGGTTTGTGCAGCGTGGCCATCTCTCAAGTTGTTGAATCTGTTGCCTCAGTACTTTGGTTGGGATTTGGGTTTGCTTGGGTTTTCCTCTCCCAGCAGCTCCCCCATCAGTCAGGGGCTGCTCCAGCACATCCCACCAGCTCTGCCTCCTGCTCCTGGTTTCCTGAGTGCTGGTTCAAGGAAAGGCAGGAAGAGGTGATGGGAATGGCTGACCCCACTAAGGGAAGCCCTTGAGCACGTGTTTGATTTCCCATCATTTTCTTCTTAGCAGGATTCAGACAAAGGCTGCAGAGCTTTGCTCCACTCGTAGAACAAGGAGGAATAGCTTTAAACTGGAGGAAAGGGGGTTGAGATTTGATGTTGGGAAGAAATTTTTTACTGTGAGAGTGGTGAGGCCCTGGCACAGATTGCCTAGAGAAACACTGGCTGCCCCATCCCTGGAAGTGTTCGGGTTGGACGGAGCTTGGAGCAACCTGGGATAGTGGAAGGTGTCACGTTGGCAGTGGGAGTTGGAACAAAATGATCTTTAAGGTCCTTTTCAACCCAAAGCATTCCATTATTCTGTGTGTTGTTTCAAGAAACTGTGGCTTTCAGGGTGGTGCTCGGGCATCTCCTTGTCCTGGGGGCCCTTCCCCGGACACGTGTCCCTTCCCACCATCACCCCGGGGACCAGAGGCAGGCAGGAAGGTGTGCAGGAGTTGGGGGTCCAGCCTCGTGTCCCCCACACCACCCCATCCTCTGCCTACTCCCGAGGAGCCGTCCTGCTTCCCTCACCCCATTAGCAGCAGGTTCCAAATGCACATAATTACAATAACCAACCGCCACCCGTTATTAATATTTTGAAGGCGTCTCTTTGATAAGCCCGTCTTTTCAGCCAATTTCCTATTTCTCCCGAAAGCAGAGCATCTTTCCTCTCAGTTTTGTAAATCTGTTGTTAAAAGGAAGAAAAGGAAATGGAAAAAAGGATTCCCCCCCCCCTCCAAACCCTGACACCAGGCTGGGTTCTGTGCCGCCTTTGTCAGCCCTGGATGGAATTATGCATCATGAATAAAAACTGCTGTCAACATGCATTGGGTTCGAAACATTAGAGCATATGGTATGTGATTATCTGTATTGTCAAATGCAATAAAGTGAATTCGGATATAATAAAAAATGTAATATTTTAGAAATTTGGTAATAAACTGCGGAAGAATTGACAGGCAGAGAGTATTTGACGCCTGTAGGCAAACAGATAAAGATGGCAGGCCGTGGTGCTCGGCGGGCAGCGGTGCTGCGGTGCATCGTTAGGAGCTTGCTTTTCTGAGGAGAGCCTGAGTGGGCTGGATGGCACGTGGGGTGGGAGCCTTTGTCCCTGCATGGCTGCCAAAATGTGCCTGCTCTCGGCCACTCACCAGCGCTCCACTTGTCCTTGTCCTTTGCCGTGTGGCATCAGCCAGGGCAGGGGCCTGGGGTCCCCCACTGGTTCTTGACGGGCAGTTCTGCCCCTTTTGGGAGCAGGAGAGGTGGTGAGGGGTGTTGGGGCGGTGCTGGCAGTTCCCTTGGCTCGTGGCAGGGTGAGGGGCGGCGGGGCACGTTAGAGGGTGGGAGTCAGTTCGGGTTCGGCACCAGTTCCGTTTGCTGCAGGTCTCACTAATGAATAGACACATTCCCATTCTGGTGGATTGATTAATTGGATTACACAAGCATTTGGCGTTTTCTGCTTTGAAAGCAAAAAGAAACTTGTTGGATTGTGCCACGCTTCTCTCACCCAGCAGCGCTCCCAGCATTTCTCTACCCTCAACCCACTTATGGAGCTGGGAAGTGCATTCGAACTGCAGGGAGCAGTGAAAGGCTGTCAGGAGCAGGGTGGGTCTGCTCCCAGATTCCAAGGAAAAAGCAAACACTGCCTGAGATAACTTTCTCCTGCAGTCTCTCACATTTCAACCCGATGCTTTAATTCCCGAGCTGCTGACAAATCTGCACCCGTTGAGACACGATGTCTCCAACGGAGAAAAGCTGAGTTGGGAACAAACTTAGGGGCCTCCTGTGTGGAAAATTCCAATGGAAAAGTGCAGATGTAAGAGTATCACGTGTACCTGCAATTTTTCTTAGGTCACCGCTAATGCTTCTAAATGATCTGTGAACGCATTAATGGTTTCTGTTAATTAACAATATGATAAAACTGGCATTTAGTAAGCTCTGCGTAGTGTGCGTCTCAGTCATTATGTACTCAGTGCTTTGGTTTGATTTCAGAACGTTAATAGAATAAAATTTTAATGAAGATTTGTTGCTATGAAAAATTTATCACCAGCAGTTCAGGTGCTGCTGGCAGGAGCACGGGCCGTGACGCGCGGCGGGTTCCCCGGGGGTCCCCGAGTGCTCCCTGGCAATGAGGGGGCTTTGCCTGGGACCCGTGTCCTGGTCCCAGTTGGTGGCCCCTGAAAAACTTTGGTCAGAATGGCTCTTCTGAGAGGGGGACAAGTCCCTGGACCCTTCATCTTCCCACCAGGGAAATGCCACTTTGGATGGATTTTGGCCGGTTTGCGGGGACAGGCTGTCGTGTGGTGCAGTGGCTGCTCATCCTGAGGTGCCTTTTTCTGTTCCTGAGCTGTTCTCTCTTTGCAAATGCCACGGAGCCATGGGAGGACGGAGCGAGGAGCCCGAGCCTTGCAGCTTTCCCGAACAAAAGCCGAGGAGTCTCTTGCTGGTGCCCTTTATCCAGCTGCGCGCTGACCTCGGCGCTCCTGCCGCGCTGGGATGGAAACGCCTGCACCTCGGAGGGGGTTGGTCCGAGGCACTTGTCTGCTGATTCAGTTTTGAGAATTTACTCTCGTGTCGTGGAGAACATATTGGCGCTTTAAGCAGCTGCCGGTGTCTGCCAGGAGAACCTGAGTGTGTTCTGGACCCAGCCCAAGGGGCACGTGAGCACCCGAGGGATGTGCAGGCAGGTCGTGTCTTGGTGACTGTCAGTCAGAGCAGCATGGCTGGAGAGCGCACACTACAGTTAAACGAGAATGATATTTTCCATCCTAGACCACAGGTTTTCACCTTCTCCTTCCCCTTGCATCCCTTGGTGCATCCCTCTCCTGGTCTGGTTATCGCAAGGATGAGGTGAGATCTTGTTCTCCTTGGAGCAGGTGGTTCCTTCAGGTGTGGCCATTGCTCTTCCCTCCTTGGAGGTTAGGAGGTAAAATCTGAGACGTGGATCTCAGAGTAGGGCTGTGGTGAGTACGGAGAGAGTTACTTCTGAAACCGAAACCTCTCCTTCCTTGTGTTTGCAACACAGGAAATTGGAATAACAGGAAATAACAGGTTAGAACTGACAGCTTTCGTCCTAGACAGTTTTTGGCTCTAACAAGCTGAGTTGCAATACTTCAGATGAAAACTCGGAGAAAAGGGCTAGAAAGTGAGGGGGAAGAAATGTGAGATGTGGACCACAGGGAATATTTAAGCAGCTTTTCCAAAGACACAAGCTAAGAAGGTGGCAAAGTCAGGGCTGAGGTTTCAGGTCCTGGCTGTTGGGGTCTGGCGCTGATGAACGAATGGCTTTTCACCGAGGCAGAATTAAACACCCAGGTCCTCATTCCCAGGCTCTGGGGTAATGTCTTGTATTACCTTTGCAGACAGCGAGAAGTTGGAAACATCCGTGGTTTGGGGGCTGGGTAATTAAAATATCCTGTCCCTTCTGCTCGGTTTGTCTGTAAAGACCAGATTCGTCGACAGTGTTTGCAGGACTTGGTTTCACGGGGGGGGGGGGGGGGGGGGGGGGGGGGGGGGGGGGGGGGGGGGGGGGGGGGGGGGGGGGGGGGGGGGGGGGGG
>JAWMRA010000048.1:1101681-1130408 GCA_035584735.1 Pseudotriccus pelzelni
CAAGCCCCGTCCAGCCTGGCCTTGGACACTTCCAGGGATGGGGCAGCCACAGCTTCTCTGGGCAACCTGTGCCAGGGGCTGTTCCAGTTCATCTGGTTCCAAGGCCCAGCCATTGATCAGTGATCCAATACATCAACAGACCCTCGATCTAAAGCATTTTCTAAAATAAGCTTCTAGCCTCTCTGCTGCTGCCTGGTGCAGCTTGCCATGGTGTGAGTGACACGGTGTCCCCAAGGTGAGCAAACCCCAACAAACTGCAAATCACACAGTTCTGGCACGACAAAGTCACCTTGTCTTCGGGTGGTTCAATGGGGGTTTGTGCGCTGTGGATATTGTGCCTTCTGCTTTCCTGAAAATAGCCCTGGTTTCCCTGGAAAGCTGTTAGCCAGGGTTTGTGAGACATCCTGGGCTGTGAGCTGACAGCCTGTTTTGTTGGCGGGTATAAGAGGCTTTTCACTCCCCAGCTCAGCCCTCCTGGGTTCCCGTGGCTGTGACTGTTCTGCTTGACCCAGGAGTACCCCAGCGTAAGGTTAATTCTCCAAACTAGACTAAACAAAAACAGTGAATTTTAGTTTCCCTATTTTTCTTTTTTTTTTTTAGCCTAAGAGTTAAACCTTTCTTTGTTGGGCTGCTGAAAGTGCAGCACATCCTTGTATGGGAAGGTGGAAAAAATCTGGAAATTATTAAGATGCCCAAGAACACTGAACTAAAGTTTGAGTGAGGTCCAGGTTTATATACAAAGGCTCTTATCGGGCAGCTCTCGGGGGTGATTCAATAAGGAGTTGAGCCCTGACTCATAAATCTACATCCATTCCCTCTTGGAGATGCCGCGTTGCACATCCTGGCACACGATCCCTGCTGCCTCCGGGGTTTCTCCTTGCAGTAACTGTGGCTATGGGGTGGTTACGGCCATCTCCATCCCTTCCCCGTGAAGGACAAGGCTGGATTCTGGCAGAAGAGCAGCAAACTCCCTGGTTTTGTCTGCTTTTGCTGTTGGTGACGAGGCACCATCAAAGCCCCCACGGATCCACTCACGTGGTGTTTCACCTCCACTTTCGGTATTGCTCGAGTTAGCTGATGGGCTGGTGTGTGGGCAGCTTCCCAGAGCACCTCGTGCTCTGGCACTGCCACCTGTGAGTGTGACAGTCTCCCTAAGGTGAGCTGCCAGGACTGGAGTCAGGCAGTCCCTTCTCCCAGGACAGCAGAGCGGGGCCAGGCTCCCGGTCCCGTATCCCACATCATCCCTCCCGTAGGGAGAAAGTCTCTGCTGGGTAACAGAGAATATCCTCACCCTCCATATGGGGTATACTTGTTTACAGAGGCTTAGAAATTATTTTTCCTCCCTACTGGTGACTTTTTGTTCCCCTTTAAATCCCGGTTAAAACTCCTCTGCAGCTCACTGCCATTCCCTTTGTATCCTCGTGTGCTGTGGAATCAGAAGCGATGCCAGGCTTGCAGAGAGCAGCGGTGGGCTGGGTTGTGGTTGCAAAAGCTAATTACCGTGTTATTGTTTCTAACAGTGCTAATCCCGACTTCATTTTCCTGTTAATTGTGCGTCCATCCAGACTAGATGGGTTTTGTCATCCTGACTGTGCAGGATGAGAGGCGTAGCCGGTGGGAGCAGTGGCCATCCCAAAAGATGTGGCTGTGAAGTGTAGCGGCACTTCTGGTGCTCCCCCCCCGTCGTCTGACTGGAGGAGTCAGATTGGCAGACTCCTGTGCAAAGATCCCCTGGTTAAAAATCGGCAAAGGAGAGTTTGGGAGGATGTTGCAGTGCTGGTGTGGGGGCGGTGGGAGGCTGGTGCTGGTGCTCAGGATTCTGAGCTCACCGTGTCCCTGGGTTCTGGGGGTGATTCATAGAATCACAGAATGGTTTGAGTCAGAAAGGACCTTAAAGTTGATCTTGTTCCACTCCCTGCTGTGGACAGGGATGTGGGATAACACGGCTCGCTATCCTGGTGCCCAACAGCCCGATGAGGAACTGTGTTCATAGTCTCAGGAAAACCACCCGCCTTTTCCAAGGCAACCCCATCAGAGACAATCCCAGGTTTATGCAATTTTCCGTAGACACCAGTCCCTGATCAGGCTGTTGGGCGCCAGGATAGTGAGCCATGTTATCCCACATCCCAGTTTTGCCTGGAGCAGCTGCCTGCTCACGTGGGACACCTTGTGCCAGGGCTGGAGGGATTGGGAGAGCTGGAACCAACTCTCCACAACAAATAGCCCCTTCCCAAGCCCCTGTACTGTGGCTGTGCATTGTGTCTGCTGGGAGTGGGGTCCTGGATTGCAGCAGCCCTGCTTCCACTCTGGAATGGCCAGGCAAGGGCCGGGGAGAGCGTAAGCGTGCAAAGAGGATCAAGGAACTGGTTGAAAAGCAAAGTTAGAGGCGCAAAGCTCGCACCTGTGGATTCAGCTCTCGGACAAGCGATGCTCATCGAGCGAACCACGCAGGTGGGATGTCCCCACGCCCCAGGCAGCTCTGGGCTGCGTGGCTGCACATCCTCCTGCTGCTCAGAGCATGGACTGAGGTGCAGAGCCATGGGAATGGGTTCAGCTAAGTCCACTTAGCTCCAAACCAGATGACTGGTGCAACTGTAGCACCAGTGCTGAGGCGACCAGGGAGGCAGTCACCTGGAGGGGTGAGTTGGCGTTGTGGAAAATTGCTTTATTTCTCCCTTTTCCTGGCCAGAAAGGGGGTGGCTTAGGGTGCTGGATGTCCTGCATGTCCCGCTGCCTGCGGAGCTGGAACAGCGTCTCACACAGGGCTCGCTTTGTGGTTCCAGAGGCATCGAGCAACTTCCAGAGGCAGCGGGAGGAACTGGAAGAATGCAGATCCTTTATTAATAGGGTTTACAGAAATTTTCTGCCGGGTAGAAATATTGATTCTTTATTCCTATTTTAAAAGGAGCTTTTTGTAATGATCACTGGGAGTCGTTTTCCGTTATCGATTGCAGCGGAGCTGTGCTGGAGCCCTCCCTCCATTCATCCCGTCCCACGAGTGCCGGTTTTCCTTTCAGGAACACGGAACTTCTTAAATCAGCATTTCTGTCATCTTTGGGGGGAGGGTTGCAGTGGGTGGTTAAAGAGACATACATGTTCGCTCTTTTAAATCTGGTTACGCTATTCTGAAAGTTCACCTTTGGAGGGGGGAGGAGGTGTGGGGAGGCAAACGCTAAAAATAAACCTCCCCCCTTAAGTAGATCAGTTGTGCGTTTGACATTTACATGGAATTCATTTGCATCTCATTTGTACGTGTTTCTGCTCAATAGGTAGAATGTAAGAAAGCACAACCTAAAGAAGTGATGTTTCCACCAGGGACGAGAGGAAGGGCACGTGGATTGCCGTACACCATGGACGCTTTTATGCTAGGGATGGGAATGTTGGGTAAGTGCCGGGGCCGGCGGCTCCCCTCTTGTCTCCCTGATTTCCAAACCCTTCAACGTAGGGGTGAGCGAATCCCTGCACCTGTGTGGGTGCGAGGCTGAAACTTTAGCAGGGGTGGAGTGGAGAAAATAATCCTGTCTGTGGTAAATGATTAACTCCCCCCCCCCCCGCCTGGAATATAACAAATTTGCATTTAAATGGATGTTTTAAATAGCCTGTTTTACTCTTACTCGCAAAAATAGAATGATGAAAGATGCAGTGTGTTCATTCTGACTAAAAATGATCTCTCCCCTTTTTTAGAGGAATTGAGTCACACATTATTCCCCTTCTTTTAAAGGTAGCTTTGACAGTTCAGCATAGATAATTGAAAATCTTGCTGGTTCTTAAATGACATGGATGGAGGAAGCGGGGAGATGCGTAACAGGACAGGTCGCAACAATAATTACAAGTTTCAAGGAGATGGAATGGTATTTTAGTCCTGAGTATTGTGTCCAGAAAATACTAATTAAATGGGATAAATGATATTTAATGGCAAAATTCTATTTGTGTGCGAGGTCTATTTAGTTATAATTGGTTCTCATTTGTTTCTGCCTAGATAGTTGTTCTTTGTGTATAGTGTGACAACCTCTGGATACTCTCTCCTCAGCCAAAATACTGCGAATCCATTGCCAATGTTCTTTTGTAAAACCCCGCATATTTTCAGCTTTCTGCTTTGTATTCCTGGACTTCCCCTCCGTTGTCACGTGCTGTGTCCATAAAACTTGTGGGAATAAGGGGGAATCTGGAGGTGTCCCCTGGCAGCAAAGAGCATTTCCCAGGCTCACGTCCTTGGTGTGTAGCCTCTCTGGGATGCTTTGAATTTTCTGTCCTGTGTTTAGATGATCCCACAAACTGAGCGCAAAACCCAGCCTTGGAAGTTGGGTTGCCCTGAGCTCTCCCCGGCGGGTCCGGGGTTGCCTGAGATGCTGGAGGACCCCAAAGCCCCTGGGGTGGGCGTCAGGTCAGAGGACTTGGTTCCTGCGAGGATCGGGCTGTTGTGCTGAGGTGTCTGACTCCAGGCACCGCTTGATTTGATAGGAAAAACTCCCTGCCATGTTTGCTTTATCTCTGAATTAATAGTACTTCTGTTCGTGTGGCTGGAGCGATCCATTTCTGGGACGTGTAATTGGGTTATTTCAGCTGATCATCTGTTTTGCTGTCCCCACGCTCCACCGCCACCCTGCCCCATAGTGTTTGGAAATCACATTTTCTGCTTAAAATATTTATCTTGCTCTAGTCAGTCCGTGATTTCGTTACCTGTGTGCTCGCAGTGTGCTCGAGCAAATGTACTTGATTTCTGCTTTTCCTCTTCCACTGGCGGTGCCCGAGGTTGGGCTGGTGGAGGTGCTGGGGGCCACCGTGCTGGCCAGTCCCCCCAGCTGCAGGAGGAGAGAGTCCACGCCACCCGGGGAAGCCAGGAAGATCCACGGCATCATCATCCCTCTGGTGCCCACCGCGTGGGCTCAGCCCTTCGCCGGGCAGCCGGGCAGGGGGTGAGCGGGGCCGGATTCGCCTCAGCGTCCTGAAGGGAAAGTTCAGCGCTCGGGTGCAGCAGCAGTCATTCCCACCGGAGCTTGCCCCTCTGGGAAGTGGTTGGTTCAAGCTGTGAGAAGGAAGGGAAGAAGATCTGCACAAGGAAGAGCCATGCCAGCAGGTGCCCCGTCTGTGTCCTGCTGCAGTGGTGGGTCTGGGCCAACCCAACCGGCGCTTCTCCGGCGGGTCTCGCACCACAATCTCCCTGCATTTCAGATCGGGGTGACGTGCTCAGCGCCAGTGATTGATCCATGGTGAAAGGCAGATGCTTCATTATCCACTCTAGATAGATGGTGTTTCATCTTCCCAGTTCCTGCTTGCTGCAGTGGCACCGTGTTAAATAATGAAGTGCTAAACAAGGAGGTGGCAGGAGAGCAGAGCTGCCTGGATGGCCGTCAGAACCCCCCCGTTTCAAAGGCTGCCGGGCCCGTCCCTGTGGGAGGAGGGGTGTAATTAACCCATCAAACGACAAGGCACAGAATCCCATCATGCTGGAGGCAGTGTCTGCCACAGCCAAGCGCTCTGCGGGGTCTCAGGAGGCCGGGTCAGCCCTATCCCATTCCTCCTGTTCCGTGCCCAGCTGGCCCGAACCAGAGCAAGTGGGGCTGCTCTGGAAGGATTTTTATACCTGTTTGCAGAAGCCCTTGTTCAAGGTCACCTTCTCCAGCTGCTATTCATGGGCAGAGGAGGGAATCAGAGGAACGAATGCACGAGACAACCCAAAGGAAGGAGCAGGGAGCGACTCCCTCCAAAGCTATTAAGGAAGTTGGTCTTTTTCATTAATCACAGCCTCCCCAAGGAGCCTGCAGCAGCCGGGGTCTAAAGGTGCGCAGGCAGCCGCTTCTGTGATGATTTGGTTGATTGGAGCAAAATTAAAGTGTTCTTCTGAAAGGATTTTTTGACTCGGAGAGCGCAGGCAGGCTGAGCCGTCTGCCAGGAATGCTCCTGGGCTGTCTGGGGCTCGGGCTGCTCGTGGGACACACACGGTCTGGGGGAGAGCAGGGGCGTTAATGAGCCTGTCTGCACGAAGAGCGGTCGGAGCAGTTTTGGTTCCACCGATCTCCCTCCCTCTGTCAGCCCATCTTCCCTGTCAGCAAGAGCTGCTTCCCGGCCCTGGGAATGCTCGTGAACAGGTCCCGTGTCCCTCCCTGTGCACGTCTGTGGCTGAGTGGGAGCAGTTTGGTGACCAAGAAGTTCACCCTGTGCCTGGAGCCTCACCGCTGTCACCTGGTCCTGGCGTGCTGACCAGGAGCCCCGTCACCCAGGGACGTGATGGTGTCACGTGTTGCCCCACAGCTTTTTGCCCTCTGTTCGGGTCTGTACCTGCAAACTTGAAAAGAAGGGAGAAAAGAAGAAAGCAACGTGAAGAGGAAGTGGTCTCTGTCTGCCCTCCCATCTGACGCTGCTCTCGGGGATGCTGCAGCCAACATGGCACTGGTGCCGGTGGTGACACCCGGATCTGGATGTGACCCTGAGCTGAGGCCCCACAACACTCATTTCTCCTGGCACTGGGCATCTTACTGGTGTTTAATGTTAAAGTTGGGCTCCTCTAACTTGAAAATCCCTCCAGAGACAGGAGCACTCATCCCCCAGAGCTGACACCCCTGGAGCGCCGGAGCGATGTCCGGTAGGATCACGGGGTTTGGGAAGGTCTCTACCAGGGCTGTGTGTTCCTGCACGCGCTCAGTCTAGGTAGGCTGAGCTCATGCAGAAAAGAAGCTCGTGCCCTTCAAAGAAAGTCATTCCTTTTTCCATCAGACGCTGTTCAGTGGAGTAGCAGCTGCCTCGGAGGCAGGCTCTGACGGGGAGCCCTTGGTTGGCACAGGCTGCCCCGGAGGCTGGCACGGTGCTCCGGCACCGCGGGCTCTGCAGCAGCACCCGCCGCCGGTGGGCACAGCTGCCATCAGTCACATCGCTCCTTAGTCCTGTGAGAGGAGACAGGTCAGCCCAGGGCCGAGGGAGAAGCTTCTCCAGCAGATGTGTTTCTCCCCTCTAGCTGCTTCCCAGGACATGACCACCCGTGTGTCTATAGGAGATTATTTTTGGCTTTCATTCATCCATGCCACAGGTGCCCATATCAAGGTCACAGTACCTTTTTTTGGGGGGGAAAGACCCTCAGGATTGTTGTTGTAGTGTGGGACTCTGGTGAGAAGACCCTGCCTTCCCTTGCAAACGACCTGGGGTTCCTCAGAGCAACATTTGGAGACGATCATTTTCTTGCATTTACTGGAGCATTTGACTTACTTTTTCAGACGTCCCTGATGTGCTCAGTGTTCCCACGTCTTGAGCATGAGCTTTGTACCTCTCGGATCCCCAAATTTTAAAATGAAAAGACATTTCCATAGCCTGGGCAGGAGCTGGGTGGAGGTGGAGGTGTGAAAGTGGTTTGATTGCTGGTTTGAGTTCTGCTTCCAAGGGCAGGAGGGTTTTGCTTCAGATGAGGTGATCCTGGCAAAGCTTGGAATTTTGCTTTACCAGCAAGGGATAGTTAGAGGGATCGGTCATTCCCCAGGACTACCAAAGCACATCAACTGCTCGGTGCCCAGTGAGGGATGAGGATGGCACCTGATGGGAGTGTTGGGTAGGTCAGCATGGCCATGATTTGGCTTGCTGAAGCGTCCACGCGGGCGCGGCGTTAACGCGCTATTGATATTCAGCCAGGCGATTTCTCCGTGTGGATCAGGCTTCGAGTCGTTAGAGCAGAGCCGGGCACTGCAGCAGTAAATGAAGAGGAAAATTGAAGTAATGTTGTATTATAAATTTATGATTTCATCTGCCTGCCTTAGAGAGCGTCGAGGGCTGGCGATGCCGGCAGAGCCCCCGGGCAGCTCGGCTGGTGCCGCAGCCATCGGGCACAGCCTTGTGTGGCCAGGGAGAGTGGGGCTGCAGCAGGACTGCCCTGGGGTGGAGGCAGGACCATCCCAGGGCAGGCAGCAGATGAGGTGGCATCCAAAACCACTGTGGGCAGTTGCCATCCACCACCATGCCAGTCCAGCCAGGGCCACAGGCACCAACCTGCCCACCTCAGGTGCTGCCCAGCACATCAGTCCCCTGCAGCCTGACAGCCATGAGCTGGCAGATCTGCCTGAGTGTTGTCAGAATCAAAATAAAACTTCATTCTTTCCCTTGGCCACGAGAAGGGCTGCGGTCGGACACCGCAGAGCGATTTTTCAGCAGTGGTGTTAATGGCGCTACTTACTTAACAAACAATCCATTTATCAATAGGGTTGTTTAAAAAAAAAAAAAAGTAGAAAGGAAAAAAGGCTTGTAAAGCTTAACTCTGAAAGATCTGATTTAATGACAGAGGTGATTAGTTTCTAAGGGAATCCAGCTGTTGAGCTGTGAAATAAATAGTCAAGGGCTAAGCAGTGTGTACGTATCGCTGAGAGCACGATGTGCTGTCCGGGCATCGCAGGGCTGCCTTGGCTTGGCACTGCTTAATCCCATAATCAGAATTCATCCAAGCAGTTTTATCTTCCAGTCTTAGATTATGATTAATAGTACGTTATATGTATGTATAAATCTGATCGGAAATGGAGGGACTTGCTGCAGCAGGAAAACAGTCGCGTGATGGATGAGAGTATTAAAGGATAAATAAAAGCAGAGGTAGGAGCCCCCCAGAAGAGCCATTCGGCTGCTGAACGTGTTCTCAGCCTCCAGCCCGGCTGCTGCCAAGATTCCCACTGACTTCAGATAGTGGGAGCAAACTTTTCCTGATGGTTTCTCGATCTGGAGAGGTCTGGGCTGGCGCTGAGGATCAGCAGGGATGTTGCGTTAAGTGCACTGGAATTGCAAAGAGCGGTGCCTGTTTTTAAGAAAACTGGGCAAGGAAAGGTTGAGGATCAGCAGGAGGTGAGAATTCTGGGAAACCTCCTGAGCGTGCAGGACACCTCGGGCCATCGGCTGTGCTGGTCAGAGCAGCCAGCTGTGGTGGGACCACAGAGAGCAGCTGTTCTGGGTAAGGGTGGGGAGGTTAAAACCGGGCTCACAGGGTGTGACCCCAGAGCTGCTGCCACCAGGACACAGTCAGGGACTGGTGGGACCTCCAGCGTGTACACAAACAGGAGACTGAAGCCCCCTCTCCTGGCCTGGCTGTCACTGCCCGTGGTCCCAGCACTGCATAACGAGGGGAGATCCTCTGCCAAGCGCCGCAGGACCAGCAGCTGAGTGGTGGCACCAGTGTCCATCAACACCCTCCCTGAGCTCTGCCTCGCCTTCCAGCTGCTCATTCCGTGGGCAGAGCTACCCCTTGGTGCCTTTACTGAGGCGTCTTTATGAACAGAATGATCTCAGGTGGTTTTTTTTCTCCTAATAACCCTCCCAGAGCTGCCAGAGGTCGGCTGCCTTGCTTCTCTACCTCAGAAATGGCTCTCGGAAGCGCCTCGCGCAGCTTCCTTTTACTTTCCTGAAAAATTAAAAGCTCTTTGACTCCCTGGCTCGTTTCTGCTGCTGCAGAAACTCTTTGATGTGTTAACTGTTGTCCTTCACACTCGCGGGATAAAGAATTACTACTACCTTAATCTCCAACTGTCAATAGCTCTGAAGCAAAGTACATTCATTGTAAGCTCTCCAAATGTCAGAGCAAACCCGTGTTATGTGTTTAGCCTTAGCATTTGGCATTTACTCTTCCAGCTAACAAGTATGCACAGTCCTTGGGCTCCAGACACCAAAGTGCATGTTAATTACCGGAGTGACAGGGCTCCTGCTCGGAGCTGGGCCAGCTCTAGATGTTTCTATTCAGGGTAATGATGAAACCGCTCTGCAGTTTGGCATGAGCAGAATAAATCTGATTTTTTAATACCTTCTGTAAGATCAAGTCTCACCCATCCTTCCTGTCACTGTGTATTGTATTTTAAAAAAACTCTCTTCATTAATCCTCAAAATCTCTCTCTTTCTCTTTTCTTTTACATTTCTGTGGTCTAGGTTATCCGAATTTTGTGGCAACGTATGGCCGAGGATATCCTGGATTTGCCCCAAGTTACAGTTATCAGTTCCCAGGTATGTACATTTCGTTTGCAGATTTGCTTTATTTCCCCTCTTTCCTTCTTTTTTTTTCCCTTTTTTTTTTTGTTTGTGTTGGTTTGTTTGTTTTCTTTTTTTTTCCCGTTTTTTTAAATCCGTAGCTGCAAGCTGAGACAGGCAAGTCTGCAGGGAGCATCTCACACGACAGCAAATTTTAATTTTTTTTTTTTTTTACTATTTTAAAATAGATATTTATAGAGACATATTTTAAATACATTTTTCCTAACGTGTAAATTGGTACTGGTTATTTGAAAACAAACTTCTTAAATTAAAACATAAAGCAAAGAGAGATCATTGAAGAGCTGTTACCCTCCCTTTGATGGGTTTTTCCTTTCATATATATTATAGAGCTACACACAGACACGCACACGCACACAGAGACCCGCACACACCTTCCCGTGCTGTCCTGTGGTAAGTGAATATTCAGCTTTGGAGTGAAAAGTCCACCCTTTCTGCGTGGGGGTCTCGGGGGTCCTTCACAGAAGTAGTTGGACGTGTTGACGGTGGAGTTTGGCGTTGGTTGGTTCCCCTTCCTTGGTGTAGCCGGGGCCGGGGCGGCTGCGCGGCACAGCGGGGTCAGAGAACCGTAGAACACAGTGGTTTGGCTTGGAAGGGCCCTTCAAAGGCCATCTAGTCCAACCCCCTTGCCGTGACAGGGACATCTTCCACTAGATCAGGTTGCTCGGAGTCGTGTCCGGCCTGACCTCGAACACTTCCAGGGATGGGGCCTCCAGCGAAGCCCTTCCGAAACCCCTTGTCCTTTCCAGCACATCCACAGTGGGACAGGGAGTTTCCTTGCCTTTCGCCCTGGGGTTTGCCCAGCAGCTGGAACAGCCCAGCAGCTGGAACAGCCCAGCAGCTGGAACAGCCCAGCAGCGCTGCTGTGTTTGTGGCTGAAGCCCTGCCTGGTCACCGTGAGACCCCAGCGGGCCTCGCCTTAAATTCGTGAGCATCCTCATCACGGGGGCTCACGAGCTGCAGCCCCACCACACCCTGCCACGCTCCTCGGGGCTCACAACAGCAGGGTGGGAGCTTGGGGCAACGGGGAAACCAAGTGAACCCCTTGTAGTGGGCAACGGCAGGGCAGGAGGCAAACCGGCATGGTCACAGGAAGGTCCTCTAGGATGGATGAGGATGGGGATGGATGCTTGGCTCTGCCTGCAGCTGGACATGGAGGCTGGGGCAGACACAGAGCCTTGTGTTTGGCCCTCGGTCGTTAGGATGAGACCCTGCTTTGGAAGAATATCATCATTTGTAGGACAAGCAGTGTCCTCGGGACGGGGCTTTTGTGCAGCTGGTTTTTTGCAGGCGTGGTAACACCAAGGGTAGCAGCGCTGTGAGGGTTTATCTTTTGAATTCTACCAGAAGCTCAGCCATCTCTTCCCATCCGTGCTACCCCTTCCCAGGCCAGGCCCGAAACAAGCAGGGTGCCAGTGCCTGGCAGGGAGGGCCAGCAGCAGTGGGTGACACGGTGCCAGTGGGGACAAGGCAGACCCCACTGGTGCTCCACTGGAGCCGGTGGGAGAGTGCAGTCCTGCAGGATTGCAGCCGGGAGTTGGGTGTGAGGAGGAGGCTTCAGCTTGTGTCTTGTCTCACACTCTCCTCCCCGGTCCTCACGATTCCGTGTGGCAACTGATACGTATGACGGCACGGAATGAGAGACTCCTTTGATAGGTTTAATGATGGAAATCATCGGAGCTTAGATGAGTTTAATTATAAACGTGTCTAAAACGAACGTGCCTGCTGCCTGGCAGCAAAGTCACCCTTCAACTCGAGCCCTCCTTAGATATATTTTTGTTAAGGGCCTTGTTTTCCCAAAGCAGGCCTTCCAGTTACTGCCTGGTTATTTTCAGTGTCCTGCAGAGATGGAATATGGAGATAAAGGTCCAAGTGGGTTGTCAGCACTAAAAAGGTGCCCCAGCTGTGGGCTGTGGTGAGCCTGCAGGAGCCAGGCAGCACTGGGAGACGCTCAGGGTCCTGTCTCACCTTGTTGGGTTTCCCTGCCCCAAAGCTCTGCCCCTGCTCCGCTCCCTCAGCAGCAATCAGAACCTCATCAGAGCTGTTGGGGGGTTCTCAGGTGATTTGGAACGTGACCTGGCAGAGCAGCTCAGGGCATGGGAGCCTCCTGGCCAGAGCATGAGGGGTCAGGGGTGGGCAGCGGGAGGGGGTGTCCCCCTTGCTGGAGCAGGTGTTTGGGGACAGAGAGCCCAGTGCCAGGGGAGCAGCGCTCAGTGCCAGGGAGCCATCTGGGAGCAGGGAAGGAGTTGAGGACAGGGATGTGCTGACCCTTCCCTTGATGCGTTTTGGCACCTGCAGAAGTGCCCGTGGGGCTCGTGGTATGGCTGTGGCTCTGAGCGTGGGACAGGCACGTGCAAAACAAGGGAGGGGAATCCAAAATCTGCTTTTTTAGTAAGTTGTCAGGTCCGAAATCTCAGTGCTGTGGTTTGGAGAGAGAAATTCCCGGCTGTTTCTGCAGGAGCATCCTGGGCTGCTGGTTTGAGAGCTTCCTCTGCCTCCCGGCTCCGCGACACCCAGCCGTGGTGGTGGTCAGTGTAAATGTGCATATAAATGTGCAGTCACACTCCTGGGGTTCCTCTGGGAGGAGGCCTGGCAGTGTGTTTCACACAGTACAGTCGTGTTCTCCTGCACGTGCCCGTGCTCCGTGTGCCCAGGTCACCCCGGAGGTGTCGGGGCAGAGCTGGGCTGGCACAGGCGCTGCCCCGCTGGGGCTCTGGGTCTGTCCCGGCACAGCTCACGCTGCCCGGTTACCGTTTCAACAAATAAAAACCAAAAAAAAGGGATTTCCCACCTGGTCGGACTGTCCCGATGGTGTTCAGTGTTGCCCAAGCGAAAGGAGGTACAAGTGCCGCGCCCCACGTGTTTGCGTTCCCGTGTCCGTGGCGGACACAGCACTGCAGGAGCTGCGGGCAGGGTTCCCTCCCAGGCTGTCCCACGTCTTCCCACATCTCAGCCGTTTCCTACGGCACGGGACAGCCCCTGACTCCACGGACAAGACACATCCAACCCTTTGGCGACTGCTCTACGCCCTCCCATCCCCTTACTCCCTCCATCCCTTGCTCACGCAATACATTGCCTCTTTTTTTTTGTTTTAATTGCAATCGCTCCCTTTCTATGTCTCTTTTTTATTTTTTTTATTTTTTTTTTATTTCTGGGACTTATCTTTTCAGTTTAATCTATTAATTTCTGTTCTTATTTCACTTTGCAGACTATTTGCCGATTTCACAAGACATAATTTTTATCAACTAGTTCTTAAAGATGCATAACAAATTA
The DNA here is from genome assembly GCA_035584735.1 of Pseudotriccus pelzelni. NCBI lineage: Eukaryota > Metazoa > Chordata > Aves > Passeriformes > Tyrannidae > Pseudotriccus > Pseudotriccus pelzelni. The sequence goes on from JAWMRA010000048.1 coordinate 1,114,951, forward strand.
ATCGGGGTTTACTACAGTGCTAATGAGAGAGAGACAGAGAAAGCCTGGGTGGTCCATGTTTAATATCACTGTCCACTGAAAAATTGCTGCTCTTACTGGCTGGTTTGATTGACTGGACTTTTTATTTTATTTTTATTTTTTTAAAGGCTCCATATCCTCACTGCTTTGAGTTTGCTTTTTTTTTTTTTTTAATTAATTTTTTTTTCCTCTGCTTTGTTATGAGTTTTTTAATGCCCACTTGGAATGTAACTCACAAGGATGGGGGTCAGGGGCGTTCCGAAGGCATGACTTCTCACAAACTTCTTAGAAATGGCTTTATCAATGAGGTTGGAAGGGCGATTGGGTCGGTTGGGTCTCACAAACAGCCCCAGCGAAGAGCGATTGGCGCTTTTTAACGTGGGGACATCCAGCAGTAGCACAAATCAGATCCAGGGTGGAGCAAGGCGGGTGTCTCCTGTCCCCCTGGGATCGTGAGCAGCGCAGGGTGCAATTACTCCAATTAGCGACCCCGAGGGCTGTCACAGACCACACGTGTCCTCGTTCCATTCCCTTGGGTCGGTGGCTCTTGGAGAGCTGCCACAATCACGCAAAGGCCACGGTGAGATGCCACCAAGAGAGGGGCTGAGGCAGTTCCTGCCCCCCACAGCGATCCCTGCCCCGCTCCCAGAGCCCCTGGAGCTCTGAGCAACCCGCTCTAGTGGAAGGTGTCCCTGCCCTTGGAAGGAGATGAGCTTTAAGGTCCCTTCCAACCCAAACCATTCTGGGATTCTGCGATCCCAAGCTCTGACTGCCCCTGCCCCGCAGCCGGCGATGCTCCCGCACACTCCTGCACCCGCTTCTCCTTCCAAACTTTGCTTGCAAATCGTGGGTGAGTTTCCTAAATTCTGGCCAAGCTTTCCCTGCTTAAGCTGCATCGCCTCTTCGTCTCCACCCAAATCGCAGCAGAGCTGCCAAGCTCCTGCCATTGGCTTTGACAAGACTGGGTTCTGGACTTTTGGGTGGAAAACACACATTATATTTAAATTCCGCTTCTCTTGAAGTGTTTCTACCCGTTTGATAAGTTTGTGAGAAGTACGTTGCATGCTTACAGTAGAACTGTAATGCATTTTTAATGTTTGTTAATCCACTTGTTTAAAATGTCGGTGTCAAAGGCTCTACAATCCACGGCTGTGCTGTTCATTTCATTAAAGATGCTTGATGTAATAATTGGGTAGTTTTCTTTTGACTTTTCTGCAGGCAATAGCTTTTTTTAATCTGTATGGCTTCTTATTATTTTGTTTGGGTTTTTTTGCTATGAATTGCTTTGCTTTTGTGAACTTGTCTTAGTGTGCATGATTTGCAAACATTTCGGCTATTGTGAATTTTCTCATTTTTTGTAAATAGTCCATCTGTGCTTTTCTTTTTTTTTTTCCTTTTTTTTTCTTTTTTATGACTTTTTTTCCTGTAAGTAACCGAGGTAGAAAATAATAATAAATTGTTTACAACGGATCTGCTGTGTTGCTGCTCTCTTAGCTTGCAGTTTTAATATTTTGGTTTGGATGCCCCAAATAACCAGTACCAATGACAGCTGAATAAAAGAATAAAACAACCCTCACTCAGAGTGTGTGACCCGGTGTTTGAAGAACCTGCAGAGGAACAGTCACGTATGAGGTGTGTTTACAGCAAAAATTACACCCAAAAAAAAGACAACAGTGCACTTTTAACTTGGGGGGAGAGGAGTGATCTGTGTTGAAATTGCAGCATCCCCACTGGTGCTCCACCACTGCGGTGGGATTTTCTGGCACTGTCTTTATCCCAGTTATACTTTCTCTCATCATCACCTGAATGTTTGGGCGTTCTTGAAGTTTCGTAGAAGCCTTCAGGTCAGGAATTTAAATTATTTATTTTAATTAAGGGTTTGTTTGCTTGTATGTTTGTTAAAGCTTATTAAAACCTTTGTGTATGGGGAGAGGTGGGAAAAACAAATATTTTCACAAACTTTGCAGAGCTCAGGGAAATACATTTGCTTATTAATAACGGTGCTCTAGAGGCCAGGAGCCCAGCCTTGGGTCACGCTCCTGCAGTGCCTGGGGCAGTGGAAATGCCACACAGGATGGTTCAGAGTCTAGACTGATGGGCTTTGTTGTTATGAGAGCATTTAAACCAACTTTGTGTGAATCTGTAGAGCTTCATTTAATGTCTTTCCTGATGCCAGTCCCAAACAGTTCACTTGTTGCCCATCAGTGCTGGGTAGGGAGATACTTCGTGTGACAGTTATTTGTGGCACTTGCCTAATAGGTAATAACTAGAAAGCAGTTATTTTTGGGGTAAGGAAAAGGAACTGGTGCCAAAGACAAGGGGAATTACAGCAGACAAGGGTGTGATTGTTTTTAAATGCTTGAGGCTTCTTTGTGGTGGTGTCTCAGAGAAGGAGACGAGGGAAGGAGGTTCCTGTGTCTGGTGTTTAGGGCTCACAGATCCAAGTTCTGTTGCTGCTGCAGGTTTCCCCTGCAGTTGGTAACCTCTGAGGGGGACTGCAGTGGGGATAGGAGGAAGACATCCCAAAAATTCCATCTGTACCTGGGGTGTGTGGTGCTTCCTCAACCCTGAGCCACGTTCCCCTGTACTCAAACACCCACCTGCTCTGGTGATGGAAAGTGATTTTAAAAGTGCTGCCCACACATGGCTTCTGTACCCGTAGGGAGTGATGAAGTCAGTCTTAATAGGGGTCAACTGTGTAAAAAACACTCCTCAGGCACTGTTACACAAGTTGTTGGGCTTGTATAACATTTACTAATGGGAGCAGAGTTTGTCTGGTCTTGATACTGGAATGATCAAATGTAACACTCAGGAAAGGGGAACTTGGTGGCAGCTGCAAAATAGGAGTAGGAAATGTAAAACCTATTTTAAATCACTTGTTCAGTTAGTCGAGAGATGTGGAACAGAGCTGGAGATGTTTCTCACTCCTTTGTCTAATCCTTTCTTAACTGTTTCGAATGTGCTCTGATCACCCCTGCACTGCATGCCCTGTTTTCACCTGAACACGTCACTGCGTCTGCATGGCATCAATGGTTCGTACAAAGTGCATTTGGACTCTGCTGGAGCCACCCTGAATTACCTCTTCCCCCTCTCCCTTTCAGCCTCCATCGCTGAAAACAAAGACTGTAGGCTGGACCTGGTTTAAAAGTAAGATTTTGGGTGTTGTTGTGCTGAGGAGAGACCGTTCCCGTTGCGGGTGCATCCCTGGAGGGAAGGAGCAGCTGGAACTGCAGACAGCAAGCTGAGAAATTAATATAGCAAAGCCCATAAATCTCCAGCTAGATGGTTCTCCTTCAGGTTCTGCTTAGATGATGGTAGCTTGTGTTTTGATGCAGGAAAAAATGGTCTCTAGAGGTGTTCCCTGAGACTGAGCAGAGCTGGAGCACCTTTGCCTCTTAGCACAGTTTTTTTGAGAAGAGCTGAGTTTTTTTTAACGTTGCAGAGAATTGTGTAAAATGCTTTTTTCACCTCCTGTTTTCCCCACCCCTTAAAATAATCTGAGCACTGAATTTAAGGTGAGGTTTTCCAGAGAAAGCTGTTGATCTGAGCTGGTGGTCCAGCTGCCACCGCTGCTGATGGCAGCAGAGTGTGGCCAGTGAAAATGGTGCCTGTCTCCCTTTGCTGCTCCATCTCCTCGATGTGAGTGAGGCTCATCTTGGGATTTCCTCCAGCACCTTGTCTGGCAGAGGACCAAAAGGGCCCAGATCCCTTGTTAGGTTTTTCTCTGCTGATAACTTTAATAACTGAGCAATAAGAACATCCTGAACATCAAACTTGAACGCTGATTGTCCTTTTCTCAGCTGCTCGCTGATCTCCGTGCCTGGAGTTGGAGGCTTTAAAACTTCAGGATCATTGCCCTGGAAGTGAGTGATCCTGGAGGGACAGAGAGTCGAGAAAAAGGAAAAAAACCTCCAAACCTGCCAGTATCTCTGGAGGGTTTTGTGTTTTGGGATGATACAGCAGATCCAGAGCAGTGGTTCCTGCTGCGAAGAGGCCACAGCTGCAGCAACTGGGAGGTGTAATGAGAATAATTATCCACAAGAGTAAAGAGGCATAACACAAACACTCGTGTGTGGAGGAAAACATGGATAACCCTACAGAAGGAGGAACATGACCTGGTAATGCCCATCCTGCTGTAAGGAATCCTCCGTGTCCGAGCGAGCCGGAGCGCGACTGTTCACCGGCTCTCATGCCTTACGCCTCAGTAGAGACAATTTTTAACTGTAAAGCTGTTAAAAGTTGGAGCTGGGGCTGCAAAGAACTTGAAGAGCTCAGTCTCCTTATAGTCCAAAAGCATTCAAATGTGAATGTTTTTCCATCCCATTTAGTGGTAGGATTTGCAGCTGACCCTTGAGGAGCTTCCAAGCCCTGCCTTGCCCGGGAGCGGTGATACGTAGTCGCTGCAGCGATGCCCTGAAGGTTTCTGGGCTCAGCATCCTGATCCTCTCCTCTGACTGTTCTTACAGCGTGGGTTGTGGAATGCCCAGTAGCATTTCCTCCAGTGGGGCACTGGGAAGGTCCCTGTCTGGCAGTGCTGGGTGAGCTGCAGCATCTCTGAGAGGGGCTCAGCACTTCGGCACGTGTGGGTGGGGAAGAGTTTCCCACCCTCTGGTAACCTTGTCCTGTGATTTACTGCCTTCTCTTGCCTCTTTGTGTTGAATTTTTCTGGCTCCAGCCTCCAGACACAAATTCTTTTTATGCCTTTGTTCATCATCAAGGGCCTGTCTTTAAATAATACTTCCCCAGATAGTTTAGGTCATTCATAAAAATTGAAGCAAGCAGCTTAACCAAATAGCTCATTTTCCTTAGCGTCGGAGCAACTGAAATGAGGCTTGAAGCAAATCAGTGCCACGTTGCTGAACTTTAAATAGGTGCCTTAATGTGGTTCCATCTAACCTGCCCTTGTTCATCCAGCAGCAGGTGACTGAAATGCAGAAATTCGGAGCTGCCGTGCTGTGAGGCAGCTTGAGGCCAGTGAGCTCACAGGTATTTCCTCCCCTGCAGCGATCGTTTCCTTTATACTTACCTTGTTGATTAAAAATTGATGGTAAATGGGGGGGTGGAAGGAGATGATCTTTGAGGTCCCGTCCAACCCAAACCATTCCATGACTTCATGACGCTACGAAATGCTTTCATCGAAGCCACCACGTTCATGTTGAACGGAATTAATTGCTTTTAGGAAGGTTGAAATTCTCTGTCCTCTGGTCACTTGAAGCTCATGATTCTCTGTGTTTCACCAGTTGCTGATTAAGGACAATGCCAGTTACATACTGGTTTGAGTGTTGGATGGTGGGAACTTCTGTAGGGCACGTTTGAGGAATGGAGCCTTGAAGCTGCTGTAGGGCAGAAACAGGTTTTAAGTAGAGTAAATAACCTAAATCAGCCGCCAGCTTTTGCTTTCTGGTTTGTGGTTTTTTGAACAAATAGTTATTTCAGCACGAACTGTTTGCCTTTGAGAAGTTTCCCAGTTTTCAGTACGGTGGAATAGCTGCAAAAGGGTTATTGCACTTGAAACGCCACAGGATGATAATTTGGAGACAAACACGGCTTTGTCTCACTGATGCATAAAGTAATTACTGGGCAGAAGTGCACCATTCTCATCCTAAAACCCGCGGCCTAAGAGTGGCAGCAGCTGAAAAATGGGTCATTTGCTGTATGTAAAGTGGAAGTGCCAAATTTTAAATTAACTATATTTGGGGTTTACTGGGGTTTTTTTTGAAATTCCAGAGCGGAAATATTTGCTCCTCACAACATCCATCATAAGAGACATCAGGGGGTGTTGGGGATGGGACAGACTCTCACACACGTGGGCTGTGCCCTGGATCACTCAGGGGCTGCAGGATGAGCTTCCATGGTGTGTCGTGTGCTGTAGCTGAAGTTTCATAATTTTCTGACCTGCTGAAGTGGATTTTAATCAGCTCAGTGTGACACAGTGGAAAAAGACAAGGGGAACCACTTAACGGGGCTGTCACAACAGAGGAGTTGGAGCGGGTTTGCAGACGCTGCAAGTGTTAATAGAATTGATCCAAACCTTAGGAAAGAATTCCCTGTTTTCCTTGGGGGCCTGCCCTGCTCCGTGCTCGGTCCCTGGCATTGCCTGTGGTGTGGATGGTGCCATCCCCCTTCTCCAAAGACAGACCTGTCTGGTGGGAAGCACATGACATTCCAAGCAGGGCTTGTTTCTTCTTCCACATTCCTAGAGACTGTGGAAGAGCTTCACAGAGTCTGCAATGCAATCCCAAAGAGTTAATTGCTTCTAAACCTTAGTAATGAGTTGTGAATGATTTGGTAGGACCCCAATTTTTGATTAGTTCCAGGGAGCATTTGATTTCTCTGGGTGTATGTTCTTCTCTAAGTATTAAGCACTGAGTTGTTCATCTAAAGCTTGGAGTAGTAGCAGTTGTTTTTTTTCTGATTTGTGTTTCCTTATAGAAAGGGGAGTGTGAGACAGAGAGCCTGGAAGATGAAGGTTTTGCACATAAAGGGATTGTTTTGGGATGGAGCTTTCCCTTGTGTGTGCTCACCATTAAAGACGACATTTTTGTGCGGTGAATTGGACCCACGCCTGCCTGCCTTCAAAAAAAAAACAACTCCCAGGCTCTTCTGCTTCATGGTTTTGAGTCTCTGATACTTTTGAAATGAAGCCTAAAGATCCTCCAAAGAGGATAACAGTGCCTAATGGAAAGAATAATGGGAGCGAGAACCCATCTGAAATGACAGCTCTGAGCCTCGCACAGCTTTTCGGGCTGATCAAAGCTGCTGGGAACGCTGTTTGAAAAGGGGGGATCAGCTCCCCTGCTCCTCTTCCCGCTCAACCTGCGCGTGATCTCACATTCCAGCCTGCTCACTTTTTTTCCTGGTGGATCAAGTGACCCTCGGGAATGGCTGGTGTTCGGATCAGTGCTCTGGGGACCAGAGCATCAGAGGTGAACTGCTGGGGGTGATGGAGCCTCGGAGCTCAATGCCCTCGTGCACAGGGACCCCCAAAACGCCCCGCACAGAGCAGTCTGCAGCCCCTCTGCCCGTGGGAGGAAGGGGGTTGCTTCCTGCTCGTAGATTTATGGTGGCTTTTGTTTTATTCCCTGTGCGCGTCCCGTGATTTTGGTTGTTTCCTGAAGTCGGGTGATGATTTGAGCATCTCAGCTTCTGTTTTTATTCTCGTTTTAAATCCCTGTGCTCATTGCTGAAGTCTGAACGTGCGACCTCAGGTGCCCAAGTCCTTTAGCCATCAGAGGCAGAGGGAATTCTTTGCATGGTATTTTTTGTATGTAAGAACTAAATTCATGATCTTTGTGACTTCTTTTTGGGATGATTCCTATTACCTGGCTGGTTTTAGAGGACGAGGTCATGTGTGCTTTGGGGATGGAAAATACTTGGCGGTCTTCAGGGGCTGAGCAGAGCAGGGCTGAAGGAGTCAGTGATTTCTCTTAGAGCCAGGGCTGCAAGGAAGGAGGTCCTGGCAGTGTGGAGGAATGGGTGGAATATGGTTCTTGTGTTAATTCCCTCGCTCGTGGTTGCCTTGTAGCCACTCCAGGCTGGAGGAAGGAGAACTCAGTGATTTGAGAAGGAACAGTCCCACTGGAGTGGGAGATGGAGCAGGGCCTGTTGAGCCCCTGAAGCCCCCATGGAGACTGTCTTTGCTTAGGCAGCATTGTTCTCACCAGATTTGTTCACAAAGCCCCTGGAAAACCCTCTAAATCCCGGGCTCTCAGTGCCATGCTGGGTGCAAGACGCTGGGGCCACGTGCTGCAGCCCAGACCTGCTGCCCCAGGGCTCTGCTGCCCCGTGATCCCCTTTCTCCCAAACTTACTTGTACCTTGGAGCAGGCAGGTGCCTGCACCCACCCAGACTGACTCTGGGACCTCAGGACAAAGCCTGTGTCCATCTTCCCTCCTTGCTTCACTGTTTAAAGTGAAACTATTGATGCAGGAAAGCAGGAAAATTTATCTGTGGAAAAATTGCACTTGGACCGCTGGGTTTGGCTTGTTCTGAGCAACGAGAGAGCATGAAATTGCTGTGAATCCTCAGGGCTTTCCTGGACAGTGTGTGAGCCCAGGGCAAAACATTTAATGTAAAATACCTTCTAATTGCAGTGGGCACCGCTGGGAGCTTGTTTCCTCTGGGCGGCTGGGAGCAGTGGGGACACAAAGGACAGGGCTGGTGCTGGCAGGAGTCAGTGCCTTAAACAAGCACGAGGAATGAACTGATCTCTCCCTCCACCCTTTTGATTTTCCACTGGACTTGAGGGGGCTCGGAGGGAGCGGGGCTGGCACTGCCATTTCCCTGCCTGGCCTGGCCAGGCTGGGATCCGGAGCCCACTGCCATCGCTTGGCTTCGAGCTACTCTTGCCCAGGCACCCATTCCTGGCACCCAGTTCCCTGCAAGCCAGTGACGCTGGGCCTCTGTTGTCACACCCTGGGCTCTGCTGACTGCAGCTCCTCCTTGTCCTCTGCTCCAGCTCTTGAAAGCGTTCCCGGTGCCCCGTGCCGGGATCCCTGTCAGGCAGAGTGGAGCGGTGTCAGCTGCCTGTCACTGCTGGGAGGGTGGGGAGCAAAGAGCCACACGTTACCACAGGGAGTTAGTTGGCACTAACTAGTTGGAGTTAGTGGTGAGAGGTCTCACAGATTCAGTGGCTGGGCAGCAGTGCCAGCGAAACTGTTCCCAGCTGAGCGAGCCGATGGCTGCGGTGCCTGGTGAAGGGCGTTTTAGTGGGGGGATCGATTGCTTTCAGCACGTTGGATTGATTTGGGGATCCTCCAGTGATGGAACCAGCCTGTGAGTGTATCAGTGAGCAGGGTTTTGCCGATCTTGGTAATCAATCCCCGTTTCCATCTCCCACTCCTGGAGCTGGTGCTGTGGCTGTGCCACCTCCGGCCGCCTGCAGCGTTCCCGCACGGAGCGCGAGCAGCCGATCACACTTGAGTTGTTCGGAGTGCCATGTTGCAGGGATGCTTTTATCTCAGCATTGGGATGAAAGCTTTCTTTGGGGGCGGAGGGATTAATTTTTCACACATCTGTCCACTGGAATGCAATAACGAAGCCTTTGTTCGGGCTCTTTCCGCGGAGCGCCTTCTCCACCCTTGTTATTTCACTCTTCTTTTGCATGGCAAAACTTTTTGTCCTGCATTTCAAATAGATCTTGAGCGTCCCTGGCAGCTGAACAAGAGAAACAAACTTTCCAGCCCTGCTGTTTGTGCTGTTCTCAGGGGATGCTTGGTGATTTGAAGGGTATTTGATTGGTTTTGGCAGAGGCATTTCGTTCCGTGGAAAATCCACAGCTCCTCTGATCCCTTACGGATGGTTTAGGGGGCCCCTGGAGCCTCCACGTGAGAGATTTGCGGGTGGCCAGCTGGTCGTGGAGGTGCCATGGGAACGCTGAGGACTCTGCTCTTGGGCCATGCGCCGTGGTGGGCAGGAACAGAGTGGGGGAGATGGGGAACGGTGCCAGCTCTGCTCCTGCCTGAGCCGCGCTGGGAGGGCTCGGAGCTTGGCCCAGCCGTGGCTCTGCATGAGAATGAAGCCCCAGAGCCTCAGCCCTTGTCCTGCTGATGCTTTCCTTGCTCTTTGGGGGTTGGTTTGACTCCAAAGGCTGCCCAGTCCAGGATATCCCAGCTCCAACCCTAATTGTATATTGGGGTGCCTGACCAGGGTCGATGGCTCCACCCCCAGCAAGAGGGAATTCAACACTCAGGTTTAACACGGATTATAACATTCCCCAGTCTGGATGTGCCTCCCAGATCCCACAGAGGCTGTAGCAACTGCAAGCAAACAGGTTCAGCTCAGCCCTGAGGACCGGGGTTGGTGCTGGGCTCAGTGCACAGGGAGCAGCAGCCCGGGGGAACCTCTGCGTACATTTACCTCTGATATTTTTTTCTCCCCAACAGCCCTATTACCATACTTAAATGCAAGTATGTCTTTTTTTAATTGATGTTTTTAAGTAGTTTCAGGTCACTCTAGTCTAGTTCTCTGCTCCTTTGCCCTGATAGATGAGCTGTAGCTGGGCCAATAGTGTAGAGGTAGAGGCTGTAGTCTGCTGGTCTCTCTGGGGTTTGCTCGCTCTCTCTGGCTCGCTCTTCTCTTTCTCTGTGCCTCGGTGGTTCTTCTGTGGTTCCTCAGCCTTGCAAAGCAGCTCTGATCAGAGTCCTGGGCCCTCTCAAGTGGCAGGTCCCATCGTGGCAGCCACCCCCAGGGTTGTCCTGTTGGGCAGCGGGAGCAGTCGGAGCTCCAGAGACCAGGAACCCCTCGGGAGTTGTTGACTTGGAGGTTTGGGGTTCTTGCTGATCACCTGGACTTTGCCATTGCCCTCTTAAAATACATATATTGAAAGTCAGAGTCTCTGACAGATCTTGTGAATATTAATTAAGCCAAGACATTAAATCTGCGATCTTGCTGGCAGCATTCCATTCCTCTGGAGGGCTTGCTCCCCTGGAGCAGGGGGTATGTCGTTGAGCTCCTTGATCTGCGGCTGTTTTGCTTTCAAGAGCTTTTTTCTTTCTTTCTTTCTTTCTTTCTTTCTTTTTTAAACCACATTCCATTGCATTTTTTCTTCTTGATCCCAGCAAATCTGTGATCTCGACACCAGGACCTCCTCGTATTTTCCATTACTGCTCTGTCTATAGACCAGCACGTTATTATCACTCGCAAATCAGCCTGGAAGAGAATTCCCTGGTTTGTTGTGGAGCGGGCTGACCCCGTTTGTTTGGGAGTGCAGAGGCACGAGCCGAGCGCCGCGGGCTCTGCCACCAGCCTGTCCACCTCAGCTCCACGGCGGGCCATGGCCAGGAGCCCCGTTCCTGCTCTGCCAAAGGGATTTGTGCCGGCAGGGCCCTCCGGCAGCGGCGCCTGGCGAGGGCTCAGCTCTTCCCAGCCGCGGTGCCCGTTGGGGGCACGGAGAGCCAGGATGGCGAGCTCCGGGAACGCCGTGCCCTCGGTGGCAGCCCGTGCCCCGCAGAGACTCGTGGTACCCGCTGGCTTCTTTCTTTACCCTTCTCCTTTTCTCCATGGCCAGGTTTTCCGGCAGCGGCTTATGGACCAGTAGCAGCGGCGGCCGTGGCGGCAGCAAGAGGATCAGGTAGGGGGGCCCGTGGAAGAGCAAACCCTCAGAGTGCAGGGTCAGGTAAAAGCTCTGTCGGTATTCTGTGTGGCTGCAGCTCTCCATCATTTCTCTGATTTTCCTCACACTTATCCTGGGGACCTGAAAACAAAAGATCCCCAAAAAATTATATAAAAAAAATCAGTAATCGGTCCCGACCCAAACCCAAACTACAAGCAGAGGCCACGGGGGCTGGAGCACCTGCAGGAGATTGGCGTGAGAACTGCCAAAACCAGGGTAGATATTCCGATTTGTTTCTTTCTTTATTCCTTTATTGTGTTGGTTTCTTTATTTCTTTGGTTTAAATTCGAGGTTCTGAAAGACACCCCCGAAAAAATCTAATTTGTGTTTCTTGAAAAAAAGTTTTGGTTTTCTCGTGGGAAGCTGGGGCTGGGCTGAGGTGGTGGCAGCAGCTCCGGACGCTCCCGCCGTGCCTGGAGCCGCTGTCACCTCCTCTGCCACAGCCAGCCCAGAGCATCCCCCCAGCAAGGGGAGTGTCCCCCGAGGACGGTGTCACTCGTGCCATCGGCGTTGGCGCTGCTTCCACGAGGAATGCCAAAGCTTTTCTTCCCTCCTTCCGAAAACTTCTATTTTTTTTTTTCCCCTTAAGGGAAAGAAATAAATAAATCGTTGCCGATTACCGTTTCTGCCTCAGGTTTAAATTTTGCCAAACGCAGGAATTAGCGCTTTGCTCAGGTGGCAAGGAGTTCAGAGCAGCCATCAGTGAGCTGGGGGCTTGGCTCCCGCGCCAGGCCAGGACGGAGCCGCTGCCGGCGCCGTGTCCCCTGCCCCGGTGCCTGCCCCAGGACACGGCGCTGGCAGCGCCGTCCGGCTCACTCGTGGCTGAGCTGGGGGTTCTTAGTGACTTTTCTGGCAGTGCCGGTGGGTTAACGAGGCTCTTCCCGAAAAGCCACGGCTGCGCGAGGGGTCAGGAGGAGGGCGCAGGGCCAGGTGTGTCTCGAGCACGAGCCCGATGCCATGGAGGCCAAAGAAAGACACCAGGAGAACTCCGTTCCATGCAAACTGGCACTGCTTGCAGGCTACAAAGGACTCTCTGTACCAGTTCCATCTTGTGGCATGTAGAGAGCGCCTAAGGGGTGACTTGCCAGCCTGGTTGTGGGGATCCCCCATCTCCCGGCTTCTTCCTACTGCCCCGTCACAGAGGGGGAAGAACAAACCCAAAGAGAAAAAAAAAACAAAAAAACAAAAAAACCCCAAACGAAAAACAAGATTGCTTTTGCATATGCTTCCAGGAAAACAGACCTCATTGTTTCTGCCTCTTCCTCATGTTTTGCCCTTCAGGTTTTGTTTTACGTGCAAACAGACCTGGTGAGTTGCCCCTTAGCAAGGCACAGAGGGTTTGGCTCGATTAACGTTGCTTCCCTGATTATTATGATTATTTTTTTTTAATCGGAGTGCTTTTGGTGCCCATTACAACTGAACTGAGCATTGATCAATTCTGTGCCTGAAAATCATTTGTCTTTAATTTGAGTGTTTTTTGGTTTCTCTTTTGTTGGGTTTTCTGTTTTGTTTTTTCAGTTTCTTTGTTTTTTGATTTGAACTTGCAATACGAAACTAAATCTAACCCTAAATTAACAACACCCTTTCTGGCAAGTTTAAAGAGCAGTATGGTGTTTGGAAATGTCTTTTCAAGCCTCAAAATTGCCTGTGTGCACCAAACTGGCAAACCCCCAAAACTGAATCCAAAGAGCCCCTGTCCCTCCCCAGCCCCGAGGTCTCAAGGAGGAAGGTGGGTTTGTCACCGGCCCCACGGCCGCTCACATCTACACCAAACCGTGCTCTGGGAACGGTGGGGTTTTCCGTAGAGTCATCTCCATCCAAAGCTGGTTTCGGAAGGGACATCCTGGGTTCGCCACTCCATCAGCAATGGTAGTGAATTGTATCCAGGAGCAGTGGAGTCCGATCGATCTTGCGCTGCAGTGTGCGGGCCCGATTCATTACAAGAAAAATGGTTGGGGTTTTTTTCTTCTTTTCCTTTTCAGTTGGGTTTTTCTTTTTCCTTCACAAATTTCGCACGCTACTCCTTCAGGTGTGCCTGATCCAAAGCACAGAGCACGGCACAGCTGGCCCTAACTGGCCCTTTCTGCCAGGAAATAGGAAAGAGCTGGAAAACACCCAGGCAGGCGCTTCCCACCACCCCTGACTTGCTGGGGTGGGCTCTGCCCAGGGCTGCTGGAGCTGCCCCTGTCACAGGGCAAACAGGCCAGGAGGTTCCTGGAAAGCATTGATGACAGTCCATGTCATCAGTGTCCCCATCACTGCAGCTCCTTCGGCCTTGCCAGCTCACCCAAAATTGACCTTCTCTGCTCTCCGGCCCTGTCCTGCCGGCTCTTCCCCACCTTCCTGGCATCACTGCCAGCACCCAGACTGAGTGCCTGCAGAGAGCATCCACCTTCAGCTGCTCATCTTGGTCTCCCAGGGAAGCTGCACCCCTCTCACTCCCAGCCCCTGAGCACTGACCACCTCGGTTTCTCCCCGAGTTGATGCTCCATCTCTTGGGTCACCTGCATGTGTTTGCTCAGCCGACAGAAGGAGCCTGCCGGGGGCAGCGCCCGGCCCTGGTTCTGCACTGCCCGGTCTTTCCTGCCTTTGCCCCTTCCTTTTCACGTGTCACCAGCCAACCTGGCTAGATAAACAAGTTCTTTGTCACAGCAGTTCTGTCCTACAGCCAGCAGAAAGGGACGTGTCCCTCTCCTCGTGCTCAGTGCCACCCATAAATTGACGTCCCGCGTAGCTGCTCGTGTGCCGGCAGGGTGAGCACGGCAGTGCTGCTCTCCACAAATCACGTCCCCAGTCGACGTCCCAGTGATGAGACGATAGCCAAGGTCCCTCGAGCAGACACAGGCCTGGCCACATCCATTCGCTCCGGGTGGGACTGTGCTGCCCAGTCCCTCTGCTGGTTTTGACAACCTCACCCATTCTTGTATTTTTTTTAATGAATTGGGACCTGAGCCATGGAAAACGAGCAAAGTTAAAAGTCTGAATGCTGCAAACTCCTCCTAGACAACTTCACTATCAATGTCACGTTTCTTTTGAAATCCACCTGACATATTTTACGTGTAAAACATTTTTGTCGTGTAAACGCTTTTTTTAAGATACAGTCATGGGGGGGGCACATTTTTCTCTTGCATTTGACATGGGAGGGGTTCATCTGGCAGGAGAGCGAGACGAGGGAAATTCGGCAGGAGAGGTTTTTCTGTTCCTTCCTCTTTGGTTCATTAGCAAGCCTGAGATTTTTTCCAGTTCCCAACCTGTTGCCACCGACTGTTCCTCCCTGAGGACTGGAGACAAAAGCCCTAAGGCCACCTGCAGTCCAGCCCTGTCCCAGGTGAGCGGTGCCAGCTCCCCCGGGCGCGCTTTGCCCGCCGAGCGGCGCAGTGGGACGGCGCGGTGCCGCGGCGCCAGGAGCTGCTCCCCCACCCCGACCCCCGGCACATCTGGATTTTGGGCCCCAGTCCTGGCTTGCCGGTGCTGCCTTTGAGCCCTGCGCCCCAACAACCCCTTACTGGACTTTATACTTGCCAGCAATAACAAATCTCGTAACGTGAGCTACTGACCTTGATGGTGAGTGTGAGCAGTTATGTTTTGTTGTTTTCTCTCTTGCTTGGTTGGGGCTGCTGTGAGAGAGGGTGTCTCTGAGGCAAACTTTCCGGCCTCTCTTACACTCGGACGTGCACACCTCCTCTCAAACACTCTTCTGAGCGCTCTCAGCGGGAAGGTTTGTCCACACCTATTAATCCTCTCTCAGTGTCCAGCTTCTTGTTAGTAGCAGCTGGTTGCATGTTTTTTGCTTGTTCGGACGAAACGGTTCAAGAAACGACTCATATCAACTCTTGAGAAATGTCTCTATTTTTTTGTACACTTTCTTTCTTTTGATGTTTTTATTAATTTCCCTTACTTAAAAAACAAAACACCTGTCGTCCCGTAAAACATTTCACATCTCCCCTTGCCTGTTCTTAGAGTGTATGTATCTGTGGGACTGAACTAAATGCATGCACTGTAGTAGTCGTACTGGTAGCAGTAGATGTAGTTGTAGAACATGCATTGTCGAGTTGATATTATAGGCACCATCAACGCGAACGAGCGTGGCAGATAAAAGCAGAGCCCTGGTCTCACTGAAAGCGTAGGGATAATACAGCAGAGAGCTGCTAAAGGCTTGGATCCATAGTGCCCTATTCGTTAAATCCCATTATCTGGAAGTATAAATTGAAGCCGGCTGTAGGCAACCTACACCCTCGGTACAAGAACCCGCAGATGCTGTTATGCTGATAGTAAAATTGCCGTTCCTTTTTTTTTTTTTTTGAAATTAACTCCCCCCCCGCGCCCC
>JAWMRA010000048.1:1130508-1157148 GCA_035584735.1 Pseudotriccus pelzelni
AAAATTCCGCCCTCTGTCGTGTCCCCTTCCCAGCTCTTGATCCACTGCTCAGTGTCCCTGTCCCAGCTCCTCCCTCCCTCCCTCCCTCCCTCCATCCATCCATCCATCCATCCATCCCTCCATCCCTCCATCCATCCATCCCTCCATCCATCCATCCATCCATCCATCCATCCATCCCCATCCCAATTCCTCCATCCACCCCTGTCCCGGCTCCTCCATCCCCTGCCGTGTCCCCGTCCCCGTGCCGTGACCCGTGGGCTCGCTGGGTGCCACGCTCGGTGCCAGCCATCCTAGGGTAGGGGGGCAGGTCCGCAGGAGGGATCCACTCGGATTTAAGGAGGGATCCACTCGGATTTAAAGAGGGATCTGCTGGATTTGAGCTCCAGCCACACCTTTAAGCTCTCCCAGCCGTGCCCACCTCCCAGCCCAGCATCCCTCCGGGCTCCCCGGGGCGGCTCCTCGGGGCTCCCCGCGCCTTTTCCCACCCCGGGGTGTCCCCCCCAAGGCCCCGGGGGGATGTGGGGGGGTCTGTGCCCCCTCCGTGCCCAGCCGGGGTCGGGCTGGCGGCGCTCCCGCGGCCCGGCCGTGCCTTAATTAGGGGGTAGGAGCCGAGCGAGGGGTGGCATCGACGCGCAGCTCGGAGCCACTCACTCATGCCAAAGGCATCCGCCCCACGGGGAGGAGCGCCCCGGCCCAACGTGTAAAAGGGCCCCGCGCGGCCCCGGCGCTCGGAGCCTTCCTCTTCATCCTCCTCCTCCTCCTCCTCCTCCTCCTCCGCACGGCTGCAGCGGCATGGCAGGGCACGGCGCCAGCCTGCTCCTGCTCCTCGGGGTCCTGCCAGGTACGAGCCGTGCGCCCGGGGTGGATCCCGGAGCCCCGGGGTGGATCCCGGCGCTGATGAGGATGGATCCCGGAGTTCAGGATGGATCCCGGCGCTCGGGGTGGATCCCGGAGCTCAGGACGGATCCTGGAGCTCAGGATGGATCCAGCAGCTCGGGACGGATCCAGGAGCTCAGGATGGATCCAGCAGCTCGGGACGGATCCAGGAGCTCGGGGTGGATCCAAGAGCTCAGGACGGATCCCCGCGCTGGGCTGGAGCGGGTCCTGCCCCCGCGCACCTGAGCCGGGCAGGGGGCACCGCGCCCGCCTCCCCCCCTCCCTCGTCCCCCGGGGTACCCACAGGGTGCTGAACGACCCCGGGCACCCCCGCGGGGCTCCGGGGCTGGTCGAGGGGTCCCTGCCCCCCGCGGGAGTGGGGTCGGGGTGTGTCAGGGCGCAGGTTTGGGGGGGCGACGAGTCCTTGCCCCATCCGTGTCCCCATCCCTGCTCCCCACGGGTTGGGGGCTGCAGGTTTGGGGTTCCAGTTGTGTCAGGGTGCAGGTTTGGGGTGCGATGGGTCCCTGCTCCCCATCCCTGTCCCCATCCCTGCTCCCCACTGGTTGGGGGCTGAAGTTGTGGGGTCAGGGGGTGGGCAGGGCACAGTTTTAGGGCAATGCAAGCGGGTACCTCCCTCTTGCAGGTTGGGGGCTGCAGGTTTGGGGTTCCAGGCGTGTCAGGGCACAGATTTGGGGAGGGGGTGACGTGTCCCCGCTCCCCACAGGTTGGGGGCTGCAGGTTTGGGGTTCAAGATGTGTCAGGGCACAGGGCACAGGTTTTGAGGGGGGTGTGGTGGGTCTCTACCCCACTCCTGTCCCCCATTCCTGCACCCTTGCTGGCTGTGGGGTCAGGGCACACTGTGGGGTCAGAGGTGCTGTCTGTGGGGTCAGAGGTGCTGTCTGTGGGGTCAGAGGTGCTGTCTGTGGGGTCAGAGGTGCTGTCTGTGGGATCAGGGGGTGCTGTCTATGGGGTCAGAGGTGCTGTCTGTGGGGTCAGAGGTGCTGTCTGTAGGATGAGGGTGCTGGGTGTGGGGTCAGGACACACTGTGGGGTCAGGAGGTGGTGGATATGGGGTCAGAGGTGATGTCTGTGGGACCAGGTGGTGTTGTCTGTGGGGTCAGGGCACACTGTGGGGTCAGAGGTGCTGCCTGTGGGGTCAGAGGTGTTGTCTGTAGGATCAGGGCGTGCTGTCTGTGGGGTCAGGGCACACTGTGGGGTCAGAGGTGCTGTCTGCGGGGTCAGAGGTGCTGGGTGTGGTGTCGGCGGTGCCATCCACGGGCCGGGCACGTCCCGGCACAGACCGGGAGGCGCCAGCGCTGCCTTTCCCCTCCCTCCATCCCTCTCCATCCCCCTCCCCAGGCATCCTGCAGGCCGTCCGGATCAACGGGCAGGGCCGGGAGGTTTTGTACCTGGCCAAGGGCGACTCGGTCAAGCTGGGCTGTCCCTACGTGCTGGAGCCCGAGGACAACGGCCCGCAGGGCGTGGGCATCGAGTGGATCCAGATCGCCCCCGAGAGGACCGGCCCCGAGAACGTGGTGAGGGATGGAAGGGGTGGGGGAGAGCCCGGAGCGAGGGTGGGATGGAGCAGATGGAAACCCCCCCCCCCGAGCAGGCAGGGACAGGCAGGGAAGGGCTGGAAAGGCAGGGAAGGACCAGGTGGGGACGGGACGGGACGGGATGGGGTGGGATGGGATGAGGTGGGATGGGATGGGATGGGATGGGATGGGATGGGATGGGGGCCAGCTGAGCAGGCAGGGCAGGCAGGGTCCGGCAGGACAGGCAGGGCAGGGAAGAAGGTCTGGCAGGGCCAGGGATGGGGCAGGACCAGGCGCAGGGTCTGGGAGTGCCAAGGCTGGAAAGGACCAGGCAGGACAGGCAGGGCAGGGACAACCAGGTAGAGGCAGGGACAGGCAGCCACAGCCACCTACAGGCAGCCACAGGCAGGCACCGCATCACCCCCCTCCCCTCTCTCACCACTCTCCTTCCCCCTCTCCCCTTCCCCTCCTTCCCCACCCCACCCGGGGCCGCCGCCCCCCCCCCGGCGCAGTTCCTGTCCTACCAAGACCACCACGTGAACTACGGCAGCGGTTCGGGGCTGCAGGACCGCGTGGCCTTCGTGCAGACCGACCCGGGCCAGCACGACGCGTCCATCCGCCTGGCCGACCTGCAGGTGTCCGACACCGGCACCTACCAGTGCCGCGTCAAGAAGAACACGGTGGCCGTGCACGAGGTCATCGTCACCGTGCAAGGTGAGAGGGGGGGGGGAGAGCGGGGAGAGCCCCCTCTTCCTCACGGGTGTGTCCCCCCCGTCCCGTCCCGTCCCGCTCCGAGGTGGCCCCCGGTGGTCCTGACGGTGTCCCCGGTGTCCCCCCCACCGCCTCCTTCACGGGTGACCCCCCGGCTCTTCTCTCCCGTGGTCCCGCGGTGGCCCCGACGGTGTCGCCTTGTCCCCCCCGTCCCTGCCCCCTCCCAGTGTCCCCCCCGTGTTCCCCCGCGCGGGTCCGCCGTCCCCGTGGCCGTGGCTGACTGTCGCTGTCCCAGCAGAGAAGCCGGCGACCCCGCAGTGCTGGAGCGAGGGGGAGCTCATCGAGGGGGGGTCGGTGCTGCTGCGCTGCTACAGCCGGGGGGGCACCTCCCCCCTGGCCTATCAGTGGGCAAAGCTGGCCGAGGGCTACGGGGGGGGCCGCCTGCCCTCGGGCACCATCCAAGGTGGGTGAGGGACCGTCAGGGGGGGTTTGGGGGGTCCCTGCCCTCGGGCACCATCCAAGGTGGGTAAGGGACCCTCGCGGGGAGTTTGAGAGGGTTTGGGGGGTCCCTGCCCTCGGGCACCATCCAAGGTGGGTGCTGTGGCCCTGGGGGGCTCTGGGGGTCCCTGGCTGGGGGTGCAGGTGGTGGGGGTGGGGGGGTTGCACAGAGGTAAGTGGGGTCCGGGTGTTCCCTGTGCTGCCACATCCGTGTGTTCCTGTGTGCGTCCATGTCCATGTGATCCCCCCACCCGTGTGCTCCCACATCCGTGTGTGCCCCTGTCCGTGTTCCCAATCCGTGCGCTCCCGTGTTCCTGCGTGTTCCCAATCCGTGTGTTCCCGTGTGCCCACGCTCCCACATCCGTGTGCTCCCACGTCCCTGTCACCCACCCCCCCGTGTCCCCGTCCCCCGTGCCCGTGGGTGACCCTGTCTCCGTCCCCATGTCCCCGCCACCCGTGTGCCCCGCCATCCGTGTGCTCCAACATCCACGCGCTCCCGTGTCCCAGTGGATCCAGGTAGGTGTCCCCTGTGTCCCCGTGTCCCCACACCCGTGTGCTCCCGTGTTCCTGCGTGTCCGTGTGTCCCTGCCCGCGTGTCCCCCCTGTCCCCGTGGGTGCCCCCCCGAGGTGACAGGGCCACCCGTGTGTCTGTGTGTGTCTCCCCCCCTCCACGCCCCACTCAGGACGTGCCCCGGGTGACCTCCTGATCCGCAGCGTGACCCAGGTCCACGCCGGCACCTACCAGTGCCGCGTCACCAACCGCGTGGGCTACTCCGTGTGCCAGCTCACCCTGAGCCCCTCGCCCCGTGAGTGCCACCGGGGGGGGGGTGGGACACATGGGGGTGTCTCGGGGGGGGCGTCAGGGGCACTTTGGGGTGTCCCTGGGTGGCCACCGGGGGGTGGTGGCACTGGGGGTGTCCCTGGTGCAGGGGTGGCACTGGGGGTGTCTCAGGGTGGCACTGGGGTGTCCCTGGGTGGCCACCGGGGGGGTGGTGGCACTGGGGGTGTCCCTGGTGCAGGGTTAGGGTGCCACCACACTGGAAGTGTCTCAGGGTGGCACTGGGGTGTCCTGGGGGTGTCCCTGGCGGCCCGTGGGTGCCTCAGGGCTGTCCCCAGCCCCCCGGGGGTGTCCCTGCTCCCCCCCCCGGGGTGCCCGGGCAGCCGTGGGCAGCCGGCGAGGCCGGCGGTGACAGGCTGTGGTGGCGCCGCAGGGGGACGCCAGGCTGGCATCATCGTGGGCTCCATCCTGGGCTCCCTCCTCCTGCTCAGCCTCCTGGGGCTGCTCATCTGGGCCCTGATCGCCCGTTACCAGCGCAAGGAGTGCCAGGGGGCCTGCAGCGACTGCAGGTGGGCACGGGGGGGGGGACGGACACGGGGTCAGTGGGCACCCACGGGTGTCACTGGGCACTGGAGAGGGTCACTGGGCACCGCCGGGGGGGACCCGTGTGCTGCCGGGGACCGGTGGCGGGTGGCACCGGGTACGGGTGGGTGGCACCGGGTACAGGTGGGTGGCATGGGTCACAGGTCCCCAAGGGGTGCTGAGGGGTGCCACCAGCTCCAGGTGGGTGTCACAGGTCCCCAGTGGGTGCTGGGGGGGTGTCACAGGTCCCCAGTGGGTGCTGGGGGGTGTCACAGGTCCCCAGTGGGTGCTGGGGGGTGTCACAGCTCACTGATGTCCCCAAGGGGTGCTGGGGGGTGCCACCAGTTCCAGGTGGGTGTCACAGTCCCCAAAGGGTGCAGATGGGTGTCACAGGTCACTGATGTCCCCAAGGAGTGCTGGGGGGTGCCCCACCTCCCCAAGGGGTGCAGATGGGCGGGTGACAGCGCCCTGACGGCCCTTCCCGGGGGTGTCCCCCTACCTTTTCCCCCCCCCTCTTCCAGGAGCAGCTCCGTGGACACGATGCCCCGCGCCTGCACGGCGTGCGGGCACCACGGCTACTCCCCGCACGGCATCAGCTACATGCAGTGCCAGCACCACGGGGGCGGCGACGGCGGCGACGAGCGAGCCGCGGCCGCGCTGCTGTGCCAGGAGGGCATCCGCCACCAGGTCGCCTGCCCCGGGCTGTGACACGACCCCCGCCACCTCCCACGAGCCCGCCCCGCGGGGTTGAGGGGCGGGAGAGGCTTTTCATCCCCCCCCCCCCGCCCCAAAAAAAAAAAACCAACAACACCCCCCCACCCCGCCCCTCTCCGGAACGCGTTGGTTCTTTATTCGGAGGAGAGAGGGGGGGTCGGCCCCTTCTTTTTTTTTACGTGTCCCCTCCCACCACCGGGAGCACAGAGACCCCCCCAGCCCGGCTCGCAGAGCCACCCCGGATCCAAGGGAACCTCCCACAGACACCCCCCTCGCTCCCCGGATCCCAAAGACCCCCCACGCAGATCACAAAGACCCCACAGAGACCTCCCCCCCCTCCCCCCAGGAATTAAAACACCGGCTATAACTATATTCTCTTATTTTTATTTTGTATCCAAAAGAACTTAAGATATTTTTTAAATCATTTTATGATCATGGTTTCTCCATCAGCCTGTTACTCGTCCATATTAGCCCATAGACTCATTCGTTGGCGGTCGCAGACCAGATGTGCCCCACGCAAATCACTCCATTTGGGAACCCAGATAATTCCGTGTGTGTGAGGCGGCTCCCCGCAGCCTGTCCTGAGCCACCAAGTGATTGTTTGTAGGTCATAAACCTTAAATCTTATTATGCAACAGAGACTCTGAGCTAGTGATGGGTCGTACTCATTGCCATGTCACCCAGCTTAAGGGAACGTTTTTAAATGAAGATTTAACATTTCATAAATATCAGCATGAGGAGTTCGAGGCAAGTTCATCCTCTCTGCCATGAGCCAGCAGTGCCTTTGCTTCTCCTGCCCGGGGTTTCTGTGCTAAACTCTGAAAATTCAGAGACAATGACGCAGTCAGTAAATTTAGCAGATGGTAACTGAGCTCCCAAATTAGGCCTTGGTTTGCTTGTTTAGTTTGCTGTGTGTCAGAAAACATCCTGCTGGGAGTAGAAAAGCTCCTGTGCAGGATGGTCACCCCCTTCTCCCCTCTGCGCGCTCCAAAACCAGTTGTGCTGGGTGGGAGCATCTCCTGCTCTGCTGGGCAGAGCCACGTGGTCATTAACGCTCTTACAGCAGCCAGCGCTTTCCAGGGAAATTAAATATCCAGAGTGGCCTTTGCAAATGTAATGAAGGATTTGCGTCCACTCCTTACCTCTAACAGAATGCCGAGAAAATTAAGCAAACAAGCCCCGGGATGGGGCTGACGTGGGGCAGGGCAAGCTGAGCCACTCCTGGTACTGCCAGGGAGCTGAACAGTCGTGTGTCAAGGGAGAGGGATAATGTCCCCTTTGGATCTCAATCTTCCAGGGAAACGGGGGCCCCACTGTTTAATGCACGTGATGAAGTGAGGAGTCTGGCCGAAAGTCAGCAGAGCGACAAATTGCATGGGGTCGAGGAAGCCTCGTCTGGCACTTAAGGAAGGTGCTCTAAAATTTAATCTACTCACGGTTTAGCAAATTAGAGCCGTAAGAAGGGGGGCAGTGCTTGGTCTGTGCGTGCAGGGGAGAGGAGCCGGCACCGGCTCGCGGAGATACCGGGGAGCATTTCAAAGACCCAGCGATGAACCAGGTTGGGATTTATACGGCCCGCTGGGAGGACTCCCTTGGGGCACGGCGGCTCTGATGGAACTGCTCTCCCTTTTTTTATTCTCCTCTATAAAAGTACCTAAAGTTTAATCCGAGCTGTGTAATCTCAAAAGCCAGAACCTAACAAGTGGACCGCTTGGGAGCAGCAAGGGCTGGAATTTCTCACTCTGCTGGAACCGGCAGTAATTATGTGACAGAGCCCGGCGGGTGATGCATCGGGAAGTTAATGGCTGCATCGGATTTTATCCTTTGCTTATCTCCCCGGCTGACAGAGTCTGCACTGGGGAGCATGGCGGGCGGCCAGGCAGGACCCCACACCTCAGGGCCTTCAGGGAAGGGCGGGCACAAGGACAAAATCCTGGTTTAAACGGGAATTCCAGCAGCCAGACTGTGCACGGAGCGGCCCCGGGGGCTGAACGCACTCAGGAGGGGCCAAATTCCTGTTAAGTGGTTTTAGCCTCATTACTGACAATACTGGGAGCACTACAGTTATTTTCTGACTACTACCCCCAATTAAAAGAATAATAGTAATGAAAGGGGAGTCAGTTCTGTTTGGTTCAGAAGTGCTGTGCTGGTCCAGGGTGGGAACCCCACGGGTCCTTTCCTGAGTGCAGGCTCAGGCAGAAACCCTGTGTCTTGTTTTACTGTAGGATGCCACTTCTGGATCCTTTTTGATCCACGAGGGACTGAGCTTCCCGCTCAGTGGATCTAAACAGAAAATGCAGTAGATCTAAAACAATTTGGTGGTGGTGCTGCTGCTGCTGGGCCTTGGCCACAGCGCTGGGTGTTTGACAGGGCGCCGGGGCTGAAGTCTATTGAGGTTAAAATGCATCAGCTTTAATCAATAATTTTGTAATAGAAAGCCTTGTGCACTTGATAAATCATCTCCAGTGCAATTAGTGACCACCTCTGAAGTGCAGTTGAAGTTAATCTGTAATGAATTTAGCGGGTAACTTTTAACTTTTCAATCGAGAGAATTATTTTCCATGGCAAAACAGGCCCACAGAGAGCTCATCCAGAGCTGTTTCATTTAGGAAGAAATTCCTCCCTGTGAGTGTGGTGAGGCCCTGGTACAGGTTGCACAGAGAAGCTGTGAATCCCTGGAAGCATCCAGGATCAGGTTGGACGCGGCTTGGAGCGACCTGGGATAGTGGGAGGTGTCCCTGCCCATGGCAGGGGGTTGGAACTGGCTGATCTTCAAGATCCCTTTCAGCCCAAACCGTTCTTTGATTCTGTTGCTCCTGCTGTCCCAGCTGCTGCTCCGGACATGTCAAGTGGTGATGACGTGGCCGCTGCCTCGTGCCGCGGGCTGATTGCCGGTGCCGAGTCCGGCTCACTGGTGGCAGGGCTTTGGTAGCTTCCAAAGCCCTGCCACAGCCAATTAGCTGTGTTTTATACCCTTTCTCCCAGTGGACGTGGAGGGACAGAGTTCTGGGCTGTTGTAATTAGGCTTCGTTCCACGCAAGGTGCAGCTGAGTCGCTGCAGAGTTTGAAGTGTTTCGGTCGCTGCGGAGTTTCGGCACGAGCGCTCCAGTGAAATGAGATCCTCGAGCGCAGGATCATGTCTCATGCATTTTAATCCCTAAACAGGTAAAATACTGCCAGAGCTGAGGGTAACTTGCCTCTCTGGCAGCAGGTGCAGGCTGTTACCTGTTAGTGGAGTAACTGGGAGGCAACACACACTGTATTGACATAGTACCGTCACTATTTTCATGCTGATTCTCTCCCCAAATACTTTAAAAGTAAATACATAATTACAGTGATTTTTTTCCCCTCTCTCCTTTCTGAAATAGAAAACTGCCAAAGGGGCAGAGGAGTTTTTCCTCACAGCAGATGTTAGTGTGCATCTGGCTCCGTGTGAGCTCAAGGAGTTGCCAGAGAATGCAAAGTGGGTCTGCAGGTATATAAACCTGAGCTATTTAAAAATAATAAACTCGCACAGCTGGGGCTTTTATGGTTATTTCCTGGTAGTTAGAAGAGCCCAGAGCTCTGTGCCAGGAGGGCTCTGAGGTGTCTGTGCCCGGCAGAGGGCTGGGGTGTCAGCTGCTGACAGCAGAGTTGGTGCCACCAGCTCTCCCGCAGGCACCTGGTGGTGGGCAGCAGCTTCTTGCAGTGTTTCCTCATTGGTGAGCTCAGGTTGTCCTTTAGGGGGGTGTTATTACCTGCTGCACGTGCCGTGGAGGATCCCTCGCTCCGCCCTGGCACCCACCTGTCCTGACAGGTCTGCTCCAGGTGCCCAGAGCCCTCTCTGTGCAGGTGCCCGGTGCAGACCCTCCCACAGGACAGTGGGGTAGAACAGAGGGATTTGCAGGCTGAATTCCTCTCCTATTACCTAGATTACCCCTCTGTGCTCCCCAGCGTTCCCTCAGCACATCAGGGTCCAGCAGCAGCAGCAGGAAGGTGCCTCCCAGGCAATGCCCTCCTGCTACCAGGACTTAAATTATGCAGCAAAACAAAGACCCGGGTTTGGTTTAATTTTCCTCCTGTATTGTCTCTTATTGTAGAAAAGGCTTCAATTTCAAATTACAGGAGTGATAGCCAGTTAATGTGGTACAGTGGGAGGCCGGAGTTGCTGTTGCTATGGCGATGGAGTTCGGCTCATTTGTTTTGTAGATGAGTAATTACTACGCAATTAGAGTAGGCTAAAAATAAAGGGGCCTTTTGTTCCGTCTTGCTCATTAATATTAATAAAAGACCTGTCCGGGCTGTGGTAAACAATTAATGCAGATGTGGTTGCCCATGGTAAAAGTAACAGCAGCTTTCACACTCCTTGGCGTGCGGGGAAGGCGCTGGCATCGCCTGGCTCAGCCCTGCCTTCATTTGGAATGGAAAAGTGGTTAGAGAGGGGTCTGTGTTATCCCAGCATCCGAGCTTTAGCTCTTATTTGCCGGTTGGATGGGTGCTAATAAGTGTTAAAGCTTGATGTGCAGGCAGGGCCAGCAGGTCCAGCGTTTGGGTCAGAGCCTGTGACAGGGAGCGCCGGCAGCGCACGAGGGGTGTGGGGGGCACGGCAGCGGTTCCTGATGCAGACAGCTCTTCATTCATCCCCTTGGATAAATGCCAGGGCTGGAGCAAGAAACTTGCCCGAAAACCCAAGCCCAGGCAAGGATGAGCGTGGTGCCGCTGTAACAGCCCCAGTTACAAACACGGATCAACAAAAAAGGGTGGGAGGAAACACTCGCAGGTGTTTGATGTGAAGTAAAGAGCAAGAGGGTAAGTTTAGACTGGATATTAGGAGGAAGTTCTTTACTGTGAGCGTGGTTGCCCAGGCAAGCTGTGGCTGCCCCATTCCTGAAAGTGTCCAAGGACAGGTTGGACAGGGCTTGGAGCAGCCTGGGCCAGTGGGAAGTGTCCCTGCCCGTGGCAGGGGGTTGGTACACTCTGATCTTTAAGGTCCCTTCCAACTCGAGCCGTTCTGGAATTCCGAAATTCTATGAAGTATGTAAACGTTAAGCACATTAGATTTTAAATTAATTATAAGACCAGTTAAATTGGCAGACAGACCAGTTAGGAACGTGATTTGACGGTGTTTATTTGCCCCTGTGGTTTATTTGTGTGTCCCAACGCAGCCAATGAGCATCCTGTGCAGGCAGGGAGAGACAGCAGAGCAGAGCAGGGCCCTGGGGGCTGTGGGGTGGTCACCCCTCCCTGCATCCCTGGGGTGCTCAGCACCCCTGGAAAATGCTGTCAGGAGGGCAGAACCTCTCCAGTGGTTTAGCATCCCAGGCCAGAACCCTGAGTGCCGTGCTGGGGGGCTGTGGACACGCAGAACCACATCCCTCCCAAACTGTTTAACTAATGGAGGGAATCGTAGCAGAGCCTTTGTAAGGTCGACATTTGTTTGTTGTTAAGGATCTAATTAGAAACATGAGAGGAAGCTGAATGGCTGCTTGCTCGGCTAATTAGCGACATGCACGAAGACCACTTTGAACTTCAAGGACACAAAGCTATTAGCGCTTACATCAAAAATGGATTAAACTTCTGTGCTTTTATAATGATTAAAGATGAGCCGCTTGAGAGGAAATCCTTTTGTAAGGCTGTGACAAGAGCTGGCTCCCTGATTGCAGCTCCTACAAGCGAAGCTTTGTGTGGCCTCCGTGTTGCACTTGGCCCCGGCGCGAGTGACTCCGCTGGCGTGCGAGATGGAAAATGGGATTGGGCGATAAATATTGATCGCTGGCAAAAAATTACAGCCGAGCTGCACGGCGCAGTTATTTGTCCTGCTGCATAACTGCAGGAATTAGAACAGCTGGGCTTGAATGAGTTGAATTTTTGTCTCTTTTCTTCTGTAAATTGATGCGCATCAGCAGCCGCCAGATGTGGCTGGTGCCTCGGGTGGGTTAAGTGCAGTAATTAGTAGAAGCAGGGTCTCACATGCACGGGAGGGGCAGCAGTGGGTTTGTAGAACACCTGCACCAGGTGATCTTTCAGCTTGCCCAAGCTTGTGGAAGCTGCCCAGCTCTTGCTTTCTGCTCATCTGAGGCAGTTCCAGCACTTGGTTCGTGTGCCCGTGGCTCTGCCCGGCACCGCTGCTGGGGCTGGAGGAGCGGTCCCCGCACTCTCCCAGGGCAGGAGGACGCTGGGGCTGCAGCAGGAGCAGTTGCCACAGGATCCCAGGTGCCATTATCATGCCCTGTGCCCAGCTGGAGGGCGGGTGGGCAGCGCTCAGCCCTCCCTGCCGGTTCCCGCTCACTTCCAGCGGTAATTGCCGAGCAGGAGCGCGCTCACCACCCACTGCTTGCTGTCGTTACCCTGCGATGTTTTGATGTGTGAAGCCGTTTCCAAAGGGGCTGCAGAGGCAGAACAACCTTTGAAAGTGTGACTGCAGCTAGAAAATAACGTACAAATAGCACCTTGTTAGGGCACATCTTGGTGTCTCTCGGCCTCATCACCACTTATTTTGCTGATGAGCCCGACAGTTGTTTTATTTTCCTCTTTCCCTGCAGGGCCAGTGTAGCTGCAGGGGAGGGATAACCCGGGGCAGCCTGGCTGCTCCCCATTACAGAGCGTGTCGGGGTGACAGGGAAGGCACAGAGCTCGCGTTTGATTTTCCAGAGTCAGGACTGAGCCGACTGTCATAAGTAAAATATCTGTAGCTCTTCACACTTGCAGAGGAGCTGTGTCTGCCACGGGGTTCTTACAGAGAGGAGTTTGCTTTTCAAGTCTGCTTGGGAAGAGCAGGACCAGAGGGATGTGCCTTGCAGGTCTCCATGAGAGATGTAATACATGGCACCTCTCATCGTGGCGCCGGGGTTATTTGTTTTCCTGGTTTGTTTCCCACTTTCTCTTTCAGCAAGTTGGGAGCTGTTTGTACCTTGTTATTCTCCAGAATATCTGTGTGTTTCCAGCTCATTATTTCTGAGACATTTGTGAGCTGGAGCATTGATCTGAGTTTGAGGTGTGCTGCGTGCTGCCTCCGACAGAAGCCAGTGCTCTGTAAAAGCTCAGGCACAAGAAAGCAATGCTTCCAGTGGCTCAACCTGACCACAAATGAAGGGGTTTGGAGCTGTGTATGAGGGGATTGGTGTAGGAAAAAAAGAGCTTGAATGTGAGCATTTAATTCTCAGTGCTGTGCCAGTGCGCTCTTTGCAGCCTGAACAGGCCACCAAGAACCAGGAGCACCAACATCTTATTTCAGACTGGCATTAATTTGTACATCCAGTCCCCATAAATCACATGCGGGTTGTTAGCAGCTCTGAAAAGCAAGGTACAAGGTCCCATTAACTTCAGCCCTGACTGCACAAAGAATTAGCTTTGGGCCAAGCGATCTGGAACATGGGTGCAGCGCTGCTAATTATATTTATAAGGCTCTAAGCACTAATGATGTAAGATTTGCATGCAGTGCTGAAGTTCTGCTGGTTATTGAAAGTATGAGCATCGCGCTGGGAGCGCTGGTCTGTCAGCCACGCGTGCGACAGCGTGGCCATCAGCGCTCTCAGGACACGTGGGGTCCCCCAGGAAGGTGTGATCACCCCTGGGCCGCTTGCCGTGGGTTTGTTCTCATGTCCTCTGCTGTCGTCGTGCCTGGATGGTTGCAAAGGCAGCACAGCAGGCTGGAATGCTTGGGAACAGGTGATGTTCCTTCTGTGGCAGTCTTCCTTAAAATCCAGCAGTAGCTGGACCCGAGTGACTCAAACTCATAGAACTGTAGAATCCTAGAACAGGTTAAGTTGGAAGGGATCTTAAAGACCTTCTAGTCCAAGCCCCCTGCCATGGGCAGGGACACTTTCCACTACATCAGGTTGCTCCAGCCTGGCTTGGAAGTTAAATGCCACCAGACTGTGAGGCAGTGCCTGTCCCAGCTGGGCTGCTCAGCCCCCTGCCCCCCATCCCTGACGGCAGCCTTCGATGTTATATCATTTACTCCTCCAAGCTGGAAGATGTTTGCAGCATGTTCTATGAATTTTTCATAAAAATAGAAAAAACAGCCTAATCTTGTGAGCTCTGAGTCTTGGTGGTGGGTAATGGCTTTGATTTAAAGCATTTTGTCTTAATGATAGTTATATTGAAAATTTCCTGCTGCTTTCAAGCACGTTTAGTTATTATCATAAACACTGATGGTAGAAATGCCTGCCAAATTGTGCGTGGCTGTTCATGGTAGATGAGAGAGTCATCCAGAAATTAAGAGTGCTGGATCAACAAGTTGTGAAGAAGCCTGTTTGTGCAGAAACCCACCCTGGAGATGGTGGGACAGGGCAGGAGTGAGGACGGTCTTGGAGGAGAGAAAGAGCTGGAGATGACCAGCACCAGGTGTACAATATGCTTGACGTGAGGTGAAAGATGAATTTCTGATGACAGTCATAGAATCATACAATCATTTAGGTTGGAAAAGTCCTCTGAGATCACCGAGCCTGACTCTAACCCGATGCTGCCAAGCCCACGACTGACCCCATTCTCTGCAGGGTGAAGGCAGGGATGTGGGTGCCTGTGGATGGGGGAGAAGCTGGGGCAGCTCCAGCTGGCTCTGTTCTGCTCTCAGCTCCTTTCTCAAGTGCAAGATGTATTTCTGGCTGTGGTAACAGGGTGCTGTATCTCATCCTGAATACCCTGCCTCTGCTCAGAGAGGAAATCCAGTAAATCAGGGGGGTTTCCTTCGCGCGTGAGGATTTCCTTGCCTGTGCACCATGGCAGGGAAGGCAGCCACACATTTCTCTGACCACATTCTGCACCCTTCCTCATCTTTTTTTTTCCTAGCTTTTGAAATGCTCGTATTTGTTATTACTCTCCCATAATGGTGTTTAAGTCTTTGGGTTTTGGTGCTGTAGGAGAAAAAAAGAGTGTCACCAAAGGCTCCGGGTGGGCTGTGTGCAGGGGACAGTGATCCCCATGCAGTGTCTGTCTTACTCCTCTGTCAGTATTTCTCCTGGTTTGTTTCCTTTGAACTCCAGCTTATTTTAGTGGTGCTTAAAACCGTTTCTTTGTCATCAGGTCTCATTTATTAGTCCCTAAGGGCCTGACTGTCAGCCTGGTTACTGTGTGAGTTCCCCTTGTAGGACAGTAATGTCGAAGTCCTCACGTTTCTTCTCCTTTTCCCTCTCTTTTTCCCTTCATCGCTCGTGCTGAACGGAGTTTGTTTGGGTGGGATTCCAGCATCCAGCTGGTTGTGCTTTCCCCAGCCGCCCTCTCCGCCCCCGCGGCGTTGGGATCCTCGTTAGTGCAACGTGCTGCTCGTAAGGCAAATGTCAGCAGGAACCCTGACTTAGCAATTTCTCAAGAGTTCACTGAGAGAGAGTTTATCTTTCATTGATGACCTTTCTTGTAGAACACGGATTAACGTGTGAGCAGGGTCCGTGTTAACACGGCAGTTTGCAGGAGAAGGCACTGGATGCACATCCCTGAGCCCCCTGGCCCTGCCTCAGCCTGGGCTGCCAGGCTGTTTGGGGTTCCAGCTCTTGGCTCCTTGGCATAAATCACTTGTTGCCTGAGCGCTGGAAATCATCTTACACGCGTGTTAGTGTGGCTAAAGACAGCTCTGCTGAAGGACGCCGGGAGGAGTGGGCAGTAAAGCGGCCACGCTGCCTGAAGAGGTGCAGCTCTTGCTGTGCCAGCCCTGCACAGCAGCTCCCAACTCCTGCAGCACCAACACTTCCCATTAAAAAACAAAGCCTGTTCTGGGGCTGCTTTATGAACCTACATTTTTTATCATGTTTTGTGCCCCGTCTTGCTTTCCCTCGCTGCTTTTCAGCACTCCCCGAGGCACCGTGACACTGGGCAGAATAAGCCCGAGGCTCCCCAAAGTCTGTCCCTCTGGCCTGCAGGCAAACGTTCACCTGCTGATCAAAATTCACTGGCTCAGAGCCTTTTCCTGTAAGAAACCACCGCAAATTCAAAGTGAAGCGAGCAAGACATTATATTGCCCTGTTCCCATCACTGCCACAGCTCCTGACTGCTGGCCCTTGATCTCCATCGGCATAGGAAGGAGCTTCTGTAGCCCAGAGGATGGAGGATCACTGGGGCTGAAGATAAAAGGTGGTTGGCTGTGACTTACAGACACATCTAATCTTTTCCACATCTCTCCTGACCTTGATCTATCACAGGGCTTCCAGGGGACACTTGGGATTGCAAATTATGCATAGGGGAAGCCTTTGAGCTGGAGGCACTTAAGCACAGCCTCAGAGCCGTGAAGCCGCCTGGTGCAGGATGGCTTCCTGTGCAATTGGTTGGGAAATGGGACCAGAACCTTTCGGGGCATGTTGGAAACGGGTCCTTTGCCAGGATTTCCTGGGCGCTGGCACTCTTTGCAAGGGGAAGAGATGGCCCTGATGGCAGCACTGAATCAGTCTGATGGATACTGCCAGCAAACCAAAGTCTGGAGATTCGTGGTCAGCTCGGCCAGTGCCTCT
Source organism: Pseudotriccus pelzelni (assembly GCA_035584735.1). Taxonomy (NCBI): domain Eukaryota; kingdom Metazoa; phylum Chordata; class Aves; order Passeriformes; family Tyrannidae; genus Pseudotriccus; species Pseudotriccus pelzelni. The sequence continues at coordinate 1,146,620 of JAWMRA010000048.1, forward strand.
GCTGGGACCAGGCAGCGGGTCAGGCCCACACTGACTGGCATCAGGATACGGGCAGTGGTTCCCTCCCCTCCTGGGGCAGCACAGTCCCCTGACAGTTCTTCAGCACTGAACTTCAGATGTCTGCCCTGAATCCTGTTCTTGCCATGAGTTGTCAGTGGCCAGGGGAAAGTCTCCAATTCCTTCCAGCCTGCAAGGAGTTCGTGTTGGTGCTCTGTGATTCCACAGCTCCCGGCAGCCACGGCACTTGCACAGCTCCTGCCTCCTCCCAACTTTGTCATAATGACACGTCTCCAAAAAGTCTTAACTTTTCTTGCTGAAGCAGTGTCTGGAGGATTTCAGGCATTTTTTTCTTCTTCCTTTGAGTCTCAGACTGTTCGAGGTTTGTGTAAAACAAACTTGTTTCCAGGCATTTCTTACGAGCCAGCACCAGGGTTTGTGTGTTGGGGAAGTTGTTCAAGGTCCCCTTTGCTGTTGTTTCCAAGCAATGGTAAAGGTGCCTGTTGCTCCACATGAGCTCACCTGAGCTCCTGGAAGAAAACAAATATTTAGCAACCAGCCACGGCTGAGCAAATCATTAGAATGTGGCTTTCTGAGGCGTGCTGAGCCTCCTGCTAATTCTGGGAGCTTTCTGTTTCATTTATTGGATCTGGAGTGAAGCGTTAGCTCTGGAAAAGCTTCCAGCCCTTTCTGTAGAGTTTTTCAGGCATCACGTGGAGCAGTGCCAGGGCATCCCAGCCTCAGCACAGCACTTGCCAGGTGGTGGAGCAGCCTTTGCCATGCCTGTTTTCCTGTCAGCAGTGTGGAGCATTCGACCCGGGGTCAGTAGATGGGAAAATCACCTTTTTCTTCCGTTACCTGCCTGCAGTCAGGACTTTGAATAACCCAGGGCCGGGTCTTCCTGCAGGTATGAAAATCCTATTTCCAATCCTAGAGCTGCAAATGAGAGTGCCCGGGGTGAGATGTGGAGGGGCAGATGTGGCTCCTCAGTCCCCGTTTGCTCTCCTCAAGGTTTCAGGACACACGAGTGTGCCCCTTGTCGCCCTGCACGGTTCCGGGGTCGCGGGTTAATGGCACAGCCCTGTCCCTCTGGAGGCCACGGTGGTGTCTGTCCCTGCCCATGCCCCAGGGTGGTGGTGATGGCCTTCCCTGCTGCTGCCACGGGGTTTTGCAGGAGTATTTTACTAACAGGATGCCCCTCTCTGTGCCGTGTCCCGCTGCTGCGCTCCTGCTGTCGCTCAGACAGGCCAACTGGGTTTTCTGTGTGACTTGGCAGGAAAATTCGCATCCATTTTATTGAACCAGAAGGAGGAAAAAAGGGAAAAGTGCTGGCTTCTAGTATTAAAGGGCTTTGGAACATCTCAGCTGGATATTTTTCTTCACGAGTGAGAAGGCCAAATGTTATCTTGACATTTAATCTTTAATAACAAAAAAGGCACTTTGTTTGCCAGCAAAGTCCAAAATCTGTTTACTCTCTGATGCCTTTCTTTTAACTTGCTAGCTTAGATGTCCTACTTACCCTCCCCTGCTACCGGTTCAGAGCTGCAGCGAATCGTTTATTTTGTAAAATTGGCTTTCCTGTCACCACAAAGCCACCAACTGCAGGGTGGCCTTTTTTTTGACCAGTGAATTCATTCATTTGAAGAGTGGGGACCCCTCGGGCGGGCGATGCAGGGGAAGGGGCCGGGGCAGGACAGGCGGTGGCTGCACAGCAGGTCAGGCTGAGCCCAGCACAGCCCGTGTGCAGTGCTGGCACAGCCAGAGCACAGGATTGCTCCTGGTTTGGCTCCCGTGCCCAGGAAAACCCCGGGTCAGTCCGGACCTGTGGGCGAGGGCCAGTGCAGGCTGCCAGACTCTGTTAACCCACTGGAGGGTTTAATGAAGATGCTGGGAAGTTGCAGCCAGAGAGGAAAAGGCTTGAAGGAGTCTTGTTTCAGCCTGGAAGGCTGGTGATGGAGGTGATGGGATTGGGTGCCTGGTGCTTTGGGCCCCGGGGGGCGTGGGGGGACCAGCTCTGTGTGCTCCTGAGGGACCTGGCAGGGACCACCCAGGTGTAGCTCCAGCTTCCCGCAGCCATCTCCATCCAGCTCCTCCCCGTCCGCTGACTTTTCTTTTGCATTGAAACTTCTTACTCATGAATTCTGCATCCAAGGGCAGCCGTGAGAAATGCCAGGGGCCTGATCATCTAACATGCTTTAATATCTAAATCTCTTCTTTAGTGTCATTCTTATTTACATTGCTTTTCTTTCTCAAAAAAAAAAAAATAAAATAAAATAAAGGGAGGAAAAAAATAAAATTTTCTTTTACTTCCACGTTAGGAGGTGAGTTGTCATCCACCCTCTGGAATTATTTTTTGCTTTTGATCTTTATTTATTTGTTTAATTTTGGTTGATGTCCCAAGCACGGGTTTGGAGACGAAGGTAGGTCTTCGCTCTCCAAATCAAAAGGAAAAAAAATTAAATAAAACAACACTCTCCTTGGTCATATTTAAAAGGAAAAAAAATCCAAACTGTTCCATTCCATACCATTTAAAGAAAAAAAAAAAATCAACTATTGAACTATTCTACAGCTTAATGATCTAAAAGGGCGGGTTTTTTCCAAAAGTATCGAATGGATCCAAAAAAAAACAATTTTCCTAGACGTGATTGAAGTTATTTGCTGTCAACATTTTAATATCAATATTACCACAATGTGTAGTCTCAAACTAGTTCCTTTGTAGTTTGCATGGGATGTGAATGCTGTCTCGGCGTGCCCAGACCTAGAGAACTTGTTACTACTGCATGAGCATCAAGTCAGATGTTGAAAAATACCTATTCTATTTTGTGATAATTTGGTGAAAATGAGCACCTCCAGTCTCTGGTTGCAGTAGTGTGTTGAATGATTGTTCTTTTTTTTTTTTTTTTTATATATATCCATATATATATTTTTGGAGCTCTAAGCTTCGTAGTAGTCCGGGCTGACTCTTCTCCAGTACTTGCTCTCCTCTCGCATGGCCTTGGTTAAGTGTTAGAATTGGGCCTAGGCTGTTTATTCTGGTGTTTGGCTTTGTAATACCGGTGCATGCCCGGCGTCTGGCCTCATACCCAGCTTTATTCTCTGCACACCAGTCTTGAATAGCTACAGTGCTCAACCGAATTTTGGCGCACCCGCTTCCCCGGCAGGCTCCAACCCAGCGCGGCCCGGAGGCTTCCCCGGGGCCAACAGCCCCGGGCCCGTCGCGGATCTCTACGGCACGGCCAGCCAGGACTCCGGCGTGGGTAACTACATAAGCGCCGCCAGCCCGCAGCCGGGCTCCGGCTTCGGACACGGCATCGCCGTAAGTACCGCGCTGCCCGGCCGGGGGGGATCGGTGCTGGTGGGAGGGGGCTCTGTTGGGGTCGGGTTAGTTGTGACCCGACAGCCAGCGCGGCGCCGCCTTGCTGCCATAACCTGGGAGAGCCGTGCCCGGCACGCCACGCCCGTTACCGCTCTGGAATCATCAGAGTCGGCAATCGCAGGACCGTCAGGGTCGGAAAAGTCACCAGGTCCCACCTTTGACCGGTCGCCACCTTGTCACGAATGGCCGCACTTCCAGGGACGGGGACTCCTCCACTGCCCTGGGTATTCCAGTGCTTAACCCCTCTTTTGGTGAAGAAATTATTCCTAGTATCCAGCCTGAACCTCTCTTGGCATAAATGCTCATCTGGAGCCTTCTGCAGCCAGACCTCAAGGGGAATATTTAGTAATTATGGGATTTAAATTCCTGCTTATCCATCTGGGCTTTATATCAGCCCAGCCAGCCATCCTGGCTGACGCACCTGTTGGCAGATAGAGCAGCAGTCCCTTGTTCTCACCTGAACCCGCTCAGTAATTCAGCTGGTGGGACCCCAGGTTGGCCACAGCCACCCTGGTGAGGGAACGGCCGCGTCCTGCTGCCCGTCACCTGCTCGCTGACCCCTGGAATCGCTGCCAGCCGGTCGTGGCGTCACTCACAGCCCCTCAAATCCGCAGGTTATGAGCAAGCGGCTTCCGTTCCGCTGTCGGGTCACGGGGAGGTGCCTCCTAACGCCGCGTTGGGTCTGCGATCGCACTAATGAGGGGCACAGATCGGCTTAACCAGGCTGCACGTGGCTGTGTCACTGTGTGTGAGCATGAATGGGGCTGCCCCCGCGCGCTGGCACCCGCCCAGGCTCCGTCTGCAGCGGAGGCTCTTGCCCTTTCCGGAGTAAAATTGCGAGGTGGTTTTTGTTTTTTCTTCCCTCTTGTACAACGAAGGAGGTACAGAGGCTCCCCCGAGGTCCCCGCAGACTGAGTGGGGAACTCGACTCCCTGGTGGAATTGGATGGGGGGAGTGGGAGGGTAGTGCAGACAAACTTCCTGCAGTTGTGTAACTTCCACGGCATAAGCAACCGGTACCCAAAAAAGACAAACCAACCCTCTGCCTCCCTTTGTGCCCCTGTGCCCAGTTCCCGTCCTGCCCCTCCCGTGGTCACAACGGGGACTTGACGATCCCTGTGGATCAATTCTAGTGCCAAACGTGGAGTATTACTGCTCTGCTAGGAGCTACCTCAGTTCAAACGGCCACCTCTCACCACTTACAGCACCTCTTATTTCTATTTTTCACCTGAAGAGAAAGATATGTTTGTACTTGAAAACTTGGGTACTTTGGCCTCAGCAGTATCCCAGTTTTTCAAGTGATAGGATGCGAGGTTCAAGCCTGGGTACCCGGATTTGTCTGCACTAACTCCCCCAAACCATTTTATAATTAACTTGCAGATTGGCAGCCTCTTAATTCCCCCAATAACTGCAAAGAATCCCGTAGCTTTTTTTACATACATATTTATTTAACACTCTCCATTTACTAACCCTGGTTTAAAAAGAAAGAAGGGAAGACCCCAAAGCTTATTTTTGCACCTGGGGGAATGAGAAGATGATGGTCTTGGAAAGGTAACCGTAGGGTTTGAGCACACCTGGTGACCAGAACAGCTCTTGGAAATCCCTATTCATGCTGGCAACACAGTCTTTCAAGTCCTTTGATAATTTCTTGGCAAAATTAATAATCAGCTGTTCCCATGTATAGAGCACTGATGAACTTAACAATTGTACAATTTTAGGGACCTTTGATTGCAACGGCTTTTACAAATGGATACCATTGAAACGTTACACATGGTTGGTTGCCATCTCACTTGGAGGTATTACAGTATATCCCATTTGTACTTTGTGCTGAACTACCATCTCCCCTATATTTACTTTAAGTGAACAATTTTTTATCTTCATTTCGTCTTTCCTTGGCCTTTAATCATTCCTTTCTGTGATTTGTGTTACTCAAATCAGCCTCACAGGTCGGAAACTGGAAGACAGATCCAGAGCTAACCCCCCCCCCCCCAAAAAAGCTGCCTTTTCATATTCATTCTGCTTTGAGCAATAATTTGAAGAGCAGGAAATCCTGCAGAAAACCCAGAAAGCTGTGGGGAATCACCCCAGGGCCAGCAATCCCAGTGGGATCAGAGATCTGCTCCCAGTGCACTGGTCTAAAAATAGCTGAGCCCCACTGCTTTGCTATGGAGAAACCATCATTCATAATTAAGTGCTGTACCAAATATTACGGCTAAAAGATAACATTGTAAGTCGTAACCGTAGAGCAATTATCAAGATTTAAAAAAAAATTAAACCTGAGCAAATTAAATTAAAGACATTACCTGAGCACCGTGGCCCTGGATCGCTGCCAGTTTCCTACCCTTTGAACTAAGCTCGAGTTAATTAAATGTTTAATTTTTATTTTTTATTATTATTTGGCCTTTGGCTTGTTCGTCTTTGCAAACAAATATTCTTAACACCCGGAATGGAACAGATTAGAAAATTCAATGAAAACCAGAAGCTATCCCAATTAAATGGCACAGGTTTACCTACAGAGCGCCGAGCCCTGACAGGCAGATGGAATGGATACTACAGATTTTATTTCCCTGCCTCTTGCCAGCACTACCTGATCGCTGTCACATGTTTTATGTCCAAAAATCGGTCTACAAATTAGAGTTACAGTTAGTCAAGGGGCTGGGAACTGGAGAACGGCTGGAGGCTTTAAATTACATAAAAATAGATCTGTACCTAAACACTAGTGGATAAAAGGGGGTCCTGTTTACTCTCCATCTCCACACACACCCCCAAGATTACCTGGAATTGATTTGCTCCAGCAGGGAGTATTTTTTATGGGGAAGAAGGAAGTGCCATAAGCACTCTTGCTTAATCCCGGCTGTTACTTGCACGTATCGGTGTCTGTTCGCCGATCAATTTGTCAGAATCCTTCCCGTTTTCTGGGCCGTCGGCCTTTGGAGGAGCGAGGTGGTACCCGAGGCCGGCTGGAGCCTGAGCAGAACATCATAACTCAGGCTAATAACGCGCGGTGACGGCGCCGGCACCAGATTGATGAGCTGTAATCACTCGGCTCTTACCGCGGCACATCCCCGTAACCATCAGTTACTGCCCGGTGTTAAAGACTCAAACCATTAACGACTTAAAAACAAAGCGCTTTTGATGTTGCCCATTACTAATTAAAGTAGATTTTGAGAGGAGGAAATGAGCCTTATTATTAATTCCTCGAGGAACGCTGAATTTGAGATCCTTGTGGCAGCGGCACGTCCGGCGGCAAGCTGGTCCCTCGCCTGCCCCGGCTGTCCCCACGTCCCTGGAGCAGGATGGGGCTGTAGGGGCTGAATTCGGCTCAGCTGTGGGTCCTCAGGGCAGGAATCGGCCGTAGGGGCTGAATTTGGCTCAGCTGTGGGTCCTCAGGGCAGGGATCAGCTCCCACATCGCTGGGGTTCTGGTGGGACCTCACCCTGAGCGCAGCTGTTTGGGAATGGGTTTTTGGAGGTCATCCCAAATCTGTGACCAGGGCCTGCTAGGGGCTGCCTGCAGAACCGGTCCCTAATATTTATATCTCCTTTATACATTATATATCTCAGCATTAAGCACCAGCAGGGACGGAGCACTGGAAGCTGAAGCCTCCGTTATAAAATAAATCCCGGGCGCTGCAGCGTGCCCGGGTAGGAGTTGTCACCTTCCAAGCACTTGAGAGAGAACTCATTTTACCGAAGCCGTGTAAATTCCTGGCGTACCAGATGCCTGAGGAACAGTTTTTGTCCTTTTTATGTATCAAGTCACATTTTACTGTTCCTAAACCAGCCCAACCCTCAGCTAAGCCCAGCCCGTCCCCAGACCAGGTTTAGCTGGGATGGAACTGGAAAGTGAGAGCAGGGAATACATGAGATAATACCCTCTCCTGGGAGGGCTGTCCAGGGAACACCTTGGCATTCCAGCCCATCGCTCTGCATCCACCCTCAGCGTGGATCAGAGCAGGCGGTGGCTTTGCAAAGCGTTTGCAAACAATTGGGGTTTTTTTCTGTTGAAAATCCTAATTGACCTCAATTAACTGTCCCTCTCCCCCATGTCCATGTCCACCTTCTCCCCTCGCAGAGTCTCTCTGGATGTCCGGGCAAGACAGGGCGAAGTTTCTGAAGGGGCCCACGTTGGGTGATCTCATCAGACTTTGAGCACTACATCATTACCATCATCATCTTCACCGCCAACACACACTGGAGGTGGCACTCGAAGGACTTGGGTTGTTTAAAAATCTCTCTCATCATCTCATGAATCTGCTGTACTATAAAAACAACAGCTTTTAAAAGTATGTATATAAAACCCATTTCTTGTTGGTTTTATTTTCTCGATGGGTTCCCCCCCCCCACCCCCCTTTTTAAACCTCTCCAAACCCGCATTTTTTCGTAGCGTTTGACATAGTCTCGTAGCCACGTAGTCGGAATTCTTTGTGTACCTAGCGAAGCCTAACCATAGCGTAATTGTTATATTAAGGGGTTTCTTTCTTTGGTTTTTCTTTCCCCACCTCCCCCTTCCTGTTTTACGCAGTCGTTGTTGCTTAAAGGATGCTGAGATGGTGACAGGAGTCTCGGCCGCCGGTCCCGGCTCTGCCGCCGCCGCGGGGGGAGCGGAGCCGGCGGTGGGAGCGGCACGGGGGGGGCCGGTGGGGCACGAGGGGGTGAGCAACAGGTTCTCCAGCCCTTCTTTTCCTTTGTGGCGTCTTCGTTAACTCTAATTCTCTCTATTTTCGGCAATAATAAGGCGAGGGCGACAAGCTTTTTGCGCGTCCTTTTTCTATAAGTGCTTTTTTTTTTTTTTTTTTTTGTTGAAAGAGGTGATATAAGGTTTTTTGAAATTGTGAATTCTGAAAAAAAAAAAAAAAAGAAAAAAATAATAAAATGCTGTAAATACAATTCCATTAACTACATAGAAACTATTAAGAAAGAGAAATACAAACCTATTTTTGTGATGGAGTCAGCCTAAGGCAGTTTCTCTACGAAAATGGAAGAAAAAAGACAAGGAAGTTGTAGCCTTTTGGAGCGACTGCCGGAGCTGGCCCGGGGTGGGTCGTGACGCTGTGGGACCCTCCCAGCTCTCCCAGTTCAAACCAGCAGCTTCGCTCTCAGACGTGCACAGCTTACACAGGAACAGTCTAGTGTGGTATTTTTATTTTAATTTAAAGCCTGCTTTTCCCAAGACTGATCGAGAAGCTACGATTTTTCCTACTTAACGCATTTACGGTTCGAAGCACACCTTCATTTTGGTTTCATTGGGTTATTTTTTTTTATTTTTCAGTCATTGTTTTAAACTAGATCAACTTGCTGTCCAGTCATTTCAGCCGCTCTGGGCACCCCGCGCAGCCCGGGGTCGTCCCCGCTGCGGGCAGAGCGGTGTCCACCTTGCATGGTTTCCTTTATTATCCATCACTTTCTGTATCAACAAATTAGGAAGGCAACTTTGGTTGGTTTTGATTTCTATTTTTTTTTTTTTTTTTTTTTTTGGGAATACCTCAGTGCTACAAGTTTCACCCTAGAAGCAATGGAAGATTTTAATTTATTGTAGTTGTAAACAGAATTTAAAAGAAATAAAGTATAAAACATCATTGCACTGTGACTGGTAGGGGAAAAACTGACAGTTTCCTATTTGCACATGTTTAATATTTGGCTGTTATATATATGGTCCTCTGTTGGGGGAGGAAACTTATGAAGGATATTTTTTAATTTAATTTTTTTAATATTGGTAAATAGGCCTGCAACAGCAAACTAGAAGTACAACATGGTAGGTGGCATTAAGAACATACTGTAGTGTGGATATATTTCTTCTTTTTTTAACGTAATATTGACAAGTTTTATTAATATTTTTTTAAATTGTTACGTTTATAAATTTGGTACTTTAGGTACAGCCAGTATAAGACACTGAATGCGACATTTGTTAAAAAGAGCTGCTGCACTCCTATTTTTGTAAATTTTACTAACAAGTAGACTAATGTAGACATTCAATAGACAAGGTAGAGCAAAGCATCTTTAACAAAAAACAAGGCACCATACTGCTAACCGAAAGGAGAAAACCTTGTTTTTCTTGTTTTTTTAAAAAAAAAAAATCATGCTTTTTATGTAATATTTTAGGTTTTTTTCTTATTTCAGAACAACCAGGTTTAAGCAAAATGCTGGACGCTTTTTAAATATTGAGACTTGATCAAGTAATAAAAGAAATAAAACGATTCTTTAAAAAATAAAAACTAAAAAAAAAAAAAAGAAAAAAAAAAGAAACACGGACGAACCAAATTCCCTGTGATTCAATGTGCCGTCAGGGAATTTTTTATTGCTATTTTGTCAATGTTGATGATGTACTGTACTACCAGTTGGTTTTCCTCTCCATTCCCTGTCACCTCATAGAATATTCTTTGTTGATCATTGTTGTATGTTAATAGTGTATAAAATGGCTTATCTTGTAAGAGTGCTGTCCTGATGCTAGTGTAGTGAATTTTTCCCCCCCTCTTTCTCTCTTCCTCTTCTAGTACATATTGGTAGGTGTATCGTAATTAAGGTTAAAAATTTAGATGTAGTTATTCAGATTTAGGACCAGTAAGGATAGAACTTTCTCTTATTTAAGGAAAAAAAAAAAAAAAAGCTAATAATTTTGGGAAGGTTTTCCTTTATTTTTTTCTTTTCTCTTTTCTTTCTGCTTTTTTTTTTCTCTTGTTTATTATTTTTCTTTTGCTGATCTGATGCGGTTTCAACTAACCAAAGGTCTCACAATGTTAAAAATGCTGGCAAACTCCTAAGGCATTTGTAGATCCCCACCCTTGACTTTGGATAGGGGATGTGCCATACTACCTTAAATGCTAATGCTAGATATGCAAAACTGGATTTTTTTAATTTATTTTTTAAAAGAGGGAGGCACGGTATATTAAAACAATTTTACTAAGAGAAAAAAAAAAAAAAACACATATTTTTTTAAGAATGCTCAGAAGAAATTGCTAATCTGTGTGAATATGTTTTAGATGTTTATATACCTTTTGAGAAGTCCCAGTGGCCCATAGCACAAATGTCGTGGAATCCGAGATGTTTTGATGTGGCTACCTAGACTAAGGTTCACGTTAGTCCCCCACTCATCTAGAAATCCATTTTGAAGGATTTTTTTTTTCTTCATTTGTTCGGGGGGGGGGGTGTTTTGTGTTT